>OZ038499.1:14844684-14947184 GCA_964036315.1 Acanthosepion esculentum | reverse complement strand
CACATAATTGAATCCCTGCACTATTTTAAAATCAGTTCACTCCAAGGAAAGCAATACAGTTAGTAAGACTCATGGGGATTACTGAGTGTTAGAGAATGTAAGGAAAAAAATACGATTTAGAAACGAGAACAATAAAGGAAGAAGAATTAAGAAGACATAAGATAATGACTGACACTGTACATAAATCTTTGAAGATCAGAGATGAAATGGGAAACAAGATACCGACAGAAGTGCGACAGAAGAAACTGTTCGCATAGAACTTGCGGTTATATCTAGCCATTTCAATTGTAGATTGATTTCTTGATTTTGGCATCACAAATTCATAATTTGCATGTTGGACCGTCACCTTTGCAATTCTGTCTTCTTATAATTGATAGTTAGTCCTTTCTTCTGACTTTCCTTTACAACCTTGTTTAGAAATTCCTGCACTCTTCTTTATATGTCTGCCACAATGGCATATGCCTATCTTATGTTGTTCAGCTTATGTACACTATTAATAAATCCTGGTAGGGCTTCTAGCTCTCTCAAGATCGCCTCGTTGTATAGGTTAAGTAAATCCGATGAGAAGATTCATCCTTGTCTTACGTCCCTTTATATTTTTCTGTACTTTCCCAATTCAATTTTTTTCCTCGTCCAGACAACTTGGCCCCCGTAAATATTCTAGATTTTTGTCATATCTTTCCTAAATAAATCAAGTTTTTTTTTATAGCAGTTAAAGTAGGTCAATGTGCTGTACCTTATTAAATGCTTTTACATAGTCTATGACGCATAGGTACACGCCCTTTGATGGGCAGTTGCAATCGCTACTTACAGTCACCGTATATCTCCTCCTTTGAACAGTTGTTGAGCCACACAGGTGTCATAAGTAAAGAACACGTAATGTTTTTGATAGGAACAAAAAGGAAAATAAATATAATAAAATTGGAATCAGAGATTTAATCTTTAGAATCTTGGTGAGAATAAAGTCAATTGTGTGAGTGTGTGTAGGTTCCGTTTTGCGAAGTGGTTCCGTGCATGTGAAATGGTTAATGAAACACATGAGCCATAAACAGTAAAATAGAGATTTCGAAATCTGTTATGCAAATCGATCATTCATTCTTTATAAGGAAGTAATAGTATATTAAATGACTTGTGTACAGGTCGACACTAGTTTTATAGGCCAAGAAAACATGAATCTATTAAATACCTTGTGAACAAATCGAACTTCGTTTTATAGGCCACGAAAACATAAATCTATTAAATGCCTTGTGCACATGTCGACAATCGTTTTATAGGCCAAGAAAATATGAATGCATTAAATGACTCGCGTACAAGTCGAGCCTCGTTTTATAGGCCAAGAAAAACATGATTCTATTAAATGCCTTGTGTACAGATCGACCCACGTTCGTTTTATAGACCAAGAAAGACATGAATCTATTAAATACCTTGTGTAGAGATCGACACTAATTTTATAGAACAAGAAAACATGAATTTAAACAACTTAAATGTCTCGTATACAAGTCGACCGTCGTTTTATAGGCGAAGAAAACATGAATGTATTAAATGACTCGCGTACAAGTCGAGCCTCGTTTTATAGGCCAAGAAAAACATGATTCTATTAAATACCTTGTGTACAGATCGACCCACGTTCGTTTTATAGACCAAGAAAGACATGAATCTATTAAATACCTTGTGTAGAGATCGACACTAATTTTATAGAACAAGAAAACATGAATTTAAACAACTTAAATGTCTCGTATACAAGTCGACCGTCGTTTTATAGGCGAAGAAAACATGAATGTATTAAATGACTTGCGTACAAGTCGAGCCTCGTTTTATAGGCCAAGAAAAACATGATTCTATTAAATACCTTGTGTACAGATTGACCCACGTTCGTTTTATAGACCAAGAAAGACATGAATCTATTAAATACCTTGTGTAGAGATCGACACTAATTTTATAGAACAAGAAAACATGAATTTAAACAACTTAAATGTCTCGTATACAAGTCGACCGTCGTTTTATAGGCGAAGAAAACATGAATGTATTAAATGACTTGCGTACAAGTCGAGCCTCGTTTTATAGGCCAAGAAAAACATGATTCTATTAAATACCTTGTGTACAGATTGACCCACGTTCGTTTTATAGACCAAGAAAGACATGAATCTATTAAATACCTTGTGTAGAGATCGACACTAATTTTATAGAACAAGAAAACATGAATTTAAACAACTTAAATGTCTCGTATACAAGTCGACCGTCGTTTTATAGGCGAAGAAAACATGAATGTATTAAATGACTCGCGTACAAGTCGAGCCTCGTTTTATAGGCCAAGAAAAACATGATTCTATTAAATACCTTGTGTACAGATTGACCCACGTTCGTTTTATAGACCAAGAAAGACATGAATCTATTAAATACCTTGTGTAGAGATCGACACTAATTTTATAGAACAAGAAAACATGAATTTAAACAACTTAAATGTCTCGTATACAAGTCGACCGTCGTTTTATAGGCGAAGAAAACATGAATGTATTAAATGACTTGCGTACAAGTCGAGCCTCGTTTTATAAGGCCAAGAAAATATGAATGTATTAAATGACTTGTATACAAGTCGACCCTCGTTTTATAGGCCAAGAAAACATGAATCTGTTAAATACCTTGTGAACAAGTCGACCCACGTTTTATATGGCAAGAAAACATGAATCTGTTAAATGCCTTGTGTACATGTCGACAATCGTTTTATAGACCAAGAAAACATGAATGCATTAAGTGACTTGCGTACAAGTCGAGCCTCATGTTATAGGCCAAGAAAAACATGAATCTATTAAATGCCTTGTGTACAGGACAACCCTCGTTTTGTACGCCAAGAAAACAGGAACGTTTAATGCCTTGTGTACAAGTCGATCCCCGTTTTATAGGCCAAGAAAATATGAATGTATTAAATGACTTGTATATAAGTCGACCGTCGTTTTGCAGGCGAAGAAAACATGAATCTATTAAATGCCTTGTGTACAGGCCGACCCTCATTTATAGGCCAAGAAACCAGGAATTTATATATTTCATGTAGCAAATTTGGATCACTCTATTTGATCTTTTCTTTATCCGTTGACAATTGTTACTATGTCTTGGATATTCAACACCTTCTTTGCAAATATCTACTTTACGTATTTCTATGCGCCATAATAGATTTGTCTTGTTCTTGTTCTTGTTCTTGTTCTTCTTCTTCTTCTTCTTCTTATTATTATTATTATCATCTTCCGCCCGATTTTTGTTTTCAACTGGAGACCATTCATTTTGTGTTTTCTCCATTAAGTTGTACGACCTCAAACAGGGTACACCTTTCGCAGAAAATTTACAGTACCAAGCAGCGTAGACTTCTGAAGCTATAGCAGACTAGGCTTTAGTCCGATTTTCTCAATGTAGGTCTTCAAATTCGATGATATATTTCCCAACGTCCCAGCAATAAATGGGACAATAGTTGAACGTTCCACATTCAGAAAACTTCAATAAGGATATCGATGTATTTCAGAATACTTTCAATTTCTTTAGCCTTGATATTAAAGTCACCGGGAACGACTGCATCGGTGAGCATGTATTTATTTATTATATTATTATTATTATTATTTGTAAATACTGAAAAATTATTTTATCTTTTTATTCCCGCAACAGGAAGTGTATGATTTCGAGACTCTTATATCCAAACATGTCTACAAGTCACCAAAATTGTTCACTTACAGTCTCAACCCACTAACTGTTATTAACGATTTCAATACAGGTAAGTAAATAGATTTCTGCTTAAAATAAAAGTTTCGTCTCAATGTATTCATTTTTGTTTCGGATTGCTTTGAATATACGCTCTTTAGCGCTAGAGGGCGTCGTCAGTGATGTTCTGAATTGGATCATTGGGCAGTTTCGGGTCTTTCAAACATCATACTGACCTCACCAAGTCGACCCCATCAGAGCTGATCGGACTCTGATACGCCCTCTAAAAATGCTTACAGACACTAACTTCTATAATATACCCCGTCATCGCGCATTTGATTGGTAGTTGATCAATAGCCAATCACAATGGTGTGTGCTCTATTTAAGTTGTTTGCGGGGAATTTTTTTTTTTTTTTTTTTGTGGACACCCTTTCATCGGATACTTAGAAGGTAATTATGTTTTCCGTTTTACCCACATCCCAGTAAGATACCTAGTACATCTAATATATTGCTTTTTACAAAAATAAAAGGGAATTCGACCTTAAAAGGACTTTAAAAACTTATTGACGAATAAAATAAATTACAACGAGTTAAACCGAGAGTACAAATAGATATAATTAATAAAATGTTTAAAACATATTGACAAGTTAAAAACCTTTAATCTATCGAAAATAAATTTTAAATTTAGATTATAAAAAAGAAAAAATTACGAAACGGGACGAGGGGTAATTTTAATACACCCATTCGTCGGATACTTAAAAGGTAAATATGTTTTCCGTCTACAAGTCACCAAAATTGTTCACTTACAGTCTCAACCCACTAACTGTTATTAACGATTTCAATACAGGTAAGTAAATAGATTTCTGCTTAAAATAAAATTTTCGTCTCAATGTATTCATTTTTGTTTCGGATTAATATATAATAAATTAGAAATAAATTATTATAACATTATTTACATTATTCGGACTAATAATGTCGCCATATTTATTACAACGTTTTTAAGTTGTACGCTCCGGCCTTCTTTATGGTTGGAATGTCGAACTGAACCATTCATTTCGCTCCACGTGCTATGTTTAATGTATATCAGTTATCAGTTATCTCCTGTTAATTTCCCTCTGAAAGTTCTCCACTGCCTTAACCGGGTATTGAATTAACACTCTTTGGGTCCTGTCACTGGATCTAACTAACGTCTTTATCCACTGTGCCATGTGTCCTTGAGGACATCTGTCTATGAATTTCTGGGTATTATAAACCTAATGTCTTCAGCAAGCATTTTTACCAGTGCTCATATTGCAATTTTTGCTGTTATCATTGGATGTTTTTACCAGAGCTCATATTGCAATTTTTGTTGTTATTATCGCTTTTCTCTGGAACTCCTTATTACTGGTTCCCAGATTGTATTCATTTCTATGCTTGGTCGGCTCAGGAGATTTTTGTGGCCTAGCATATGTGCTGATTCCTTAAGTTTACGAATTTTCCAATGGTGTCCCTTGTCTACGATCTCAACCTGATCCCACTGAGGGCGGTGATCTCCCTTCTCTCTCCATATGATTTTTCCACTTCCCCTCGTGTTACAACTTTCTTGAAGCCTCACCTTAAGGGGGCGGCTTGTCTCCCCTTTATATTTCTTTCCGCAGCTGCACGGTTCAGTTCGACATTCCAATCACCTGAAGAAGGCCGGAGCGTACAACGTTGTAATAAATATGACGACAAAGATAAGGACAATAGTCCGAATAATGTAAATAATATTTTGATACTGTAGAGTTCGTCCTTGTATATGGTTTCTTAACCTAGATACTAACAGCCAAACTAGAAAAGAGATTAGATGGTTCTTACACACGAATGTTTCGATCAGGGCAAAACAAACCCTGGAAAGATTACCCCAAAAAGAAATATCTCTATGGTAACATACTTCCCATCTGCAAATCTATACGTCCACAAAGACTAAGATTTTTTGGTCACGTAGCAAAGAATAACTAGCTGGTGGCGTTCTATCCTGGATACCACGCATTGGAAAAAGAACACAAGGTCGACCAAAGATGTACATTGACCATCTGATTGAAGACACGGGATGAACTTCCAAATGCATTGAACGACAGGAATGGATGGAGACAGCGTGTCATGGGATGCCGAGTTTTCTCAACTTGATGGTAATAAATTATAATAAATCATAATAACTACGGGTAATAATTTTCATCAATGACGTCATAATAACTACGGGTAATAATTTTCATCAATGACGTCATAATAACTACGGGTAATAATTTTCATCAATGACGTAACCTGGTGTCATCAGTTCTCAAATTGTTATCTATACTAATGACACAACTCTTTACTCCTGTCTTAATAGTAAGTCAGATCAGTTCGATAAAAGGTCAAGTTGGCAGCTGATCTTGGTTTGTCGACCCATTGCGCCTTCTGGGGCTGACGTTTTCCGCTGACATGAAGTATAAAGATTATATTGAATCAAAGGCTGTTGACAAGAAACCTGGTTCACTGTCTCGTGATATCTTGCATAATTATAAGCCCACGATTCGTCCATGCTTCGAATATTGCTGCCAAATCTGGTCATGAACTCCTGTCACGTATTTAGAGATTCTAGATGAAATACAAAGAATAATTTGTAATGTTATTAGTCCTGACCTGGCATCTCGGCTTCAGTCACTAACCCACCGCTGTAACGTAGCTTCCTTGCGCCTTTCTATAAATATTTTCATTGTAATTGTTCTGATGAACTTTCCTTTATGGTGCATATGGGAACTAGTTTGAACTACGTAGAGACTGTGAGGTATTATGGTGACTGTAGTAAGAATGGTAAGTAAGAATGTGTTTTTTTTGTGTAAGGAATACTGTAGTATGTTTGGGTGAGTAATTGTGGCTGGCTAAATTTAAGATAAAACAGATTGAAGACCTGCCTTCCCTTATTTCCATCTTTTGGCCTTGTGACACATTTTTGTATTACTCAAAATAAATATTACTTTCCTTTATGGCCCCCAAATTTCATGTATTTAAACGCAGTACTAAATTGAAAAGCCCGGATTGAGGAATCGGAGAGCTGAGCTCGAATTCCATTCACTTACCTACTAATACCTACTAATACCTACTAATACCTGCTGCCGTCTTTTAATCGGGATCGCTAAACTTACATTTTGCATCGCATGAAAAATGGATTTTGCACGTCAAAAAATTTAAAAAAAAAAAAGCCAGTGTCAACACGAAAACCAAGATTCCATCTACAGAACTTCTTTCGTTGTATCTGGTAGAATATGAAAATTGTCGTCCATTACAAGCTACTGGAATATTGGAGGCGCGTCACTACAAACATCTAATTATTTTACTCATTTAATGCTAAACAAGTAATAAAGCCACTAAGATCCAAGGGGTTACTAAGTGTGAGAGAATATGAGACAAAGAAAACATTGAGGACTAAAAATTCTTAAATAAAATTTGTTATTTATTCAGACTTTTTTTTGTTGTTGCTATGGTGTGAATAGAAGTTTATGAGATCATTTTTATTTGTGTATTTACAATAGACACTTAGTTTTAGATCTTTACCCATACGGTTTAACATGATACGGTAGACAGGCGCTACACGAGATAGGAAGTTGTGGAGAGCCATGATGAGAAGAAATACATTGAAAATATTTTAAACTTCTTCTTCTTCTTCTTCTTCTTCTTCTTGCCATGTCCCTTCAGGACATGAGAGATCATAGCTCTCCTAAACTTTCTATCCCTTGTGACACTATTTTTTCTCTTTGTGCTAAGGCTTCTGCCATTCGTTGCACATTCCATTTACACCTGTTTGCTGCCTTCACCTATCTTGTCTTCGATATGCCGGGTGAGGATTAAGTTCGTCAAGCACTCCTTCCTCATTAAGTGCCCGAGGAATTTCAGTTGTATTTTTTTCTGATTCTGAGTTGCCATTTTCTTTAAGACTTCATTGTTGCTTACTTACTCCGTCTATGCAATTTTCATTATCCTTCTGCAGAACCACATTTCAGTTATCTTTAGCTTCTTCCTCATCCGCGCGCATATTGTCCAACATTCACTGCCATATAAGATATAATGGATATCACATAGCAATCAAGGACGCTTTGTTTCCTAACGCAATTTTTCCGTTTCTTAGCACCTTACTTATATTTAGGAATGCTTCTTTCTCTAGTCCAGTGTCTGTTCGGATCCCGGTGTCGCATTTGCGTCGTCTGTCAAAACACTTTCCAGGTGTTTAAACTTCTGCACCTGCCTGGTGTTTGCATCTCTGATCCGTAACTCGCATGTTGGGATTTTTCTCTTGGTGATGACGACACTTTTTTTTTCTTTTTTTTTACAGTTGATAGTCCTTCTTTCTCGCTTTCTTTTCTTACCCTAGTGTTATAATAAAAACGACTAGCTAGTTATATCCGTATTTCAGCAAAGAGTGTGTTAACTTGGTTTTTAGGGGGCGAGGCTGGAGAAAATTTTGAGGGAACAGTGTTCCGTATTGTATCTTTTTGGGAAATGTACGATTTCACTTTTTCTTTCATTTTCGTTCTTTGTCAGTTACTATTGTAGCATACCTATGGACGATAATGGATATATCCTCATTCACATAAATACAGTAGTAAATACTGTATGTTGGTCTGCAGTTGGAGATTCGTCTCCATCTGTGCTGGTCAAACTCTCTGCCTGGAGGCAGAACAGATCCACAGACGATGCTACGTTGAAGGACAGAGCCACGTCTCGGGAAAGAGCTACCCGATCCCGTTTTATACGGGGAATTTTTGTCCGAGCCTACGGGCACGGATACCCCACATTAAATTCGGCCTTGTGCTACATCTGACCGCGTGGGGCTGTTGGTAGATATTCTTCAGTTGGAGATTCATTGTGGAATTTATTTGACTTACTTCTAGCAGTTGACTACTTCTTCGCTGGAAAATCTTATATGTGTTGTTCGTGTCCTAAGTATTATCGTTCATTACAAACCTTCATTTGATTATTCTAACCTTCTCTACGTTACAACAGTTACCTCGAAGGTCTCGTCAATGAGATGAAAAAGCGCTGAGAAAGAAGAGGACAGTCAGCTCATAGATTATTCCCTGTTTTTCAGTCAGTTATGTGCCATGTGTAATACACGCTTAGGCGATCATGTATCTTTTGATACATGACTGACGAGGCAGATTTTTCCTGCAGTATATACTTATCCATAGCTGGGGGAGAAGAGGTATTATCATGTAAGTGAATGTAATGGATTCGACAGGAATTCGAACTCGGCTCTCCGATTCCTCAATCCGAGCCGCTATCCATTACTCCACGGTGCCTCCCTGTTTTTAGTAACACATAATCTAGTATTATCTGCATGGGAGGAGAGATGGACGCTGTCAAGTAACTCATGCTCACGAAGAAATTAGCATAACCTCCAGGCAACCTTCTACATCATGAGACCAGTCAGGTCACCAATTATTCAGAGAAAACAATGGTAATAAATTCGCTACAAATGCCAGTAGAATCGTGTAACAAAGTTACCGGTATGATTTCTACCAGTAAGTGAATCTGTAATTAGTGGCTGATTTTAATGCAAATTACTGTGGTTGGAATTTGCTTCATTCCCTTCGTTATTCCATTGGTTAAAAAGAAGTTCCATTCGAACTGCTTCTTTCCAAGAACTGCTACTTTATGAAACAAACTCCAGAGAGAATGCTTCTTAGATCACTACAGTCTTAACTAATTCAAGACTCGGGATAACCGTTATCTGTTTTCAAAAACCTCATTTATTAACCTTCTGCTCTTGGGCCTTGGGTGAACAACATTACAAAAGGTGTGAATTATAAATGTTTGAGGTAGCAATGTAACAGCATTACTCGTGTTATTATCTTTTGTAATATCTGTAAAATTAAAAATAAAGTATTACTTTCAAAATGTTCAACATACATGCATATATATATACTAGTTATAATCTTATAAATATAAGAAATTATTTTCGTCCGGAAAACCTTCGGTGTCTTGATTTGCAAATAAACAAATCAATACCAAAAGGAAAAAAAAGCTACAAAAAAAGAAAGAACAAAGAACATGTATGTCAGCCGAAAATAATCGTCTAGCATCCAAATTCAGAGTTCAAAGAAAAAAAAACCGATACGAGTAATTAAAATAACTAAGTAAAGTGCTCGATACGCTAAGTAGAGCAAACCTAAATTAAACATAAAGAGCCAGACAAACCTACCATGGTTTCACCTAAGCAGATCATCAGTTTTCCCTGACGATCCGCTTAGGTGAAACCGTGGTAGGTTTGTCTGGCTCTTTAGGTTTAATTTATATATATATATATATATATATATATATATATATATATATATATATATATATAGAGAGAGAGAGAGAGAGAGAGAGAGATAGATAGATAGATAGATAGATAGATATTATTTATTTTAGGATATTACATTGAAAACATGTCAAAATCGCTACACAATTACAGTCCCGTTTCGATGCGTATCAGTGCATCTCATCAGGTGATGCACTGATACTCATCGAAACACGACTGCAATTGTGTAGAGATTTTGACATGTTTTCGGTGTAATATCCTAAAATAAAGAATATTGCTCTGCTTTTTATTGAGCCTTCTTTTAAATTAAATGTTACGAACGTTGGAATTGTATTCTATTCATTCTCGTCTTTCCTGGATAGATAGATAGACAGTGTTCACTATATATATATATATATATATATATATATATATATATATATATATATATATATATATATATGTGTGTGTGTGTGTGTGTGTGTGTGTGTGTGAAAAAATATATATTTATAAGTGTTCACCATATATATATATATATATATATATATATATATATATATATATATATATATATGTATGTGTGTGTGTGTGTGTGTGTGTGTGTGTGTGTGTGTGTGTGTGCGTGTTGTAGATTTAATAGGCCGGTTAAAGAAATTCAAGGAATAAAAAGACAACAAAATTATAAAAATATTGTCAATAAGAATGATAATAATATTTATTTTATATTAGTAGGCCTCTTGACTAATCCGAAACACTAAGAGAAAGATTTTAAAGTCGGAATTTTCGGACACGACTGTGTACTTTATCAACCAGGTGAAAAATAAGCAATGAAGTGTGGCTCAGACTTCTGGGGAATTTTGTTGTTTTTTTTGTTTGTTTTTTGTTTTTATTTGATTTTTTTCCCCACGTGTTGTATCATTGTAAGAAATTTTATAGTTTTAGTCTAGTAGTTTGCCATGATTAAGTTTGTGAAGGGTTTGTAGAAGTCTCTCTGTGGAAAGCGTATTCTCTGATTAAGCTTAGATTCCGGTTTAATCCTTTAATATGTGATTCTATTTTGAAAATGTATTTTAACTCGAACTTACGTCGTTCTTGTTGGCCCTTAAATGAAGACCCTAAAAGCATGCATCTGATGTTATCAATGCTGTTGTCCGGTTGCTTGAAATGTGCAGCGACAGGAAAGTTACTGTTGTTGTTTTTTCATGGTTATTGAACTGAAGACGAAATTCCGTGGCTGTTTCTCCGACATAATTCCCCTTTTTGCATTTGATTCAAAGAGTAAATATATAATATTTGAACTCACACAGTTCAAAGTCGGAGGTGTGATATTTACAAACTTGGCATCGGGGTTTATTGCAAGTTATGTTCCCTTGGTGAGGTGGTGATTTATCTATGCTAGATTATGTTAAGAGTGAATGTAGTTTGGGGGTGTTGACGCCTGGCGTTAAGTGGGTTCTCGTTAAATATCTTTTTGTGTGTTATAGTTTTATGTAATGGAAATCTTTTAGTGAGATATGGAAAAGTTTATGAATATTGTAAATGAAATCAAAAGCCATTGAAATTCTGGAATTATTTTTTGTCTCATAGGTTAGAAAAGAATTTCTATTTAGTTTGGAAGCGTTAGTGATTGATTTTTGATAGTTAAAAGTGGCTAATTCCTATTGAGAAAGCAATTGAAAAGTTGTCCTATATATTTTTATAACACACACACACAAATATATATATATATATGAAGAAATATAGTCTTAAAGTGTGCTATATTTATGGGATAAAGTGCTCAATATCAGAGATAGAGCGTGTGTAAATATAAAAGTGAACAAAGAAGTCAACACTTAGAGGCGACTGTCTGTTTCATGCTAGACGTAATCGTGGCCCGACGATTGCATCTAGCATGAAACAGACTGTCGCCTCTAAGTGTTGACTTCTATGCTCACTTTTATATATATATATATATGTATATATATATATATATATATATATATATATATATATATATATATATATATTATAATAAAAAGAAAGAACAGTAAGATATATAATCCGGTGTTGTTATTGATATTTTTTATTTTTACAAAACAGTGCTCAATGTAAATTTACAGTGCATAAATGTAAATTAACTGATTTAAAATATGTTTTCTTCACTACACATTAATAACCATGTTTCAAAAAATGAAGCTAAAAACTTCAAATTTAATTATATAATTAAATTAAGAGCATTAGTTCTGTTTCATCTTCAAGAGAATTTTGGTTCCAATATATATATATATATATATATATATATATATATATATATATATATATATATACACGCACACACACACACACACATATATATATATATATATATAGAGAGAGAGAGAAATAACATCATGACCTTTTCCACTAACCAATTAAAAAAAAGACAAAGAAAAATTTACATCGACAAAGCCCTTCGTAAGGTGTGGGCTGTACTCGTGAGAACAATTTTTTGTATTTCTTTAAGGCATGGGCTTCCAGGGATTCCTTCAATTCGTCTATTGGAATCTTTTCCAATTAATCCGAGGGCTCCAACTAGAACAGGAATTGTTGATGTTCCCATGTGCCACATCTTTTTAGATGTCGATTTTCATTATTATTATTATTATTATTATTATTATTATTATTATTATTATTATTATTCAGGGGTTTCCTATAATATTGACATGACCTTTGGAAATTGTACCGTTCGTCCGATTAGCCAACTGCCCATAGATGCGAAAACAGTGGACAGTCGACATGTAAGGATGACCCAACCACAAGAATTCTTTCAACTGAAGAATCATTTTTATGAAGGAGTGGTGAGTTTATTGAAATATCAAATGTTTTTGCTCGCACGCCATCATTAATGTCTGGTTTTGATTACTCGGTTTTGCAGGCCTCGTTTAATGAGATCATTTCTTCTTCCTCTGTTTTCTCCTTCTTTGTAATGCGTCCATTCGTGATGTAAACGATCATGGCTCTCCACAATTTCTTGTCGTTTGGAGTTCTTAATAAATTTTGTCTTTTCGCCATTTATCTTAATCCCTGATATACCAACCATTTCGTGACATACTTTATGCGCTGTTTTCCTCCCTCCCTCTTACCTTCGATATGCTTGCTGAGTGTCATATTTACTAAGCACTCTTTCCTCATTATGTACCTTTTTGTTTCCATTTCCCCTAAAACTTACACTTACGAAATTCAAGGACTTCGTTGTAGTGGAGGACATCATTTATAAAAGGGGCCTCTGGTTGAGTGCATTATCTCACATTAAAATTAGTTTGCATCCCATTCAAAGATGGCCGCGGTCAAAAATTTCCATTGCAATTTTCATGGTTTTGTCGTTTGGAAGATACATAATTATTTTTCTTTTCTTTTCAGAGAACGACGCGAGACATTGAGTGTGACGTGTGGATAGGAAAAAAACTCAACAAACACCAAAAAGCAAACTATACAACCGAATGGTATTTCGCAAGACCTGTAAGATTTACAATCCTTTCTGTATATGTGTATGTGCTTTTGTTTAATATGAATGTTGGTTTTTTGGAAGGTTCAGGAATGGAGATATTTGAAAAGACCCTGGGCGGAGTTTTATATTTTGATAAGATTCGATAGGGCCATAGCCAACATAGATGAGTATAAAAAGTGTTAAAAAAGAAAAGAAAACGGCCGAGTACATAATCTTTTGTTATTTAAATAATATATAATACATATTTATTTATTGTTATTAGGCCAATGAATTATTTTGGTCGGTAAATGACAAAACGGGGAAGGAAATCTAGATAAATTAGTATGGGTTAATTTGTAGTGAATGGTTTCGTAAATTAAATTAAATGGGGGATAGAAGTTTTGTACGTGTGTCAATCCATGTGCGTATTTTTACATTTATGTGTGGACGCGGCAACATACATGCAGATGATTTTTGTGTGTGTGTGTGTGATTTTGTTTGAATAAGAGTATAAGGTAAGCGTTACAGATTGACCTGATAGTTAGAATAGCGAAATTCTTTTTAAAATTTGCTAGTAGGATAGATTTGGGTTGGGTACGCGTGTAGGTTTAGGTAAAGATTTAGTATCGCTATGGGATTAGTATTTAATATGTAAAACATGGGCTTAAACAATGAAATAAAGATACAAGCTCACCTCGTTATGGATTCCGGAAGTAGTAGATCAAATCTAAACCGGATGTAGTAAAAAGACAACTCTATATAGTAGAGGAGCGTGAAAAGCCCTGTTTTCATTGGCTGACGCTGACTGACATATGCCAATAAGAACGGTCGAAGTCCGGCCTTGCTAGTTTCTTATGATTACTGTTTTTGCCCATTTCGAATTGGTGTATTTTGGATGCCGCGTTCATTGTATATCAGTCTCTACGTCGGTTATTCCTTTGAAATTTCCGTGCGTTACTTTGCTTCAAAGTAAGTGTTGTTATGTCTTTTTAATTGCTGTTTTGTATCCATTGTACCTAGATTGTTTTCTGTGACTTCTTTTTGTGTTTGACCGGTGTTTCCAACCGGTGTTGTGGCAACGCCAACAATATGGCGCAGTCTCAACTCCAAGAGAAGACACCTACACCCACACCAGCAACCCCTTCGGTGTGGGCAGGTGATAAACCAACTCAAAAAGGACCCGAATATTACAAGGGACTCTCGGAGAACTTTGAAAGTTTTGTGAAGGAGAATGAATTAGTACCGGTGCCATCTCTACTGGAAGCGGTGAACACCAAAACTATCTCCTTGGTAACTACAGATGTCAAGACTCGCAAACTGATTGGAGTTAACAGGGAGGTAATGGAGGAAGCTATTAAAAGCCTGAACATTGGGGCTAAAGTTTTAGCCCGAAGAAGCAGAGCCATGTGGGATATCCTTCTGACATCAGAAGACGCAGTTAAGTCACTGGCGGGGAGCATATTATCAACCAAGTCCGTGAGGCTCCAAACGGAGTACCTTGGTACAAGGAAAACTAAAGTAATCTTACATGGAATTCTGCTGTTTATTTCACTTGACCACTTGGGCTTTTTCTTTTCTAAATTTGGCAAGGTGGCCAGTGTTTCAGCCGTTAAAAGTAAAGCCGGGATGGCCACTGAAGATGTAGAAGTCATGGTAACGGTTACCAGGAAAATTTTTTTGGCTCTGCCAAATGTACTAACTTGTGAAGGACGTCCCATCTACGTGACTGTTGAAGGTCGACGTCCTCTCTGTTGGGCCTGTGGAGCTGCCGGTCATCTATCTAAAACGTGTCCTGGGAAGAGACCGGAACCGCAGCCGGAAAATACAACGGCCAAGGATAACACTGACACAAGTGCCAAAGTAACAAAAAAAGTTCCTGGGGAGTGGACGGAAGTGGTAAAGGAGGGAACAAAGGTTGCATCCCCCTTACATCAGCAAAGACGTCCCAAAGAAACCCAAAGAGCCTCTGCAGGAACAGAAATGCGACCAGCATCAGCAGCAACAAAAGGGCGAACTGAAGAAGCCCCAAGTGGAGCAGGAGTGTCAGCAAGGGCAGCAGAAGGAAAAGTCACAGGAGATGCAGCATAATGACCCTCAACTGGAGCAGCAACAAGAAGTGGATGCGGAGGAGATGCCCCCACGGTGGTCTGCCTCTTTAAAAAGGGGGAGAGAGGAAAAAGTGTCCAAGAATGAAAAATAGGCTGGTTGAAGCAGGGCGGAGATGGTTTTGGACAAAACCAAGTTCAACACCGTCCCTGCTTCTCGAGTCAAAAAACTGGAAAACAAAAGGAGCCTTTCTGGTTCCCCTATTAGCGCTCCACATTCCCCGCTTCCCAACGCTCCACCAGACAAAACCCCTCCCCCCATAAAACCCGTTCCGAACACGCCTCCTTCCAACACCCTTTCTTCTGACTCTACCTCCACCAACTCCGCGCCTCCTAGCACTTCCCGAAAAAAGAAGAGGCCATTCCCTAGAGGGAACAAGACACGACAAGTGGACAGAAAGATATGGAGCGGGGCCTTTCCCCGCAACAAAAAGCTTTGTTATGGCTTCTCTTTAAAATGAATTCGGTCGGTGGGGTGTCAATAGAAGACCCCCAAAATTTCCTGAAAGCCTCAGGTGACCTAACAGTGATTAGGGACGTGGGGGTGATTAACTATATGGGATCACCTTTGGGAGGCTAAGGAGGCCTTCCCAGACATTAGAATGGTAGAAATGGGATCTGATTTGAAAAAATTGCAAAGGTTTTGCGTCGGGAGGGCCCCCGTTATACTCCATCCCGCTTTATACAGGACTCTAAAGCTAACATATCCCACGGACGTCAGAGGCATGGTCCTAGATGGTCGCATGTCGACAGAGATGGGGACTGAGAGCCTGGGACAATCCGTCGGGGTTCATTCAGCTGCAGATTTCTGACCCGTATGTGAGTAGGTTTTTGCGCTTACTTTTATTTTTTTCAGGCCTAGAAGATGTCTCTTAAGATAACCAGTTTGAATGCGAATGGCTTGAGGGATCGGGGTAAGGCTGCGCGCCTGCTCCGTGATCTCTTGTCGTTCGGCGTGGATGTTGCCGCAATTCAAGAGACCCACTTTGTTTGCAACGTCGATGCTTATGTGCTGTCTAATGACTTTGTCGTCTATTCAGCATATGGGAACCGACAGGCCAGAGGAGTCTCTTTGCTGGTTAGACGTACTCTTGATGCGAAGGTGGACCTTGTGCATATCGATGCTGAGGGTCGATTGATCGCGGCCGATATTGCCGTGAAAAGTGGTCGGTTCCGAGTCGTTGCGGTTTATGCGCCCAACGACCGGGAGGAGCGGGTCTCGTTTTTTCGGCGGTTGGCCGTTCCTGGTGGATTCAACGCTCCTAGTGTTAATGGAAGACTGGAATGCCATCCTGGACCCCAAGTTAGACAGGGGGCGGAGAGCTAGTGGGAGGAGGGGCGATCGTAGCTTGGTTGATCTGATCGAAGAGTTTGGTCTCGTCTATAGATAACGGGTTGATCACCCCGGGGGGAAAATGTGGACGTGAGCTCTTAATTTGCCTTTTGACAAGGTGGTTAGCTACCTTGACAGAATGATAGTTAGAGGAGCCGACGTAGACTTATTAGATTGTCCCACGTTCCACTGGGTAGGCTATTCGGATCACAAACTCGTTTGTGCCTGGGTGGCGTTAGACCATAGGCCTAGAATGGCTGGTTACTGGAAGTTCAATCTGTCTTTACTGGACTAGCGGGATTTCCAGGAGCAGCTAACTAGCGTAGTGCAGCGGGAATTAGTGGGGGCGGTTATCGGGAATAAGTGTTGGGATAGACTTAAGGATGGGATTAAGTCCTTCACCACAAATTTCAGCAAACGGCTCGCCCTAGATTGAGCTGAAAAGGTGAAGACGCTTAAGGCTAGTTTTTCCCGGGCGGTGGCTGGGGGGATCCCCTAGAGATAGCCTTAACTAAAGAGGCCCTGGAGCAATTGAGTAGCGAGCGCTACATGGGCCAGGTAATTATACATAGGTTAAGCAAGATGTCTTCCGAAGCTGTGAACATGCGTCGAGGTTCCGATTGTTACATTCGTGAGGTCAATTCCCCGGAGGGACATACTCTTCGGGCCACTGACGACATGTGCGAGGCGTTTCGGCGACATTTCGAGAGCCGGTTTACCAAGGAGCCTGATCTCCGTGATGAGGAGTTTCGCAACTATTTGGTTGACTTTCCTCTCTTTCGCCGACTGAAGCGGCTAGCTGCGAGGGAGAGATCACTGAGGGCGAAGTCTACGCGGCATTGAAGAAGGTCGGCAGAGGCAAGTCGCCCGGTCTGGATGGTTTGCCCTATGAATTGTACTTGCGGCTGTCGCACATCTTTGTCCCGATCAATTTAGATCAGTCCAAGACGTTTGATAGGGTTGATCATCGCTACCTTGCGGCTGTTCTGCAGGCCGCCTGATTCGCACCCGACTTCTGCCGCTGGATCGCTCCCCCAGTGCTGTGGTACAGGTGAACGGGGAGCTGTTGGGCGCTTTTGCGCTGTCTAGGTCGGTTCGTCAGGGTTGTCCACTGTCGCTTTCGTGTCGTCCCGCAGTGACATTGAGGCGTTACTGAATGCGCTTGATCGGTACGAAAAGGTGACAGGGGCCAAGATTAACCGCGACAAGTCGTCCGACTTGCGGTTAGGTGCCTGGAAGGGGGTCGATCTTCCGGGGCTCTTCGGTTGAACGGATGGTCCTGTCCGCATTCTTGGAGTGTGGTTTGTACCCGACCTCCAGCTGGAGAAAAATTAGTCTGAACTACGAGCAAAGGTCGACGCGTCCGGTCAGACTTAGCGTCGACGGAGGTTGTCCGTGAAGGGCAGGGCGGAGGCGTGTGCCACTTACGTTTTCCCTCTTGTTCTTTATCGATTGTCCGTACTTCCTCTCTGTAAAAACCATCGGAAACCGCTCGAGCGCTCGCTATCCTCCATTTTATGGAGGGGACGCAAGCATCAGGTCGACAGACGAGTCTGTGCACAACGTCCGTGTCATGGGGGGCTGGAATGCCACATTGGTGAGCCACAAACTCGCCTCGAGGTTGGATTTCCTATGCCGCGCATTGACAGGAGATTCGATTATGGCGGGAATGTTAGGGATGTGTTCCCTCGCCTTACTATCAATCCCCCTCCATTTCGCGGGTTGAGCCCCATCGTAAACCCCGGGATCAATCGGATTTCCTTCGCGAGTGTCGGTCGGCCTTGTTGGCTGTTCCTCGATCCAGTGACTTTTCCCGGCCTAGGAAGGTCTTCTATCGTCATCTAGTGGAGGGGGTCGCGAAGGATTCCCTACGTGAGCAGCTCGAATTATCGGAGGAAGAGTTTCGCCCTTTCTGGTCTTGGGCTCCAGCGGCGGATTATCTCAGTAACTCTGAGTTTTCGCTTACCTGGCGATTGGCTCGGAATCGGCTGCCCTTCAATGACAAGGCATTCATATGGGGCTTGGCGGATTTGCCAGACTGTGAACGATGTGGTCTTGGTTTAGAAGAAACGGCTTCGTACGCCTTCTACCATTGTCCTCGGGTCCGCCCCTTATGGGACCACGTCGGCGAGTTGACGACTCGTCTCGCTCTCGAAAAGCTCGTGCTCATTGATCGCGCATACATGTGTGACAATGTGTCGCCCCCGTATTCTGGGATGAAATGAATGGTGTTTCTGACGCTGCTGGCCACGGCCACGGTCACAGCTCAAGATGAAGATTAAAACTGATAGAAAACGGTTGCATTCGACAGTCTTCAGCAAAAGGTGGGTGAAAGAGGCGAGCTTGGTTCGTTTGAACGGGGCTAGCCTTCATTTTCTCTTCTAGGTCAACATAAATCACATCGGGGTGGTTTCCTGTGGAGCCCTCCTATTGGTTATGTTAGACAAGCTTTTGTGCACCTAGTTAATTTGAGTAAGTGTTCTTCCTGGCCTGTTCCCGGCTGCCTCTTTGGTTATGATCCAAGTCAAGATTCCCAAGCTACCCAGTTTGTTTTGGCTCCCTTTTCATCCCGACTGGGTCAGTTTTTTTTTTTAAATTTCCCATGTCCGTATATATTTTCTCCTTTCCCATTCCCTTAGCGAAGGAGCCTCTTGATTTTGTCCAAATGGGCAGAATACAGCGGCCTCTCTGTTTTGAGGGTTGGACGGGCCCTACCAACATCAGTTATGTTCGTATTTAGTTTGTTTTTGAGTTTCATTCCCTCCCCTCTCATATTTCATCATAGATTTTTATATATAATTATTTACTGACATTAAATTTTATGGCATGGGGCGCGTTTGGTAGGACCCCCTGAGAGAATGCGGTATTGTTGTATGGAGGATTGATTGGTGACGGACAAGTTTTTATGGTGAATGGGCAAATTGTAATGAGTGAATGGGTCGTGAATCGGATTAGCTAGGTATAAGATAGTTAGTGACGACCAGCCTCAACCCCTCCCCTTTTTGGCCTTGTGCCGCAATTGTGTATGAAAACAATAAATAACGATTACTGTTTTTTTTGCAATGTCGCGGTGCGTAGCACGACTCTTTCAAGGAGGTGGCCTGACTCGTCTAGAATCAGGTCGGGTTTACTGTTGGAGCCGATATGACGCGAAACCCGAAATCGGCGATGAGAACAGTGCATCACTGAAGACCACCCTTGATGCATCTAAAATGTATGATTTAACAACAACAAAAAAATATATAGATTTATACCATACTAAAGCATAGTGATTTTCGAGTCTTAGCATGCGCAGAACAAATTCATGAATTTCGACGAAAAAAAAACAAAACGAACTCCAGATTATCGTCAAAATATTTAATCCTTTCATAGTCAGTTGTGCTTAGTTGAATTTGTAACGTATATAAATGTAGATAAGACAGCAAAGGTTTCAAAGCACTGCCCGGGGTCCCAATCAGACTACTTTCCATCGGCAGGTTCGGAGTTAGCATGCACCGGCCCTGTACCTGGTAAGCGTTATTCAAACCAGAAATTTGAATTTTGGCTTAATTAAAAGTAATTAACTTTATTTAAATTTAATTTAAATTATATTTCAGAAAGTGGTTGGTGGAGAGACTGTCACCAGCAGCACGTTGGTTCAATATGCTGAATACAGGAACGATGAGGTAATGATAATTTTTCTAAGCATAAAGAGATAGATACATAGGTATATATCTGAACGCTCATCCCATACACTCCACTCCGGTGTAGAGCGCTACAACCTCATCATGTTAGGTGTTGCTACTACGATATCTGTACATTTTTAATCGGTTTTACATTCAGAGTTGTTCTTCTAGACCGGTCGCCAATCAAAGCCAGAGAAACTCGTCTGCCCTACTATTAACTGTGGAAGCTGTTTTGGGTTTATGTCTTTTCCATGACTACAGAACACGAAACAAAAACACAAAGGAGAGTAGTAAAGAGACAAGAGTAAAGGAGAGGAAGTAGTAGAGAGCCATGATCTTTTAAAAACGATGAAAAAGATCAATGTAAATAAAGGCTTACGTATCTGAGTTTAAAAGTTTTACTCAGAGACGTAAGCCTTTATTTACATTGTTTACATTGTTCGGACAGGTGACCTCATATTTATTACCATATTTCGGCCGTTGTACACTCCGGCCTTCTTCAGGTGATTGGAATTTCGAACTGAACTCTTTATCTCTCTCGCTGGGGTAGACTGTTCTAGTTCCACGTGCCATGTCTAATGAATGTCTCAGTTATCTCCTTTTAACTCAAATCACCAAGTTTTTGTGCACTACTGCCATGGCCATTGAACTAGCAGTTCTTTGGGTAAAGTCACTGGATTTAACCAACGGCTTTATCCACTGGGCTATGTGTACAACGGCTGAAACGTCGAAAAAAGCCAGAACAATGGACGAGTACAGTGCGGAAATCAGCTTAAGCTAACAAAGACTTCGAAAATAGCCTGAATCCATATTGTGCCGTATACCTTCAAGACATAGGCGATCATGGTCCTCCACCACTCACCTTTGTATCTCTAAGCAATGTTTGTTCCCTTACTGTCTCCCAGTTACTGTTCGGCCATTCATTCACACAAGCTCTCCAGTTAGGTTACTTGCTGCTTCTCTCTGACTCCCCTGCCCCCTCTCTATATCCTGTGAGAATCAAATTCGCTTAGACCTCTTTTCTCATTACGTGTGTATAATAAATTTCAGCTCTCTTTCTGTTTTTAAGTATCACTGTTATTTTCCTTACATTTTCGTTAATATAGACTGTGAATATGGCAATGAAGATGAGGACAACAGTCTGAACAATGTAAATAGTGTAAATAGTTACAAGACCTCATCTCAGAAATATAGACTGTGAATATGGCAATAAAGATGAGGACAACAGTCTGAACAATGTAAATAGTGTAAATAGTTACAAGACCTCATCTCAGAAATATAGACTGAATATGGCAATAAAGATGAGGACAACAGTCTGAACAATGTAAATAGTGTAAATAGTTACAAGACCTCATCTCAGAAATATAGACTGTGAATATGGCAATAAAGATGAGGACAACAGTCTGAACAATGTAAATAGTGTAAATAGTTACAAGACCTCATCTCAGAAATATAGACTGTGAATATGGCAATAAAGATGAGGACAACAGTCTGAACAATGTAAATATTGTGTAAATAGTTACAATACCTCATCTCAGAAATATAGACTGTGAATATGACAATAAAGATGAGGACAACCATCTGAACAATGTAAACAGTGTAAATAGTTACAAGACCTCATCTCAGAAATATAGACTGTGAATATGGCAATAAAGATGAGGACAACAGTCTGAACAATGTAAATAGTGTAAATAGTTACAAGACCTCATCTCAGAAATATAGACTGTGAATATGGCAATAAAGATGAGGACAACAGTCTGAACAATTTAAATAGTGTAAATAGTTACAAGACCTCATCTCAGAAATATAGACTGTGAATATGGCTATAAAGATGAGGACAACAGTCTGAACAATGTAAATCGTGTAAATAGTTACAAGACCTCATCTCAGAAATATAGACTGTGAATATGGCAATAAAGATGAGGACAACAGTCCAAACAATGTAAATAGTGTAAATAGTTACAATACCTCGTCTCAGAAATATAGACTGTGAATATGGCAATAAAGATGAGGACAACAGTCTGAACAATGTAAATAGTGTAAATAGTTACAAGACCTCATCTCAGAAATATAGACTGTGAATATGGCAATAAAGATGAGGACAACAGTCCAAACAATGTAAATAGTGTAAATAGTTACAATACCTCGTCTCAGAAATATAGACTGTGAATATGGCAATAAAGATGAGGACAACCATCTGAACAATGTAAATAGTGTAAATAGTTACAAGACCTCATCTCAGAAATATAGACTGTGAATATGGCAATAAAGATGAGGACAACAGTCTGAACAATGTAAATAGTGTAAATAGTTACAAGACCTCATCTCAGAAATATAGACTGTGAATATGGCAATAAAGATGAGGACAACAGTCCAAACAATGTAAATAGTGTAAATAGTTACAATACCTCGTCTCAGAAATATAGACTGTGAATATGGCAATAAAGATGAGGACAACAGTTTGAACAATGTAAATAGTGTAAATAGTTACAAGACCTCATCTCAGAAATATAGACTGTGAATATGGCAATAAAGATGAGGACAACAGTCCAAACAATGTAAATAGTGTAAATAGTTACAATACCTCGTCTCAGAAATATAGACTGTGAATATGGCAATAAAGATGAGGACAACCATCTGAACAATGTAAATAGTGTAAATAGTTACAAGACCTCATCTCAGAAATATAGACTGTGAATATGGCAATAAAGATGAGGACAACAGTCCAAACAATGTAAATAGTGTAAATAGTTACAATACCTCGTCTCAGAAATATAGACTGTGAATATGGCAATAAAGATGAGGACAACAGTCTGAACAATGTAAATAGTGTAAATAGTTACAATACCTCATCTCAGAAATATAGACTGTGAATATGGCAATAAAGATGAGGACAACAGTCCAAACAATGTAAATAGTGTAAATAGTTACAATACCTCGTCTCAGAAATATAGACTGTGAATATGGCAATAAAGATGAGGACAACAGTCTGAACAATGTAAATAGTGTAAATAGTTACAATACCTCATCTCAGAAATATAGACTGTGAATATGGCAATAAAGATGAGGACAACAGTCCAAACAATGTAAATAGTGTAAATAGTTACAATACCTCGTCTCAGAAATATAGACTGTGAATATGGCAATAAAGATGGGGACAACAGTCTGAACAATGTAAATAGTGTAAATAGTTACAAGACCTCATCTCAGAAATATAGACTGTGAATATGGCAATAAAGATGAGGACAACAGTCGGAACAATGTAAATAGTGTAAATAGTTACAATACCTCGTCTCAGAAATATAGACTGTGAATATGGCAATAAAGATGAGGACAACAGTCTGAACAATGTAAATAGTGTAAATAGTTACAAGACCTCATCTCAGAAATATAGACTGTGAATATGGCAATAAAGATGAGGAAAACAGTCTGAACAATGTAAATAGTGTAAATAGTTACAAGACCTCATCTCAGAAATATAGACTGTGAATATGGCAATAAAGATGAGGACAACAGTCTGAACAATGTAAATAGTGTAAATAGTTACAAGACCTCATCTCAGAAATATAGACTGTGAATATGGCAATAAAGATGAGGAAAACAGTCTGAACAATGTAAATAGTGTAAATAGTTACAAGACCTCATCTCAGAAATATAGACTGTGAATATGGCAATAAAGATGAGGACAACAGTCTGAACAATGTAAATAGTGTAAATAGTTACAAGACCTCATCTCAGAAATATAGACTGTGAATATGGCAATAAAGATGAGGAAAACAGTCTGAACAATGTAAATAGTGTAAATAGTTACAAGACCTCATCTCAGAAATATAGACTGTGAATATGGCAATAAAGATGAGGACAACAGTCTGAACAATGTAAATAGTGTAAATAGTTACAAGACCTCATCTCAGAAATATAGACTGTGAATATGGCAATAAAGATGAGGAAAACAGTCTGAACAATGTAAATAGTGTAAATAGTTACAAGACCTCATCTCAGAAATATAGACTGTGAATATGGCAATAAAGATGAGGACAACAGTCTGAACAATGTAAATAGTGTAAATAGTTACAAGAACTCATCTCAGAAATATAGACTGTGAATATGGCAATAAAGATGAGGAAAACAGTCTGAACAATGTAAATAGTGTAAATAGTTACAAGACCTCATCTCAGAAATATAGACTGTGAATATGGCAATAAAGATGAGGACAACAGTCGGAACAATGTAAATAGTGTAAATAGTTACAATACCTCATCTCAGAAATATAGACTGTGAATATGGCAATAAAGATGAGGACAACAGTCTGAACAATGTAAATAGTGTAAATAGTTACAATACCTCATCTCAGAAATATAGACTGTGAATATGGCAATAAAGATGAGGACAACAGTCTGAACAATGTAAATAGTGTAAATAGTTACAATACCTCATCTCAGAAATATAGACTGTGAATATGGCAATAAAGATGAGGACAACCATCTGAACAATGTAAATAGTGTAAATAGTTACAATGCCTTATCTCAGAAATATAGACTGTGAATATGGCAATAAAGATGAGGACAACAGTCCAAACAATGTAAATAGTGTAAATAGTTACAAGACCTCATCTCAGAAATATAGACTGTGAATATGGCAATAAAGATGAGGACAACAGTCTGAACAATGTAAATAGTGTAAATATTTACAATACCTCATCTCAGAAATATAGACTGTGAATATGACAATAAAGATGGGGACAACAGTTCAAACAATGTAAATAGTATAAATTGATACAGTAACTCATCTCATTGTTCTTTGTCTTGTCATTTTTGTCTAAAAACGTAATTTTTCTTCATTCAATGATCTTCTTTCTCCGAGCCACTTGCCATGTACTTGTGAAGTCTACAAATAAATCAGAATCCCTTCTTGTGAATGATTAGCCTTTTCCCATTTAATATGATATCAGCTGACACTGATATCGCTACAAATATCTCGAAACACAGACTGCCATTCAATATTTTTCTGTCTCTTGTTTTTTATTTCTAATTTTCATTCGTGCATTTTTCTTTTTGCAGTTAATGCCGGCATTTTATTTCAATATATTCGACTTCACGCAGGATGAGCCCGACATTTTGCAATTTGATATAAAACGGTGCTACACTAACGTACGAAGAGAAGCATTCAATCTTTACTTCGACAGCAAGTATCATTCCTCAGTTATTTTTCTACTTAATATTGTTGTAATTCCTTTCTTTTTCTTCTTCTTCTTCTTCTTCTTCTTCTTCTTCTTCTTCTTCTTCTTCTTCTTCTTACTCAAATACGTTTAACCACTAAAAAAAAAATCAGATTTAAGATAAAAAATCCATTAACTCTTTACAAATTGCTTTGTTTACCTTTCGGATACGAAAGTGAGTTGATATGAACGATGAGATAGGCTTTAAGGAAAATAGAACCGTTCTTGGCTAAAAATCTCTCCGTAGCCGAGTGGGTTATGGCACATCGGTATTAGACGGTGGTTACTCTTACGATGAGGTAGGCGCAGAGGTTCGAATTCTGCGCACGATGGTCCATAATTGAAACTGTTTAAAAACAGCACGTTCTGTTTAAATACGGATATCCACTAAAACAACGTAGGAAAGTGATGATAATAATAATTGTCTGTATTTTCTAATTTAGTGGATGTACAAGGCGTGATGGATAAATTGCTAAGTTAAGCAAAAATGAAAATATCACGGACATCACAATTATATTTACCAAAATTACACAAAAAATCTTGAAATACTAAATAGTAAATTGGCTTCAACTACGACCTCCAGACGACGTCGGAATCTCCCGCATCTCTTCTGGGCGGTCTCCTTGTTTAAGTTGGTGAATGCAGCCATAATTCTTGCCTTCAGTTCATCTTTGGTGTTACAAGCAGTTTTGTTGGTCTCTCACTCAACTGCGCCCCACATATAATAATCAAGGGGGTTGCAATCTGGGGAGTTAGGTGGCCATATCTAAGGTGTGATATGGTCGGAGAAATTGTCTGACAGCCATGACTGGGTTCACTTGCTTGTGTGGCATGGTGCAGAGTCCTGTTGGTAGACCTAGGGTCTTCCAGCAGCCACCCTCTTGACCCACGGCAGCTCTATCTCCTCAGGGCACTTGATGTAGGCCTCTGTGTTGAGTCTGGCCCTCACCAATAAATTCGGGTGTTCTTTTCTTATCAGAACGACCAGAGTGAGTTTTACGAGCTGCCGTTCCTTCGCAGTTACCATTAGACTCCTCCAACTCTTTACGAATCCTCTGCACTGTCCTCAGACTGACACCAAAATACTCTGAAATGTTCGTATTGGTGCTTCCGGCGCGAATGCCAAGCAGTACAGCATTTCGTTTCCAAATATCTGGCAGAATGAATTTCCTCAAGGTCCTATTTTTCTCACAGACGGTGCCCAGCTGACCCTAATATACTGGGCGATAAAATTAAAAACAAATAACGTTCTAGCGCGAAATTAAAATTATAAAATGGCAACAATTTACCCATCGCACCCTGTATATGTTTTTTGGTTTTCTATATCGGCAATGTATAAAATTTCAAATCTAACCAAAATACATCTGTAAAAAGAGAAAAGGAAAGCGTTTTTAGCTAACGCGTTTTGTCCACCGATGGACTTTATCAAGGCAAATGTAAGGATTTTATTTTGCATAAAAATCTTCAGTGTTCACATAGACTACTCAGAACTTCGCAACACACACACACACACACACACACACACACACACACACACACACACACACACACACACACACACACATATATATATATATATATGTATTAGTGAATATACATAAATATCCAAAGTCGTTCGCACAGCTCGGAGTTTCATAAAGTTCTTGAAATCTTTCGGTGCTAATATTTTCATATTTGTTGGATATTAAGTATATTCACTAATATATATATATATATATATATATATATATATATATATATATATATATATATATATATATAAATATAGGTAACTATACTCGTGTCGAAAAACCTTCGAACTCTTGATTTAACAACAGCCAAATCAATCACGAAGGAAAAGAAGGTTTTAAAAAAAGAAAGAGCCAGGAACATGAAAGTCTGTCGAAAATAATCGCACAGATACAGGTTCAAGGCCCAAAGAAAAAACCTCGACACGAGCAAACAACTAACTAAAGAGCTCAATACAAGCGTAGAGCAAACCTAGTCAAACCTAATGAGCCAGACACACCTACCAAGGTTTCACTTAGGCAGATCGTCAGGATTGCTCGACAGATGCACAATATATATATATATATATATATATATATATATATATATATATATATATATATTGTGTGTATTTAGGCAGCATTTTTTCATTAATACATGCTTGGAAATCATCCATGTAAACAAATAAGACTATCATCAATTTCTTGTTCGTGTATTGCTTAAATATATTGTGTAATTGTCATCTTTGATAATGGCTTATGTAAGCCGAAAGCTTAGATTGGATTAAAAAAATAATATGTATCAATATTGTGATTTTCTTTCATCGTTTAATGATAATGCTATTAAGATTATCAGACTATATGAAAAAAACTTACATAAAATATATAGACTACACTTATCTATATTATTTAATGAATACACATACAGCCAGCCGACCCTGACGATCTGCCTAAGTGAAACCTTGGTAGGTGTGTCTGGCTCATTAGGTTTGACTATATATATATATATATATATATATATATATATATATATATATATATATATATATATATATAACTCTGTTTCATAACATTGAGTACTGTATATATAACACCTGAGGAAGAAATATATTTACACGTACGTGCAAGTATATGTACGTAGATTTTTTTAGCCTACCCATTCCTATATATATATATATGTGTGTGTGTGTGTGTGTGCGTGCGCGCGCGCGCGTGTGTGTGTGTGTGTGCACGCGCGCGTGTGTGTATGCGCGCGTGTGTGTGTGTAGTTAAGCAGCATCTCTTCTTTTAAGCACGTTTCATTTAATAATATTATGTTTATTGAATTTTATAATAATTCTTTCTGGTTCTCTAATCAACTTCTTTGTGTTTAGTTGAAATTCCTCAAGGAAGGATGATTTAGAATTTTTTTATTTTTAACTGAAAGTATGTTTTATTTTATGTATAAACCTGAAATTATAGGGATGTTTTATTTTCTAAACACGGTCAGAAAGCTGTGACCGTATTCATAATTAATGTTATTGAGTGTTGGCTTTTTCTTTTTTATTATTCGTGCTTTTTTCAGTTAAATGTATGAAAGAAAAAGAATAGCCGAATGCGTTCGGATATACAGAAATTTTAAACAGTTTTCACACACTTAGTGTCCAGAAAAGAACACTTGTATGAACACATACAAAAGTAAATAAAAAGCTTAATTGCAGTACATTGTCAGTTGTTTTTAACGAAACTTGTATAAAAGAAGGATTGCTCGACAGATGCACAATATATATATATATATATATATATATATATATATATATATATATATATACATATATATATATATATATTGTGTGTATTTAGGCAGCATTTTTTCATTAATACATGCTTGGAAATCATCCATGTAAACAAATAAGACTATCATCAATTTCTTGTTCGTGTATTGCTTAAATATATTGTGTAATTGTCATCTTTGATAATGGCTTATGTAAGCCGAAAGCTTAGATTGGATTAAAAAAATAATATGTATCAATATTGTGATTTTCTTTCATCGTTTAATGATAATGCTATTAAGATTATCAGACTATATGAAAAAAACTTACATAAAATATATAGACTACACTTATCTATATTATTTAATGAAACATGTATTAATATATATATATATATATATATATATATATATATATATTGTGTACCTAACCTGAACAAAATAAACTATGAAATCTCCACAAATATTATTAAATGCCTATAATTGATAACAGAAGCCATTGGTTTATATCAATGGCTTCCCATTCTTAATACTTCTCGTTTTCACTCTAGCATAGTAATGTGTGACGTCATGAGCTGCGGTGCGATTTTCGTTTCCAGCGTCTCATATGCACGAGTTTGTCGTTGCTGGGAAATCTTCCCTGTAAACAAGAACAGATTATCATTATTGTTTTGTCTGTGTATTGTTTAATATATTGTAATATAATTGTCATCTTTGATAATGGCTTCCGTAAGCCGAAAGCTTAGATAGTATTAAAGCATATGTATCAATATTGTGATTTTCTTTTTTCTTTTAATGATAATGTTATTAAGCTTATCAGACGATATGAAAAGAATTTACATAAAATAGACAAAACTTGTCTATATTATTTAATGAAACATGCATCAATGAAAAAATGCTGCCTAAATACACACACACACAATATATATATATATACATACATATATATATATATATATATATATATATATATATATATATTTAACGAACGTATGCTGCTCAAATATACATTAACACACACATATATATATATATATATATATATATATATATATATATATATATATATTAATGTATAATTGGGGCAGCACACATTTGTTAAACATAGCAGATGAGGAAGATTTAATTAATTTTTTATTTAGTTTTTCCCACGCCGTTACGTTTTCCGTTTGCTCGGAGCAAGGAAGTTTTACATAATTGTCATTGTCCCATGCGCTCTCGACCATTTATTTAGCCATTTTCAAGGGGGGTTTGTTTTTGATGTTCTTAGTTTTTTCCCCATATTTTTACTGTTTAAGTATTTTTTTATTTATTTTTGTGTTGTTTTGAAAATGAGGGTTTATTCCGAGCCTTCGATTGTTAAGCGCGACTGTAATTCGAGTGAGCGTCTTTCTATTTAAAAAAAAAAAACACAACTTTTAACACTCCATTCCCACTGTTAAATAAGGTGAGGTTGATAGCAGGAGAGAGATGTTTAATATACAGGGACTCTATTATAGCGAGATGTTTCTGGTAATGTGATTTATATAGAATTTTTAGCGTTTTCGACCAGAATTTTTCTCTAGGTTTCTTGTAAATTGTGGGTAGACAGATGTTTTTTTTATTATAGCTCTTTGATCTGATAAGTGAGAAATATATATATATATATATATATATATATATATATATATATATATATATATGTATATATAACGTAAATCATTCATACGAAAAGCAGATAATGAAGTTAATGATATGGCAAGAATCACTCTCGCAAACAATATTTAATAATAAAATACAATTAACCTCGAGAGTGATTCTTGCCATATCATTAACTTCATTATCTGCTTTTCGTATGAATGATTTACGTTATATAAATTGAACACGCACCACATAATTGATATATATATATATATATATATATATATATATATATATATATATATATATATATATATATTTTCTGAATAAAGCCAACGGCGATGACCATAAGATTTTTTAAAAAGTTTATGACAATAAAAAATTGAAAATTGAAAGCAAACGATTAAATCAAGACCTATTATTTACAATGCATAAATAATTTATCAAATTAATTTAAATAGTAAATAATAATTATATTAATACAGATATAGAGACACCACCTGCAACTCCTCGAACGGCTCCACCAGCGCCGCCTTGGCACGACACTTGACATGCACTAGTGTGACTTCGTCTCCAATATTGAAATTCTTGAAAAGGCGAAGATCGCCAGCATTGAGGCCATGATTTACGTTACGCCGGTTTGGACATGTTTACAGAATGGAGAATCATCGCCTACCTAAAATTGTATTGTACAGTGAGCTCTCTACTGGCTATCGTGTTGGAGAGGCGCCAAATAAACGATTCAAAGATTGCCTGAAAAAAATCCTTTGTTGCCTGTCACATTAGCCGTGACACCTGGCGTCTCACCACCAACCATGCTGTCTCCTCATTTGAAAATACCTGCAGGGTCGCTCTCATGGACAAGAGACAGGTGAGGACTTACTGCAATGCTATGGTATCGAGCCCAGGCCAGAGTTTTAGCTGCAACAACTGCGACCGAGTATCTTTCTGTCTCGCAAGCGACGAGATAGATGTATAAACACATAAGAAAATAAAAACTAACAGCATTAACCATAGTTTACCTTTACTTACAGAGTTAGCTTCAAGTATATTTTAGAGTGTTCTTAAATTTAAAAATTTTGAAATATTAACGATATTTTGTTTTTTACTTCTATGTATAAATACATGTTTGCAAGATAAAATCCTTACATTTACCTCACAGGGGATGAAACGCGCTGATAAAGAAAAGATCCTTCACTCGCCAGTAATTTACAATCACCTGATGAGATGCATTTGATACACATCGAAACACGACTGGAATTGTGCATCAATTTTAACATATTTTCGATGTAATATCGTAAAATAAATAATATTGCTTTACTTTGTATTGAACCCTCTTTTAAATTAAATGTTACGAAAGTTGGAAGTGTACTCTATTCGTTCTCATCTTACCTGTATATATATATATATATATATATATATATATATATATATATATATATATATATATATATATATAATTCCTTCGACTTTTTCAGAAAAATACGAGATTCATATCACCTCATCGTTGAATAAATTCAAACTTTATCTCGCCACGTCTGTTTCACTTGCTTTGAAAATCTCTCCACTTCGAGTTCAAAACATTGAGGTATGATATTTCAGTTATTGTTTCTTTGTATAATTGACTGTTAAAAATATTTAGAAAAATACATAAAAAATATTAAAAAAAATACATATTAAAAATATTCAAAAAAATACATAAAAAATATTAAAAAAATATTTTAAAAAATATTATAAAAAACAAATTTTTAAAAAATATTAAAAATAAAAAAATATTAAAAAAAACAAAAAATATTCAAAAATATTTTTTTAAAAAATTAAAAAAAACAAAATATTTTTAAAAATATTAAAAATAACAAAAATATTAAAAAAACACAAAATATTCAAAAAAATATTCAAAAAACAAAGAAATATTAAAAAAAACAAAAAATATTAAAAAATACAAAATTTTTTTAAAAAGACAAAAAATATTTTAAAAAATATTAAAAAACAAAAAATATTAAAAAAACAAATTTTTTTAAAAAGACAAAAAAATATTTAAAAAAGACACAAAACAAACAAACATAGTAACAAAGATGGCTGCTACTAATATTTAGAAGATGTATCGTTTTCAAAAGTCCAAGTTTTTCCACAGGTAAAACTTTGATGATACACACTCTTTACTAGAATCGTCAACTAAAGTTTGCTTAGTATAGTTGCAATATAAGCCACAGGTCAGTTCTGTGAGTGTCGAATAAATACCAATGGTCCGAAACAGGCGTTTGCAAACGGTATTGTTTAGCCGCCCCAGTAGGCTGATTTGTTCGAAAAGGTGTTGCCAGTCTTCATCGTAATACCGCCACTAACTATTTTGTCGTTAATATTATTATCTTAGGTAGATCATTAATATAAAGCAGAAATACCGTAGGACCGAGAAGAGAGAGCCTTGTGTGGAGTATGCCTGTAGCGATCACATATGCTCCAGAGGTCTGGCCATTAACGACGTCCTTCAGGAACCTACGTGATAGGAAATACTTGATTTATTCAAAAAGAAATTTGAATGTGGATTTTATCCGCCGGCTAATACGGTGGTATAATTTCTCTTTGCGTTTTAAAACCAGTGTTGAGTTTTGTTTTTGTGCATTTTTTAAAATTGTTTTCCTCTATGCTTTTAAAACTTCTGTGATCTGGAACTTAAAGGCCCCAATCAAAAGACGTATTTTCTTGTGGGGCATTAAAATCTTTTCCCTTGTTTCGAAAATGACTGAATTCGGAATTGATTTTATTTCAGGTAGATCCTACAGGTGGTTATGGTGTAATTGCTTCTTTTGAACTTATGGATGCCGCGCCGAAGATTGGTGACGTGAAGCATCCGATTAAAGAGCAAGATCTCAAGACAGTTGCGAACAAATTGCATCAATTGCTGAAGGACAAAAAACTGGAAGTTTACTTACAAAACTATAAATCGGTAGGGAAGTTATATAAACTTCAGGATTTTACTATTTGAATTTTCTTAAGTTATTGACTGAATGAGCTCATGGCAAATTCTACGACTATAAAATAACAATGGAAATTCCACTGTTGCATCGTTAAATATTTGAACATAACAACTGTAATAACATACTACAATAACGATCATAAATACAAGGGCGAACTGAAAAGTTCATAGACTGACTATGGAGGAGTGATGCTAGAGCTGTGAAATCTTGCATGCTTTAATTTCAACTCTTCTCATTAAAAACGGGATTGTTTCTTTCCTGGTATGAGGGTGGGCTGAAAAGTTCATAGGCTGACTATGAAGGAGTGATTCTAGAGCTGTGAAATATTGCATGCTTTAATTACAACTCTTATTAAAAACTGGATTGTTTCATTCCTGGTATGAGGGTGGGCTGAAAAGTTCATAGGTTGACTATGAAGGAGTGATGCTAGAGCTGTGAAATCTTGCATGCTTTAATTTCAACTCTGATCATTAAAAACTGGATTGTTTCTTTCCTGGGATGAGGGTGGGCTGAAAAGTTCATAGGCTGACTATGAAGGAGTGATGCTAGATCTGTGAAATATTGCATGCTTTAATTTCAACTCTTCTCATTAAAGACTGGATTGTTTCTTTCCTGGTATGAGGGTGGGCTGAAAAGTTCATAGGCTGTCTATGAAGGAATGATGCTAGATCTGTGAAATATTGCATGCTTTAATTTCAACTCTGATCATTAAAAACTGGTTTGTTTCTTTCCTGGTATGAGGGTGGGCTGAAAGGTTCATAGGCTGACTATGAAGGAATGATGCTAGATCTGTGAAATATTGCATGCTTTAATTTCAACTCTGATCATTAAAAACTGGATTGCTTCTTTCTTGGTATGAGGGTGGGCTGAAAAGTTCATAGGTTGACTATGAAGGAGTGATGCTAGAGCTGTGAAATCTTGCATGCTTTAATTTCAACTCTGATCATTAAAAACTGGTTTGTTTCTTTCCTGGGATGAGGGTGGGCTGAAAAGTTCATAGGTTGACTATGAAGGAGTGATGCTAGATCTGTGAAATATTGCATGCTTTAATTTCAACTCTTCTCATTAAAAACTGGATTATTTCTTTCCTGGTATGAGGGTAGGCTGAAAAATTCATAGGCTGATTATGAAGGAGTGATGCTAGAGCTGTGAACTCTTGCATGCTTTAATTTCAACTCTGATCATTAAAAACTGGATTGTTTCTTTCCTGGTATGAGGGTGGGCTGAAAGGTTCATAGGCTGACTATGAAGGAGTGATGCTAGAGCTGTGAAATCTTGCATGCTTTTATTTCAACTCTGATCATTAAAAACTGGATTGTTTCTTTCCTGGGATGAGGGTGGGCTGAAAAGTTCATAGGCTGAATATGCAGGAGTGATGCTAGATCTGTGAAATATTGCATGCTTTAATTTCAACTATGATCATTAAAAACTGGATTGTTTCTTTCCTGGTATGAGGGTGGGCTGAAAAGTTCATAGGCTGACTATGAAGGAGTGATGCTAGAGCTGTGAAATCTTGCATGCTTTAATTTCAACTCTGATCATTAAAAAGTGGATTGTTTCTTTCCTGGTATGAGGGTGGGCTGAAAAATTCATAGGCTGACTATGAAGGAGTGATGCTAGATCTGTGAAATATTGCATGCTTTAATTTCAACTCTGATCATTAATAACTGGATTGTTTCTTTCCTGGGATGAGGGTTGGCTGAAACGTTCATAGGCTGATTATGAAGGAGTGATGCTAGAGCTGTGAAATATTGCATGCTTTAATTTCAACTCTGATCATTAAAAACTGGATTGTTTCTTTCCTGGTATGAGGGTGGGCTGAAAAGTTCATAGGTTGACTATGAAGGAGTGATGCTAGAGCTGTGAAATCTTGCATGCTTTAATTTCAACTCTGATCATTAAAAACTGGATTGTTTCTTTCCTGGTATGAGGGTGGGCTGAAAAGTTCACATGTTGACTATGAAGGAGTGATGCTAGAGCTGTGAAATCTTGCATGCTTTCATTTCAACTCTTCTTATTAAAAACTGGATTGTTTCTTTCCTGGTATGAGGGTGGGCTGAAAAGTTCATAGGCTGACAATGAAGGAATGATGCTAGATCTGTGAAATATTGCATGCTTTAATTTCAACTCTGATCATTAAAAACTGGATTGTTTCTTTCCTGGTATGAGGGTGGGCTGAAAAGTTCATAGACTGACTATGAAGGAGTGATGCTAGAGCTGTGAAATCTTGCATGCTTTAATTTCAAATCTGATCATTAAAAACTGGATTGTTTCTTTCCTGGTATGAGGGTGGGCTGAAAAGTTCATAGGCTGACTATGAAGGAGAGATGCTAGATCAGTGAAATATTGCATGCTTTAATTTCAACTCTTCTCATTAAAAACTGGATTGTTTCCTTCCTGGTATGAGGGTGGGCTGAAAAGTTCATAGGCTGTCTATGAAGGAATGATGCTAGAGCTGTGAAATATTGCATGCTTTAATTTCAACTCTGATCATTAAAAACTGGATTGTTTCTTTCCTGGTATGAGGGTGGGCTGAAAAGTTCATAGGTTGACTATGAAGGAGTGATGCTAGAGCTGTGAAATCTTGCATGCTTTAATTTCAACTCTGATCATTAAAAACTGGATTGTTTCTTTCCTGGTATGAGGGTGGGCTGAAAAGTTCACAGGTTGACTATGAAGGAGTGATGCTAGAGCTGTGAAATCTTGCATGTTTTAATTTCAACTCTTCTCATTAAAAACTGGATTGTTTCTTTCCTGGTATGAGGGTGGGCTGAAAAGTTCATAGGTTGACTATGAAGGAGTGATGCTAGAGCTGTGAAATCTTGCATGCTTTAATTTCAACTCTGATCATTAAAAACTGGATTGTTTCTTTCCTGGTATGAGGGTGGGCTGAAAAGTTCATAGACTGACTTTGAAGGAGTGATGCTAGAGCTGTGAAATCTTGCATGCTTTAATTTCAAATCTGATCATTAAAAACTGGATTGTTTCTTTCCTGGTATGAGGGTGGGCTGAAAAGTTCATAGGCTGACTATGAAGGAGAGATGCTAGATCAGTGAAATATTGCATGCTTTAATTTCAACTCTGATCATTCAAAACTGGATTGTTTCTTTCCTGGTATGAGGGTGGGCTGAAAAGTTCATAGGTTGACTATGAAAGAGTTATGCTAGAGCTGTGAAATCTTGCATGCTTTAATTTCAACTCTTCTCATTAAAAACTGGATTGTTTCTTTCCTGGTATGAGGGTGGGCTGAAAAGTTCATAGGCTGTCTATGAAGGAATGATGCTAGAGCTGTGAAATATTGCATGCTTTAATTTCAACTCTTCTCATTAAAAACTGGATTGTTTCTTTCCTGGGATGAGGGTGGGCTGAAAAGTTCATAGGCTGATTATGAAGGAGTGATGCTAGAGCTGTGAAATCTTGCATGCTTTAATTTCAACTCTGATCATTAAAAACTGGATTTTTTCTTTCCTGGTATGAGGGTGGGCTGAAAGGTTCATAGTCTGACTATGAAGGAGTGATGCTAGAGCTGTGAAATCTTGCATGCTTTAATTTCAACTCTTCTCACTAAAAGCTGGATTGATTCTTTCCTGGTATGAGGGTGGGCTGAAAAATTCATAGGCTGACTATGAAGGAGTGATGCTAGATCTGTGAAATATTGCATGCTTTAATTTCAACTCTGATCATTGAAAACTGGATTGTTTCTTTCCTTTTATGAGGGTGGGCTGAAAGGTTCATAATCTGACTATGAAGGAGTGATGCTAGATCTGTGAAATATTGCATGCTTTAATTTCAACTCTGATCATTAAAAACTGGATTGTTTCTTTCCAGGGATGAGGGTTGGCTGAAAAGTTCATAGGCTGATTATGAAGGAGTGATGCTAGAGCTGTGAAATATTGCATGCTTTAATTTCAACTCTGATCATTAAAAACTGGATTGTTTCTTTCCTGGTATGAGGGTGGGCTGAAAAGTTCATAGGTTGACTATGAAGGAGTGATGCTAGAGCTGTGAAATCTTGCATGCTTTAATTTCAACTCTGATCATTAAAAACTGGATTGTTTCTTTCCTGGTATGAGGGTGGGCTGAAAAGTTCACAGGTTGACTATGAAGGAGTGATGCTAGAGCTGTGAAATATTGCATGCTTTAATTTCAACTCTGATCATTAAAAACTGGATTGTTTCTTTCCAGGGATGAGGGTTGGCTGAAAAGTTCATAGGCTGATTATGAAGGAGTGATGCTAGAGCTGTGAAATATTGCATGCTTTAATTTCAACTCTGATCATTAAAAACTGGATTGTTTCTTTCCTGGTATGAGGGTTGGCTGAAAAGTTCATAGGTTGACTATGAAGGAGTGATGCTAGAGCTGTGAAATCTTGCATGCTTTAATTTCAACTCTGATCATTAAAAACTGGATTGTTTCTTTCCTGGTATGAGGGTGGGCTGAAAAGTTCACAGGTTGACTATGAAGGAGTGATGCTAGAGCTGTGAAATCTTGCATGCTTTAATTTCAACTCTTCTCATTAAAAACTGGATTGTTTCTTTCCTGGTATGATGGTGGGCTGAAAAGTTCATAGGCTGACTATGAAGGAATGATGCTAGATCTGTGAAATATTGCATGCTTTAATTTCAACTCTGATCATTAAACCTGGATTGTTTCTTTCCTGGTATGAGGGTTGGCTGAAAAGTTCATAGACTGACTATGAAGGAGTGATGCTAGAGCTGTGAAATCTTGCATGCTTTAATTTCAACTCTGATCATTAAAAACTGGATTGTTTCTTTCCTGGTATGAGGGTGGGCTGAAAAGTTCATAGGCTGACTATGAAAGAATTATGCTAGAGCTGTGAAATCTTGCATGTTTAATTTCAACTCTTCTCATTAAAAACTGGATTGTTTCTTTCCTGGTATGAGGGTGGGCTGAAAATTTCATAGGCTGACTATGAAGGAGTGATGCTAGATCTGTGAAATATTGCATGCTTTAATTTCAACTCTTCTCATTAAAGACTGGATTGTTTCTTTCCTGGTATGAGGGTGGGCTGAAAAGTTCATAGGCTGTCTATGAAGGAATGATGCTAGATCTGTGAACTATTGCATGCTTTAATTTCAACTCTGATCATTAAAAACTGGTTTGTTTCTTTCCTGGGATGAGGGTGGGCTGAAAAGTTCATAGGCTGACTATGAAGGAATGATGCTAGATCTGTGAAATATTGCATGCTTTAATTTCAACTCTGATCATTAAAAACTGGATTGCTTCTTTCCTGGTATGAGGGTGGGCTGAAAGGTTCATAGGCTGACTATGAATGAGTGATGCTAGAGCTGTGAAATCTTGCATGCTTTTATTTCAACTCTGATCATTAAAAACTGGATTGTTTCTTTCCTGGGACGAGGGTGGGCTGAAAAGTTCATAGGCTGACTATGAAGGAGTGATGCTAGAGCTGTGAAATCTTGCATGCTTTAATTTCAACTCTGATCATTAAAAACTGGATTGTTTCTTTCCTGGTATGAGGGTGTGCTGAAAAGTTCATAGGCTGACTATGAAGGAGTGATGCTAGAGCTGTGAAAGCTTGCATGCATTAATTTCAACTCTTCTTATTAAAAACTGCATTGTTTCTTTCCAGGTAAACTGACATCCGACAGTTCAAAGAATATTTCAAAAGTAACTAGTAGCGACTTCTCTTGAAAATTGACAAAATTTCGCATCGCAGTGTTATCAGTTACCTGCATAAAAATGGTTAAGCCATCAAGGATATTCATGCTGACATTGTTGTTACATTAAGGCGTGAAGCCCCAGCTTTATCAACAGTGCCAAAGTGGGCAGTTGAATTTAGGAGAGGAAGTGAGGGTTTTGAAGGTGAACCAGTGTCTGGACGTCATGCAAATGCCACCATAGTTTGACCACATGATAACGGATGACAGGCAGTTGACTACAAATAGCATAACCCGTGAGAGAGTTGAGAATATTGTGCGCATTGAACTTGGCATGTCGAAGAGTTCTGCTCGGTGGGTGCCACGTCTTCTGACACCTGATCCAGGGTGCACCAGGCTGATCACATCACGGGAAAACCTGACATTGTTTGTGGCAGATCCAGCTAGTTTCCTTGAATGTTTCCTAACCCAGGATGAGTGTTCGGTTCATCACTTTGAGCCAGAGACAAAGAAAAAATCCATGCAGTGGAAACATTGTTCTTCACATGCTCCAAGGCTGTAGGGAAGGTGATGGTCTCAGATAAATTGACATCTGATTATTCAAAGGAAACTAAAAATGTAACTAGTAGCGAGTACTCGTGAAAATGGACAAAATTTGGTACCTGCAGAAAAAGGGTTTAGCCCCAGGGATATTTATGCTGACTTGATTGTTACATTAGGGGATGGAGTTACAGAGTTATCAACAGGGAAAAATTGGGCAGTTGAATTTAGGAGAGGAAGGGAGAGTTTTGAAGATGACCCAAGGTCTGGTCATCATGCAACTGCCACCACGGAGGAAAACATTGATCATGATCACGACATGGAATGGATGACAGGCAACTGACTATATATCAAATAGGCAATGTTATTAACATATCCCGTGAGAGAGTTGTGAATATTTTGCACAATGAACTTGATATGAAGAAGGATTCTGCTCGGTAGGTGCCACGTCTTCTGACACCTGATCAAAGGCGCACCAGGCTGATCACATCACGGGAAAATCTGACATTGTTTGAGGCAGATCTAGCTCGTTTCCAAGATGGATGTTTGTTTCATCACTTTGAGATAGAGACAAAGAATCAATCCATTCAGTGGAAACATTGTTCTTCACATGCTCCAAGATGTAGGGAAGGTGATGGTCTCAGTTTTATTAGATGCAAAAGTAAGTGTGCTTAATGACTATATTCAAAAGGGCCACACCATCAATGGAAAGTACTATGTCAAATTGCTGAGGCAATTATGAAAGTCCATCAAGATCAAACACCCAGAAAAACTAACGAAAGTGATCCTGTTTTATCAGTCCTAAGTTCCAATGACAGTTGTGCGTGACTGTAGCTTTGAACTGGTTGACCCCCCCCCTCATGATTATTCTGATTTGACTATCATCTGTTCCCCAACACGAAAAACACTTGTCTGGGAATCAGTATCGCAGTGATGATGACGTCATATCTTCTTTGAACAGTCAGAGGTCATCAATTTTCATGGAAACCTAAGGAATCAGCACATATGCTAGGCCACAAAAAGCTCGTGAGCCGACCAAGCATAGAAATGAATACGTATGGGAACCAGTAATAAGGAGTTCCAGAAAAAAGCGATAATAACAACAAAAATTGCAATATGATCTCTGGTAAAAACTGCAATGATAACAGCAAAAATTGCAATATGAGCACTGGTAAAAATGGTTTCTGAAGACATTAGGTTTATAATACCCAGAAATTCATACACAGATGTCCTCAAGGACACATGGCACAGTGGATAAAGGCGTTAGTTAAATCCAGGCCCCAAAGAGTGAGTTCAATACCGGGTTAAGTGGAGAACTTTCAGAGGGAAATTAACAAGAGGTAACTGATAACTGACATCCATTAAACATGGCACGTGGAACTAGAACAGTCTACCCCAGTGAGCGAAATATAGGGTTCAGTTCGACATTTCAACCACCTGAAGAAGGCCGGAACGTTGTAATAAATATGGATGATAAAGATGAGGACAATAGTCCGAATAATGTACATAATACCTCATCTCAGAAATATAGACAGATACAGAAATAATGCAGTTATTAATAAAAAAAAACGGGTTGAAATTAATGCATGCAAGATTTCACAGCTCTAGCGTCACTTCTTCAAAGTCAGCTTATGAACTACAACCTCGTATGAATATTTAAATAAGTATGGGGGTAAAAATGCAAAGATTTGAAATTAAATTTTTTTTCAGTTCACTGAAGCAGACGTTAGACACATGAGAATTTTATTACCATCTTTATTGTCTCTTTTTTTCTTTTTTCCTTTCTTTCTTTTGCTGAAACGAAACAGTGTCTTTGATATGACTTTTCCGTTTTTCCTCGTGCTCAAAACAGAATTTCTGTGAGGTATTTTCTTAGTGTAACGTATGAACAAATGAACAAGCAGCATTATATTTTGATTATAGATTTATTCGAACTCGGGTCCTCATCTTGGTTGACATAGTCAACAACCTTTCAATCTTTATATACTCCAGCCTTCTTCAGGGTTTTAATGCATGCATCTGAAAAGTTTGAACAAAGTCCTTTATCTCCCCTTTAAGAATTTAGAGTGTTCTCATTTTTCTGTTCTTATCTGAATATCGCAATATCGCATCAATAGCTCTGTTTATTTAACTGATGCACGATGCACATGTGCGTCTTGTGTCATATTTTGTAGAGTTTCTGATGCCTGTGTTCGTCCATTTTTAGATCTTAAGTTGAAAATGATGGTTTTTTTCTGTCTTCATCTTGGTTGTTATAGTCAACGACATTTCGAGTTTTATATCCTGCATCCTTCTTCAAGAATTTATCGTATGTGGTAACCTTTTTGAAATTCTAAACAAAATCCTGTATTCCCCACTCTACTTTTGTAGAATTTTGAGGGGATAAACTTCGACACAGCAGCTGCTCGTCTCAAGAAAGCCTGCCCCACTTCACGCCAGGTAACGGCTCATAGAACAAATTCGCTGGTCACATGTGACACCTGTTTATATCGTGGTCGAGAAGTCAATGAATGGTCGATGTGTTATCAAAACATTTGATGAAGTTCTCATATATGAACAAATAAAAATAAATAGACCAGGGGATTGTTCCTTTTAAAGTTCGGTCTTCTAAGCGGCGTCCACTTTGGCCGAAAAAAGTAAAGATGAGGGCTTTTGGCAATCAAGTGGCAACAAAACCGGGAATAGGGTATATCCGTGCGTCTATATTAACAGTCATATTTGGGATCAGGGAGAGTTCTAGTCCCTCGCTGGCTAGATCCGGCCGTGTCTATTGAGCGGTTATGAAGCCTGCATTTAGTATTGCCAGCCATCACGTTGGGATGAGTAGATAGGTGTGGAGATGGTAGTAGAAAGAGCTGTTATAGCAACTGTTGTCCCAAATATCACCTACCTACCCACCCAGAGTCCATGTACATATAATATGGGGAACAGGTTTCGCGTTCTTATTTCTCGACATCCAATTTGTCTTCAGTATCTGTCTATATCTCTGAGATGAGGTATTATGTACACTATTTACATTATTCGGACAATTGTCCTCATCTTTGTCGCCATGTTTATCACAACATTTCGGCCGTTGTACGCTCCGGCCTTCTACAGGTGGTTGGAATGTCGAACTGAATCCTTTATTTCGCTCACTGGAGTAGACTGTTCTAGTTCCACGTGCCATGTCTAATGGATGTCAGTTATTTCCTGTTAATTCTCCTCTGAAACTGGAGATAACTGACATCCATGAGACATGGCACGTGGAACTAGAACAGTCTACTCCAGTGAACAAAATAAAGGGTTCAGTTCGACATTCCAACCACTTGAAGAAGACCGGAGCGTACAACGGCCGAAACGTTGTGATAAACATGGCGACAAAGATGAGGACAATAGTCAGAATAATGTAAATAGTGCCCATTTGTCTTTTATCGTGTTAACATATGAGCGTGCAGCGCGCCCTTTCCCAGCTTTTGGAGCACACCAACGAGATTGAGAATCGTAGTGCAACGTGTGGTAATCATTAGCCGATCGGTGGGAAGCTCGAACGAGAACTGCGATGGCGTTCCGACCATGAGACTTGGCTACAATGACACGAATGCCGATTTATCGGGGATTTGACGATCATATCGGCCAAGTGAAACGATCCCATACTGCCGTATGTTCATATGCCAGAGACGCGTTTCGTCTGCGGGAAAATGGTTGTACGTTGGAAAATATATTCATCCTTCACAAGGTAGTGTAAACGATTTTGAACTCTTTCAAGCCTGGGTTGTAAGCACTGGACAACTCCATCTCAAATACGGTAGCAATACTCGATTTTCTGTCTGATGGAGGCGTCAGTTGCTTTCTGGAATGACATTTTTCTATCATCGTATATACGAGTTCCACTTCATATTAGGGGCGAGTTTGAGTCCTGTAATACTTTAATACTCACCATGCCAATAATGAGATGGCCGGCATTAATGGCTTAATACACATAGATCGAACATTGAGATAGAGAAAGAGGCCTTCAAAAAGCTAAGCAAAGTATTAAGAAACAGGAAGATTTAATTGGAGACAAAGAAAAGAGTATTGAACTGTTATGTAATATCAATCCTTCTATACGTCAGTGAAAGCTGAGCAATCTCCTCAGAGATGAAGAAAAAACTTTGGGCAACAGAAATATGTTTCCACAGATGGATGCTGAGGATGTCATGGAATGAATATTTTAGCAACGACGAAGAAAATGGAAAAAAAAGGAACACTGATACATAACATCCGGAAGAGACAACTGAAATCTTTAGGGCACATAACGAGGAAAGAGGGCTTCGTAAACTTGATACTCACAAGACAGATTGAAGGCAAGAGGAACAAATCTTGTTTAAATGGATGACTTAAAAGGTTTAGGAGAGATAATGAAAAGAAAAACATTATTAAAAGCTACAAATGACAGGGAATTTTGGAGAGCCAATGAAATGAAGAGACACGACGACGACGACGACGACGACGACGAAGAAGAAGACGACGACGTGATAGTAAAAAGACTAAATTTACTAAGAATAACAAAGGACAGTAACTTGTGGAGAGCCATGATCGCTCATGCTCTGAAGGGACACGGCACATAGAAGAAGAAGAAGAAGAAGAAGAAGAAGAAGAAGAAGAAGAAGAAGAAGAAGAAGAGATAGTAAAAGACAAAATTTATTAAGAACTAAAAGGATAGGAAATTGTGGAGAGCCATGATCGCTCATGCTCTGAAGGGACACGGCACATAGAAGAAGAAGAAGAAGAAGAAGAAGAAGAAGAAGAAGAAGAAGAAGAAGAAGAGATAGTAAAAGACAAAATTTATTAAGAACTAAAAGGATAGGAAATTGTGGAGAGTCATGATCGCTCATGCTCTGAAGGGACACGGCACATAGAAGAAGAAGAAGAAGAAGAAGAAGAAGAAGAAGAAGAGATAGTAAAAGACAAAATTTATTAAGAACTAAAAGGATAGGAAATTTTGGAGAGCCATGATCGCTCATGCTCTGAAGGGACACGGCACATAGAAGAAGAAGAAGAAGAAGAAGAAGAAGAAGAGATAGTAAAAGACAAAATTTATTAAGAACTAAAAGGATAGGAAATTGTGGAGAGCCATGATCGCCCATATTCTGAAGGCACACGGCACTTAAAAGAAAAAAGGAGGGGTAGCAAAAAGACAAAATTTACTTAGAGCTACGAAAGATAGGAAATTGTGGAGAGCCATGATAAACAGACACAAGAAGAACTACATGTCAGGCTGCAGACTTATTTGTCTAATCTAATGTTAATTTCATTTCTTCCATATCTAGACAGATATCTTTAGACTCTTGTGTTCTAAGACACAGAGAAGATCCCAAAAAGATATTTTCATAAATTTGATGTTGTACTGAATTTAGCTACCGTTTTCATTTTTTCCTTTATCGAGTTTTTTATTCTCAAAAATGAATTTTCTAATGTTGAACAAGAAGTTAATCTTTAAATTCTAACCAACGTTCAGTTCCCAAAGTTTTTTCTGAAAAACATTTTCCTAATATCTGAAAAGTTCCCAAGAATTTTCCTTTTCGCCGAACACGAGAAAAAAAATCGAATTAGAAGAAAAACAAATTTGTTACGAGAGTCGGGGAAACATACTAGGATTAAGGGAACTCTTCAACATTGAAACCTTATGTACTGGGTGACAAAACTTATATGAATAAAATATTTTGTCACCAAAATTAGCTGAAAATTATTGCAGCTGTCTATCAAACTAACATTCTACTACGTACCGTGACCGTCAGGATGTGGGTGATCATAGTTCTTCAGAACTTCCTATCCTTTGTAGCTTTTAGTATAGTTTGTCTATTTGCTATCTCAACTAAACCCTTTTCTGTCAAATATTTGCCCAATTTCGTTAAAATTTTCTTTTTTCTGTCCTTCTTGCGTTCAATATATCCTATGAGTATCAAATTTTCTAAGCCCTCTTTCCTCATTATGTGCCTTAGAAATTTCAATTGTCCTTTTTGGTGAAATTTTCCCTAAACAAATTTTCCATAAAACTTCGTCGTTGCCCACATGTTCAGTCCATGCTATTCTCAGTATCTTTCTGTATAATCACTTTTCTGTTACTCCAAGTCTTTTAATCTGTGATGAGATTGTCCATTATTCAGTGACATATGGGAGGATGGATATTATTACATAAAAGTTAAATAATCTTTTCTTTGTTTTCAACCAAATTTCCTGTTTCTTAATACTTTGCTTAGTTTTTGGCATGCATATTTCGCTATCCTAACCTTCCTGGGCGTGACGATAAACTACATCCGCGTCCTGCGTAAGACAATAAACTACGTCCAACAGCAAGGCCTCTGTTCAGTAGGTTTTGAGGAGATTGAACCACCTCTTAATTGCTGGTGTTCCCAGCTCCACTCAAACCCGGGGTGGTAGCACCTGTTAGGGCCCCAGCTATAGGCAAATAGTTAAGACCCAAACTTGGGTCAAAATACTATGAAAGTGTAAAAATAGGTTTTAATACCAGAAATACTTTATAAAAAAATATTACCAGCAATATATTTTTGAGAAAAGATATTACCAGCAATACATTTTTTTGAAAAAAAAAAAAAAAATTTTTTTCGGAAGTAAATAACCCGTTGAGGTTGATATGCCATAAAACAAACCAAATCAAATCGCTATCCTAATACAACTTCGGATTTTGATATCATATTTTCCGTTCTCTGTTAAAATATTTCCTAAATATTTTGATTTTTGTACTGGCTTGATTTTGGCATCTGCAATTTGTAATTCGCATGTTGGCTCTTCCTTTTCTCGACAACCATATCTTCTGCCTTCTTACAATTGTTCTTTAGTCTTTTCTTCTCGCTTTCCTTTACTTACAGACAATTTCTAAAATTGTGGCATGACTAAAAAATGTAGGTTTCTTTGTCTTCGATATGGCCAAAGGTTAACAATTGATCTTCATCTCAAAGTCTCTTCTAAGATAATGCAGGTTTGACACTTGAGATGTTTGTTGTTAGTAGATTAGAAATTATCTTCTTTTGAAGGGATGGGGTGAAAGGGCATTTGCTTCGCTACTGCTTACCCACTAAGTGACTGCTTTGCGCAAAAGCAACGATTTAAGACGATATAGTCAACAATTTAACTGATATTGGCACAAACTCAAACATATATAATACATTTGAAAAGAGTTTATTTAAGGTGGAGAAAATTTTCACATTTTATCTGAGAACAGTCGTTTTGATCTTGAACCTTAAATTTCCGATTAACTTTAAAGCAAAAACTGGTATCGGATGTTTGCGATTAAGCAATACACACGGATTGCAGAAAGATATAGGGACGAATATCCTATATTTTATGATATGCAAGATACTCACTATTAAAATTGCATATTACGGTATTGTGATCAGAGTGTAGTAGCACAATATTCAGGTTGTATCAAAAATACTTTTACAAATTTTTGGGTCGAGTACCTCACACCAAAACAAGGACATAAGTCAATATGACCATATGACTGCAAATCTTTCGTTTTTGAGTTATTAAGTTTCAAGAAAGTTTACGGTAGATGGCGCTGTGTTGTCATATGGACTAGGTTACATTTGTCTTTCGTATACATTTGTGGCTAGTCTGTCTTCAGTGTTTAATGTGTGTAGTAGTGAATTAACTGATAAATGTTCCATTTAACAAAATTAAACATAGCATATAAATAAAGGCACGGTGGAGTAATGGATAGTGGCTCAGATTTAATGTAAATATATATATATATCAGATTCAATGTAAATATATATATATATATATATATAGATAGATAGATAGATAGAGAGAGAGAGAGAGAGAGAGAGAGAGAGAGAGAGAGAGAGAGAATGTTTATTTAGGCAGTAAGGATTTATACAAACACGGCAAGGACTGTCGGTTTAATTTTTAGTGAATTTTTCAAATTTTTTTTCAAAGATTGTTTCTTGCAATTGTAATGACATATGAAAAGCACAAAATATGAATTTACACTTTTATTTTGAATTCTGTTTTAGATAATCACTGTCAAACCGGTAGAATTTACAGAAACCATTTCAACTTCAATAGTTCCAACAACATACAGCGGAAGTAAGTTGTCACTGGATTCATTCTTATTTTCATCTTATAGATTTATGGAAAACATTTCGGCATTACTTAAATAGACTGGTCCCATCCTTAAAACATATTTTTGTAGTTTAGCAATCTTTATGCCCCGACACTTGTCAGAACAAAAATATTAATTTTTTTTTTATCCTTTTAGAAGCGGGTGGCCATGTAGTACTATTGATAAAATGTAAAATCGACCCTTGACTTTTACATAGATATAAGAGTTTAGATGTTTGTTTAAAAATGCTAATTTTAAAATTGTGTTTACGAAATTGATATCTGCATACGAAAATATTTTTTTTATTTTACAAAAAGATGTCTTTGAAACAAAGAACAAACGTCTATGTGACGCGTTCGGCGGAGGAGGGGCGTATTCAACAAAGATCGAAAATCGCTTTTTTCACTGCAAATTATTCATAATATAATATCCAAGTATTTCACAAAATTTAGAGCCGATTACACAATATTTCAAGCTCAATTTTTCGTAACCATGCATTAAGATGAGACGACATAAACTATTTGTCTGCGGAATATCATTACATTATTGTTACATAGTTATACTGAAATCATTATGGTTTTTTGTCAAAAGCATTTTATTTTTGGTCATGTATTAATTTAAAACATTACTTTTTACGGGTTTTATTTTTGAAATTCTAAATTTCAAAATTTTGCTATTGCCCATCAAAATGACTGGAATAAAGCGATCTAAAAACAACAATGGAAAAGAGAGGTAAAAAAGCGTAAACGAAATAGCATTGCAGTCAAAGTATTCTAAAATGCTGCCAATAACAAAGGAGAAAATGAAAAATACCTAACAACAAATCGAATATAGCATCAGAATTTATATCATTTTTATTTATTTGTTATGTAACCAAATATATAATTGTCAACAATGCTTCCGTAAAACTTGATATTTCATGTAATAAATTCTAAATAAATATTATTATTGTTATTATTTTACTAAAGTTTAAGGTAGTTCTATATTTACAATTCCTTATGGCTAACCATGAAAAGAAATGTTGATCAAAACTGCCTAAAACTTTTAAGCACGTATTGCCGCAAAATTATCAAATGTTGAATACGCCCCTCCTCCACCGAACGCGTCATATACATTTTTATACGTTTTTTATTTTAAGAAAATATTTTAAACAAATAATTGTTTGGCGAAATAGATTTTGTCATTTTCTTTCAAAACTGTTTTGTCATTAAAGAACAAATGCCTTCATTTTTAAGGTAGTGTCACATAAATTAACAAAATATGCAAATAGAAATGACGCAAGCACATTTTCAGGGCATGATATTGGTAAAACAAAATATTAAGCGCATATTACTCTGTAAAAGTCATGGATCGACTCTATCTCGTTATTATAAACAAGACTCCTTTCTAAATCGATAACGAATTAATCTGTTTCGATAGATATCACGGCTTGAGTGACGTTTAAAGAATGCTTTCCTATTTTTTACGAGTGGACCAGTCTATTTCAGTAGTGCTAAGATTTTCAGTATATTTCAACAAAATCATTTATTGTAAAAAATTGATTGTATTTATGATCTCTGAGCTAAAGTTGCCAAGTTACTTCGGCTATATTCAAAATATAGACAAAGTAATACAATGAAATTTTTCCATACAAAGTAAAGAAACCTTTTTGAAGCTTTATTTATCGCTAGTTTGTCCTAATTTCGTATATAATCCGTGCGCATGGACGCCTTACTCGGCGCGATTGATTCCTGAAATTAAAATATGATCTACCATGATAGATTTAAAAGTTTTCTCCTTTTCTCAAGGGTTTAGGGCCGCATCACGTTGAAACATTGGTTCCCGTATGATCACCGAAATTAAGCCGTTCTGGGTATAACGATAAACTACATCCGCGTCCTGGGTATGACGATAAACTACATCCAACAGCAAAACCTTTGATCAAGAGGTTTTTAGGAGCATGGAACCACCTCTTAATTGCTGGTGTTCCCAGGTCCACTTTGACTCGGAGTGGTAGCACCTGTTAGAGCTATGGGCAAATAGTTAATTTTTTTTTTAACCCTAGAACACTAACCCTGCGCAAATTTTCCTATTTTTAATTACAATTTTCAGTACCTGATTTTCTTACCCAAATAAAATGTTTTTTCAGTTAATGTTAACTCAAAGTACAAAGTTTGAAGTCCCTGCATGTAAAATATTTCAAATAAAGATTTATATTTAATATAATTTTTTTGTTGATATTTTCAAAATCGAGTATGATATACCCATGGTTAGTAGTGGTGTAACTTTAATTGATGGTTTGTGTTCTAGGGTTAATATCAAAAATACTTTGTGAAAAATTATTACCAGGAATAAATTTTTGAAGAAAAATTATTAGCAGCAATACAATTAAAAAAAAATATTACCAGTTATACATTTTTGAAAAAAAAAACAAACATTACCAGCAATAAATTTTTTTCGGCATTAAATAAACCATTGAGGTGTTGATATGCCGTAAAAAAATCAAACCAAACCAAACCAAACAGAAATTAAGCAACGTCGAGCCTGGTCAGTACGTAAATGGGTGACCGCTTAGAAATACCAAGTGCTATAAACGTGGATGTGCCGGTGATGTAATATATAATGGATTGGAATTGGTAATAAGAGACATGAGTTCCAATTCTCGCTGGGTTACTTATATTCTATTAGTATTATTATTATTATTATTATTATTATTATTATTATTATTATTATTACACATTTCTTTCCAGGTCCCGCCCAGGGACCTAAGGTTAGAAATGGCATCATGACACTTTCCACTGCAAAGAAAAAAAATAAATAAATAAAATAAAATAAAAATAATTACATAGATAAAGCCCTTCGTAAAGTGTGGGCTGTACTTGTCAGAACAATTTTTTGTATCTCTTTGAGGCATGGACTTCCAGGGATCCCTTAAATCAGCCTACTGGAATCTTTTCCAACCAGTCCAAGGGCTCCAACTACAACAGGGATTGTTGATGTTCCCATGTGCCACATTTTTGAGATTTCTATTTCAAGGTCCTTGTATTTTGACAGTTTTTCGAATATCTTCAAAGATACATTGCAGTCTGCAGGGACTGCCATATCAATAAGGAGGCACTTATTTTGTTTGTGGTCTTTAATAACAATGTCTGGGCGGTTGGCTTTGATTGTTCTGTCAGTGTGTATTGTGTAGTCCCATAGAATTGTAACAGGTCCTATCTCCGTAACCGGGTCAGGGTGGTGTTCGTACCAGTTTCATTCAGTTTCCTTCCCATAGGAGTTGCAAATTTTCCAGTGCAGATATTGGCCTACTCTGTCATGCCGGGTTTTATATTCAGTGGGTGCCAATATCGTGCAACTTGATACAAGATGATCAATGGTTTCTGGATATTTATCACAGAATCTGCATTTTGGGCTAACACAGTATTTTAGTATATGTGCTTGATAATTCCTAGTTATTATTATTATTATTATTATTATTATTATTATTATTATTATTATTCACAAATACGCAAATAAGTTAAGAATCAATCATTTCTCCCCCAAGCTATGGGTTAATTAATAAGACTTGTATCACTAAACCATTATTATCTCTAAAAAAATTTCTTACAATCTAAAACATATTTTCTGGCTTTAAATAACCTGTAAAAGATTGATAAACCTTAAAAAACAACCAATCTTTTCTTACTTGAAAGACCTAAACTTGATTTAATCGAGGTACTTAGAATAGTATATTCTGTTGATTATTTTTTTTTCAATCATTTCCCCCAAGCAAGGCGATAATGCCACTAAGACGTATATTAAATAGTGAAAAGAACATCCATAAAACAACAAAAAAAAAAACGAGATGAAAGCTTTGTGCAGATTTCTTTCTTCCTCGTCGGTCCTATTTTAGTCATCACTTCCTGTGTTTAGTTACCTAACACTCAGCGTGATATGTAGAAGATAGAAAAGTAGAAAAACCCTTTACCAAAATGACTCCTGAAATTACATAGCAGACTAAAAAACGGATATTCGAACTCGGTTCTTTGATTCCATTACTCCAGGTCGATGGCCGTTAAGCAAACAGCAGCGAACACTAAAAACTCACATCATTAACAAAATGATTATAACAAGGGAGACAATTAAAAGATATCGACAACTGGCAACGAATAATAAAAATGAATTCATATTTTATAATATTTCACAAGCAAGAAGACATTAAGGGAAAAAAGTGATTTCTGTAAGAAGATCGATTATGTAACTATTAAGTAACGTGTAATATATAAATAAAAAAAATGTGTAAAATTAGTGTTAGCGGCCACAACTCAGGTGTACGATTTATTATTATTCCGGTTTATTTATGTGACTTTTGCAGCTTCCATGTTTGGGTTGGCCCTCGGCATGACAGTCATCGGAATGATTTTGGCAGCTTTGATTGTATTTAAAATCTATACAGCATAAAAATGTAAGTCTCGAAACCACCTCATCGTAGTACATTAATTACGAAACGATTTATCTTTCTGTCGTCTTCTTTTTTATCATTCATTTCATATCTATCTATCTATCTATCTATCTATCTATCTATCTATCTATCTATCTATCTATCTATCACTGTCCGTTCATATCTATCTATGGTTATTGATATCTGTCTATCTATCTATCTATCTATCTATCTATCTATCTCAGTCCTTTTCATATCTATCTATCTATCTATCTATCTATCTATCTATCTATCTATCTATCTATCTATCTCAGTCTGTTCATATCTATCTATCTATCTATCTATCTATCTATCTATCTATCTATCTATCTATCTATCTATCTATCTCAGTCTGCTCATATCTATCTATCTATCTATCTATCTATCTATCTATCTATCTATCTATCTATCTATCTCACTCTTCTCATATCTATCTATCTATCTCATTCTGATTTTATCTATCTATCTATCTATCTATCTATCTATCTATCTATCTCAGTCTGCTCATATCTATCTATCTATCTATCTATGAAGAAATATAGTTTTAAGGTATGCTATATTTATGGGATAAAATGCTAAATGCAATCATCAGGCTACATGCGTTGTTTTTTCCCTCAACTATTTATATATACGGGTCAGTGGTGCATTGTGGGTAGTCTATGTATATTTTTCTTTGTTATCTGATAATTTTACCGAGGTTTGGTATATTAAATTGTTTTGTAAGCAGTTGCCATTTAAGAGATATTCATTCTTTATTCTGCAGCTACATGGGGTTTAATTTTTTCGGGTCGCAATAGATTTTCTAGATGTCATCTTCAACCTAGAAAAGGTACATATAAATCATAGAGAAAACCCAATGATAAACCGCTGTATAAACACACATCTTCCAATCATCTGCCATCTATAATCAAGCAGATACCAAATTCAATTAACCACAGGTTTTCAGAAAATTCTTCCAATGAAACCATACACAACAAAGCTAAGAATGAAATGAAACAGCTCTAAAAGATAGTGGATTCCCGGCAATATTCACATACACACCACAGAGGATAAAAAGACAACAAAAAGAGAAACATCATATGATTCAACCCCACCGTACAAAATACAAAAAAACAAACAAACTAAAAACAAAACAAAAATGTAAAAACAAACGTAGGAAAAATATTCATCAAACTCTTACAAAAACACTTCCCCAAATCAAGGACTATCCACAAAATATTCAACAAAAACACAGTAAAAATGCTTTCTAAGTATATCTGTGAAATTAAAAACAAAAAGCAAATCACACTAAAAATATCATTGAAAATAAGGAAAAGAACAGCAGCCTACAGCAACCAATCCAAAAACTGTAAACTTTGCTAGGAGAAAAATTAGCTATAATTACCTTCCTAGACCAAAACAAACTCCTAAATAAACGATCATTTCAAAATGCAGACACAAAAACAAATTTTTACTACGTTACTTAATAATCGAAAAAATAAATAAAAATAAATGAAATAAAAATAAGCAAAAACAAGTAAAATAAATTAATCTAAATAAATAAATAAAGTAAATAATAAACAAATTAAGAAACCACTCCCGCCAGAATAATCGTTAGAATAGACTACACACAATGCACCATTGACCCGTATATATAAATAGTTCAGTAAAAAACAACGCATGTGGCCTGATGATTGCGTTTAGCATGAAACAGCCTGTCGCCTCTGAGTGTTGACTTCAATGTTCACTTACACACACACACACACACACACACACACACACACACATATATATATATAATCTTTCTTTCAGTATCTGTCTATATTTCTGAGATGAGGTATGTAAATAATCTTTCTTTCGTTCTCATTGAATTTCTATCTATCTCTTTCTTTCTTTCATTTTCACTCGGTTTAAATCTATCTATCTATCTATCTATCTATCTATATATATATATATATATATATATATATATATATATATATCTTTCGTTCTCATTCGGTTTCTATCTCTCTCTCTCTCTCTCTCTCTCTCTCTCTATATATATATATATATATATATATATATATATATATATATATATATATATATATATATATCTTTCGTTCTCATTCAGTTTCTTTCTATCTATCTATCCTTTTCTTTCGTTCTCACTCGGTCTCTATATATTTATCATATTAACGACAAAGTTCTATTTCTTTTTTGTTTCAGGCCCTTGCGGGAGGATCGTGTACATCAATTGTCACTGAACGCATAAACTCACTTTTTAATAAAAATAAATTAAAATACCAACGATAAGTACTGAGAGTTGAGTCTTAATTTTGAAAATCTCAGTCCTTTTCTTGATTTACCGTTACTCATGTTTTCAAGCGAAAAAAGAAGAAAGAATAATGCATTATACTGTAAATAAAATGTCTTCCTTTGTTGTTAAACCATTAAGGAATAGCCTATGTTTCCCAGCTTCATCACCGTTGTTGTGGTAAACCCTCCTACAGTAGAATGAACTCTTCCGCCTCTCATAAATACTAATTGCGGGAATCGGTTAGGTAGCGGAGACGCAGTCTTTTGTGTTTTATTAGTTTCGTATTTTTTCTCGAACTTTCTTTGATTTTCTAGTCTTATTACTGTATTATTTTATTGCTGTTTGACTTTCTTTGTGTATTTTTTTACCTTTTTGTACGTGTGTTTTGTGTATCGTCCTTTTAAAGGTATTTTGTGATTGTTTTGTATATTTAATTTTTGTCTGCATTTTTAAGTTAAACGTTTTATTCTTGTCTGTATTTTGCGTAAGGTTGTCTTTAACACGTTTCACTGTTTTATTTGTTTTTGTGATTTATTTATCTTTTTATTTCCTTAATACTTTATTTTTGTAAAAAGGAATAAATTTTTTTAAAAAAGTGTTTAAGTATAAAAAAATGGGTGCCAAGAAGAACGTTAAAAAAACTTATTTGGGACTAGAAAAAAAAGACTGAGCCACCCGATAAATCGGAAGAAAATAAAAATGTTGATATTTCTAATGATTCTACGACAAGTATGGTGGCCGATAATGGCCAAAAAATTCAAGAAACATGTTTAGCGGAAAAGAGTCAAAATTCTCCCACTTCTGCTGAAACTATGGAGTCTGAATCAGGCCAAAGTACACAAAACCAAGAAACTATTACGGAAACCGGAACAGGACAAGACAACTAATACAAGAAAAGACCTGACAACAGACCTCACCAAGAAAGATGACAATGTAGCGGTCGGGGAGACCACTCCTAAATGCAGTATCAACATCACGGAGTTCCTTGAGAAAGCTAAAAGCTACGCCCATCTTGTTACAAAAGATGGGCTCTTGACAAATCTTGAGGAGCTACAGAAGGTTGAAAAAAGAATTGTGTCGGTCTTTGTGATTTGGACGACACGTAAGAAGGAATTCTATGAGGGCGAAAAGTTCACTTCTTCCCAACTGATCTTGTTCTTTAAGCATCAGCTTAAATTCAAGATTAGGACGGAAAAGCGGCGGCTCACCTCATCAGAATTTGACAAAAGGTGGGTCACTCTTACGCGGTTGTGCCGAGTAAAAGGGGCTGACCTAGAGTGGCATTTTGATGCCGGTTAGGCATCCGGATATTGTTCTTCCTGGGTTGAACTTGGGCAACCCATCCCTAAATTAAGTTAGTGTAGGTTTTGTTTTGAATCTTTAGTTTTTCCTTTTTTTCCAGTAAACTTAGTTAGGGTGTGTTTGCTCATTGGCCCCTTTTATTTCTGTCCCTATTTTTTCTTTGGTTTAATTCCCCATCCCCTCCCTCGTTAGGTGGTCAGTGATGTCAGTTCTCTGGTGGATGCGGGACGTTTTTCGTTTCTTTTTCGCCTGTGTGTTTTTCGTTTTTGTTGTTGTGTGTGGATGAGTGCGTGTCTGTGTGAGTGCTAAGGATGAATGAATGATTTTCATATTCTTATAGGCCCGCATTGATTTCGTCCAGTGAACTGATATTTCTGCCACATTTAAGTATTGTGTTTTTTTTTATTACTAACAATGAGTTTTTTCTGTACCCCCCACTATGAATTTGGACACCTACCCCGCTGCGGCGACGTAAGCTAGGAGCACCATTTCTTGGTCCGAGAGTCCATAGATCACCTTCTTCTTCTGAATGGACAGAATCCATTCGTGCAGGTCCGCAGGGTTTCCTTTATAAGTAGATAGCTTCGTGCTACCCATCAGTCTCCTGAGACCCATCGATATTTCGGGGATTCCCACGTCCTCGTCTGACCCTGCTACGTTCATCCTAGCGTCTTGTCAACTACCACTTTCAACGACAGAACGAAAGGAAAGACAGTTTACACGGTGGTGGCGCTTCAACTGTGTACAACGTCGACAAAGTCAAAACAAGATCAACAATATTACTGGCAGATCTAAGTGCAATGACCGAACAAAGGAAACCAAAAAGTGATTTACCTGCGGGGTCCGCCGCTCCGTGGTTTTTTTTCTTTTTCCGCCTTCTTTTGCTCCTTTCTCTTTTCCTCCTTATGTCCCTTTTAGGCCCCAATATAGTCCGACGGCGAGAGTCCTTTCTGGTCTTACTTGGTCCCGTCTGGACAACACAAATGCAACCCGCTCTTTTCTTTCAGAAATCCGTGGTAATTCCCACTGGTCTATCCTGGTCACGGCCACTAGTCTAACACTTTCGCCCCAGCCCCTCGACCTCCGACGTCTTTACTGTCTGGGTTGAGGTGTCTACTCGGTCTTAACCGAACCGAAGGGAGTGACCGTAGGTACCCTGAGCATCCGTAGATCATTCGACCGGTCCACTGGTTTAATCCTGCTTCCTGCCCCCGTTGTGTTTGGTTTGATCCAGAAAGCAGAAGTGATGTTCATCCATTCACGGTCGACTGAAGATGTAGGCACGGATGGAGAGTCTGTGCTAAAAAATTTAGAATGCACACAATATATATATATATATATATATATATGCAGAAAGCCAGACAAACAACTATTCAATGGTTGAATTGTCAATGTCTTTTATATAGCAGAAAAGAATAGTATATAAAAGAAACGGTTACAGAAAATAAAAGTAATTGACGTAAAAACTCATACATTGGATTCTAAACACAGAGAGAGAGAGAGAGAGAGAGAGAGAGAGAGAGAGAGAGAGAGAGAGAGAGAGAGAGGGTTGTGATTAACTTGTTGTTAAATGGTCTCAGAATGATATACGACTCTTGCGATGGAGAGATAAAGATTTCTGTGCGCGGCTTAAAGTTTATAGTTGCGTTCCTCTTCGGCGGTAGTAACCGTAGTAGTGATCTTCGTGGTAGCAGAAGCAGCGGTACTTATATAAACAGTACATGTTAGCGGACGCTTCGTTCCAATCTCTGACGTCACCCCCCCCCCGAGTCTCCAACTTGACTCTCCACTGTCTCTCTCTTCCGTCTGCCTCTATTCTCTGTAAGGAGATGGAGAGAATAATTCGTCTTGCTCGGGCCAAATTCTCTTCTCTCTTCAAGAACGATCCCCAGTCTCTCGTATATGAACGATTATCAACAAAACAAAAGAAAATACTTTGTGTGGTAATAATAATAGTAGCAGTAGTAGTCTTAGATGTTGGAGGAGTAATTCGCTTCTTCGTACTTATATCACCAGCACATGTTAGCAGGCGTTTTGTTCCAATCTCTGACGTCACTTTCGTACTTCTTCAAGCCTTCAATTCAACTCTGTTCACTTTCAATCTCAGACATCTCTCCACCCAGCTCGACTGCAATCGAAGACAGACTAGCCAAAAACTACCACTTTTTTCAGCATAACCACGCGTTTATATAGATAAACTTGGCTGGTCATAATCGATCCTTGGCCTTAATACTTCGCACGCGATTATCACGGGTTCTGGCTACTTTCAACCAAAATCATGTGAATTCCAAAGTTTCTCATAGCTTACTAAGTGCTATGTATAATTTTAACCGATAAAAATTATTTCGACCATTTCTATTGTCCTTCTAATGACCAATTCCAAATGGTTACAACACCTCCTAGATCAGATTTCACATCAGTAAACAAAAATGCACTGATCTAATTTCGCTAATCAGATCCACTCCAGTTTCAATAAAAAATATATATGTGTATGTGTGTTTCCCCGACTCTCTTCTCTGTCAAATATATACGCCTATTCACCCATATAGTAGGCAATATATACGCCTGTTCACCTATATAGAAGGCAATATATACGCCGTATTCACCCATATAGTAGGCAATATATACGCCTATTCACCCATATAGTAGATAATATATACGCCCTAATCACCCATATAGTAGGCAATATATACGCCTATTCACCCATATAGTAGGAAATATATACGCCCTATTCACCAATATATTAGACAATATTTAGGCCCTATTCACCCATATAGTAGACAATATATACCCTTTTTCACCGAAATAGTAGGCAATATATACGCCTATTCACCCATATAGTAGAAAATATATACGCCCTATTCACCCATATAGTAGGCAATATATACCCCTATTCACCCATATAGTAGGCAATATATACGCCTATTCACCCATATAGTAGACAATATATAAGCCCTATTCACCCATATAGTAGGCAATATATACGCCCTATTCATCCATATAGTAGGCAATATATACCCCTATTCACCCATATAGTAGGCAATATATACGCCCTATTCACCCATATATTAGACATTATTTACGCCCTATTCACCCATATAGTAGACAATATATACCCCTTTTCACCGAAATGGAAGGAAATATATACGCTTCTTCACCCATATAGTAGAAAATATATACGCCCTATTCACCCATATAGTAGGCAATATATACGCCTATTCACCCATATAGTAGAGAATATATACGCCTATTCACCCACATAGTAGACAATATATACGCCCTATTCACCCATATAGTAGGCAATATATACGCCCTATTCACCCATATAATAGGCAATATATATGCCTATTCACCCATATAGTAGACAATATATACGCCCTCTTCACCCATATAGTAGGCAATATATACGCTATTTCACACATATAGTAGGCAATATATACGCGCTATTCACCCATATAGAAGGCAATATATACGCTATTTCACCCATATAGTAGACAATATATACGCCCTATCCACCCATATAGTATGCGATATATACGCCCTATTCACCCACATAGTAGACAATATATACGCCTATTCACCCATATAGTAGGCAATATATGCGCCTATTCACCATATAGTAGACAATATATACGCCCTATTCACCCGTATATTAGGCAATATATACGCCTATTCCCCATATAGTAGACAATATATACGACCTATTCACCATATAGTAGACAATATATACGCCCTATTCACCTATATAGTAGGCAATATATACGACCTATTCACCCGTATATTAGGCAATATATACGCCTATTCACCCATATAGTAGGCAATATATGCGCCTATTCACCATATAGTAGACAATATATACGCCCTATTCACCCATATAGTAGGCAATATATACGACCTATTCACCCGTATAGTAGACAATATATACGACCTATTCACCCATATAGTAGGCAATATATACGACGTATTCACGCGTATAGTAGGCAATATATACGCCTATTCGCCCATATAGTAGGCAATATATACGCTATTTCACCCATATAGTAGACAATATATACGACCTATTCACCGATATATTAGGCAATATATACGCCTATTCACCCATATAGTAGGCAATATATACGCCCTATTCACCGATATAGTAGGCAATATATACGCCTATTCACCCATATAGTAGGCAATATATACGCCCTATTCACCCATATATTAGGCAATATATACGCCCTATTCACCCATATATTAGGCAATATATACGCCCTATTCACCCATATAGTAGGCAATATATACGCCTATTCACCCATATAGTAGAAAATATATACGCCCTATTCACCCATATAGTAGGCAATATATACGTTATTTCACCCATATAGTAGGCAATATGTACGCTATTTCACCCATATAGTAGACAATATATACACCCTATTCACCCAGATACTAGGCAATATATACTCTATTTCACCCATATAGTAGGCAATATATACGCCCTATTCACCGATATAGTAGGCAATATATACGCCTATTCACCCATATAGTAGGCAATATATACGCCTATTCACCCATATAGTAGGTAATATATACGCCCTATTCACCCATATAGTAGCAATATATACGCCTATTCACCCACATAGTAGAAAATATATACGCCCTATTCACCCATATAGTAGGCAATATATACGTTATTTCACCCACATAGTAGGCAATATATACGCCCTATTCACCCATATAGTAGACAATATATACGCCCTATTCACCCACATAGTAGACAATATATACGCCTATTCACCCATATAGTAGGCAATATATGCGCCTATTCACCCATATAGTAGACAATATATACGCCATATTCAACCATATATTAGGCAATATATACCCCTATTCACCCATATAGTTGGCAATATATACGCCCTATTCACCCTCATATTAGACAATATATACGCCTATTCACCCATATAGTAGGCAATATATGCGCCTATTCACCCATATAGTAGACAATATATACGCCATATTCACCCATATAGTAGACAATATATACGCCCAATTCACCCATATAGTAGGCAATATGTACGCTATTTCACCCATATAGTAGACAATATATAGACCCTATTCACCCACATAGTAGGCAATATATACTCTATTTCCCCCATATAGTAGGCACTATATACGCCCTATTCACCCATGTAGTAGGCAATATACACGCCTTATTCACCCATATAGTAGGCAATATATACGCCCTATTCACCCATATAGTAGGCAATATATACGCCTATTCACCCATACAGTCGACAATATATACGCCCTATTCACCGATATAGTAGGCAATATATACGCCTATTCACCCATATAGTAGGCAATATATACGCCCTATTCACCCATATAATAGACAATATATACGCCCTATTCACCCATATAGTAGGCAATATATACGCCTATTCACCCATATACTAGGACATTGCGTTCGAGACTTATACCCACTTTCGCTCTACATAAAGTAGTCAACCTAATATGTCCAGGCTTGACAGTGGAGATCGATTTAAAACCTCGACTAGCAACTGAGATTGAACGCCAATTGGATACCGTGTTCACATCGCATTAGATCAAGTTCAGATATCATTTTTTGAGTAAATTATTAGTTTTCTATATCTGGAGTGTACGTGGACAAAGGTTTAGAATTCCACGAACTCGCACAAACCAGCAACATGTATAAATCGTCACCTGATACAATTACACTGCTGACAATTCGGCAATAAAAATGTTGATTAATGGCGTCAATTAATAATAAAGAGGCACAGGTGATAATGTACTTCATCTGTCCCATAATAACTTGCATATTTTCTTTTCTTTATTGGCAATACATTTTTTTAACCATTTCACCCCAAGCAAGGTGATAATGCCACTAAGACGCTAGGGATTACTAGGAGAATGAGAAGACGTTAGTGAGGAGACATGACAATAAAAGAATAGGATTCAGGAAAACAATAGATGGAGATTGACGTTGTGTTTTCTTTGCTCCATGGTCATCGAACTGGGATCAAAGTGTAGTATCTGTTCTCCTTTCTTTTCTTTTTTTAAAAATAAGCGTTTCACCCCAAGCAAGGCGGGAAGCCACTAGCACGCAAGGGGTTACAGAGAGTTGGCGCTAGAGCAAATAGGAATGATAGAGGAAAGGATGAAGAGAAGGATAGGGGATAGATCAGAGCATCGAGAGACGTCGTACATTTGAATAGTTGGAGATTATAGCTATCAGGGAAACAGGAAGAGGGGAGGGAGTTTCACAGGCGAGAAGTGCGAGACATGAAGCTATTGGAGTAGAAGAGACGGCTACATTTAACAGTTTCGACAGTGAAAGGGCGTGAGCGAGATGCCAGCCTAGTAGAACGCTTAAATTCATATAATGAATAATAATAACAATGAATAATGATAGCAGTAGCCGTTTCCTTATATGGAAACATTCGGTATGTACTGATCAAGCAGTCAGTGATACATTCGGTCAAAATTTAGAAATTGAAATTTTGCAATCTCGTCTACAGTCGCTCTCTCAAAGACGTGCTGTGTCTTTCTACAAGTATTTACATGACAATTGCTCTGAAGAGCTACTTTCACTGGTTCCCAAACTGCATGAGCTTAAGCGTGTTACTAGGTTGGCATCTCGGTCCCACCCTTTCACTGTAGAAACAGTTAAATGTAGCCGTCTCTTATACGCCAACAGCTTATTCTCTCGCACTTCCCGACAGTGGAACTCCCTTCCTCTTAGTTACTTCCATGATAGCTATAATCTTCAAATATTCAAATGTAATGTCAATCGACATCTTCTGATGCCTTGATCCTTGATCACTTCATCCTTTCCTCAAACACCCTCTTTACTCTTTCTCTCACACTCTGTAACCCCTTGTGTGCTATTAGCAATCCAGCCTTGCTTGGGGTGATATGCTTAAAAAATTCTAGTCTCCTTTGCTTCAAGTCGTCTCTTCTTCTGCTTAAAAATTTTCAATGACATATATATGAATTGATATTACATGACAGTTCAGCAATTTTTTCTTTCTTTCTAAGGAAATCCTTTTATTTCTTTATATAATTTTTAATTAGTTGAACTAAATTACTTAAAATCAACACGATTTTATAGATGAATGCTTAAATAGATATATTTTCATCGACTAATTTCTTCAGATGCAACGAGTTCTTTGCGGTATAACTTTCATTTCTTAAGATGCTCTTAATCTCTAAAAGGAAAAAAAAATCGCTAAAAGGAAACCTAGATTTGGTTAGAATAGTCAGTCATAGAACCCGGTCTGTCCTGCTATTTATCCATAGCTAGCGGGGGAGGAGAAGAAGAGGATTCTTACCTTTTCCAAGGGCATTAGCACGTAAGTGAATGTAATGGATTCGATTGGAATTCGAACTCGGCTCTCCAATTCCTCAATCTGAGCCGCTATCCATTACTCCACCGTATAATCGCATTAACATTATTAAACATGATTCAAGGAAGACAGAAGATGACGACTGACGTTACATTTAAATTTTTGAAGATTCTCTCTGACAGAGGAGCTAGTTCAACAGGTGTGAAATACGAAACAAAAACTACGAGGGTCATTCAATAAATAAGGTGAATTTTTCGGTATAAGGACTTCTAATACAGATAGAAGCTTACTTTTTTTTAATTTTTCAACGTAGTCTCCCAGCACTGTCACACACTTTTCCCATCTGTGCACAAGCTTCCGTATTCCCTCAGCGTAAAAATCTTTGGACTGATGTCTCAGCCAGTCGCTCACAACACTTTTGACTTCATCGTCACTTTTAAACTTCGTGCCTCTCGTGAACGCTTTCAAGGGACCAAACAGGTGAAAGTCTGAAGGGGCAAGATCTGGGCTGTAAGGGGGATGAGAGAGCATTTCCCAGCCCAGCTCGTTGATGTTCTGCACCGTTTGGGCTGCTGTGTGAGGCCTTGCGTTGTCATGATGCAAGATGACACCTTCTGACTGATGACCCCTGCGTTTGTTTTTTATGTCTTTCAAAGTCCTTGCAATGTCATCCACTGTCACCCTTCTGTCAGACTGAATGAGGTCATTGACTGATTCGATCACCTCAGGAGACCTCACTTCTGTAGTCCTCCCAGGCATGTCTTCATCCTCAACACTGCTCCGTCCTTCTTTAAACAATTTAGCCCACTTGTAGACATTTTTTGGCTGAAACATGTGGCACCATACACAGTTGACATTCTCCTATGAATTTAAACTGGTTTGCACCCTTCAGCAACCAAAAACTTGATAACTGACCGCTGTTCAATCCTGGAGCATGCTTCTTGGTCAGCCATCTTTGTTAATCGCCAATACGCTCAAAGTTTTTTTTTTAATCTGCAAAAGAAATTAAATTCCATGTGAAAAAGAAGTAAAACAAAAAAAAGAGTAAGCTTCTATCTGTATCAGAAGGCCTTATACCGAAAAATCCAACTTATTTATTGAATGACCCTCGTATTAGGAAAGTTTCAAACTTACAGTTACATCTCTAGCTATTTCACTGTTAAAACGATGACACCTAGACGCCCTTAAATTGATGCAGTTGAAGTATCAAGAAGGAAAGCTCATTAAAGCAAATGTCATGAAAATATTTATAGAAAAGACAAGAAGAAGCCACATCACGGCGGTTAAAAAATGACTGAAGTCGAGATGCCAGGTCAGGACCATTAACATTACGGATCATTCTTTGAATTTTGTCGAGAATCTCAAGATAGATAGCCGGTGCACGAGACCAGTTATAGCTTATTAAAGGTTATTTTTGCATATCCTGCCAACAAATTTATGTTGTTACGTTTAAACATTTTTTTGATCATTTCACCCCAAGCAAGGCAATAAAGCTACTAAGACATAAGGAAGAGGTTACCGAGAAAATGTTTCTTGAGGAGAGAGGGAAACAAAAGAATGAAGTGAAGATCGCAGTTGATAGGAAAAAGAAGCTGGAAGAGAATTACACAGGCGGGAAGACCGAGAGGGGAAACTATTAGAATTTAAATTATGATGACATCTAGCAATTTCAGTATCTGTCTATATTTCTGAGATGAGGTATTATGTACACTATTTACATTATTCGCACTATTGTCCTAATCTTTGTCGCCATATTTATTACAACGTTTCGGCCTTTCAGTATCTCTATATTTCTGAGATGAGGTATTATATACACTATTTACATTATTCGGACTATTGTCCTCATCTTTGTCGTCATATTTATCTCTCTTCAGTATCTATCTATATTTCTGAGATGAGGTATTATGTACACTATTTACATTATTCGGACTATTGTCCTGATCTTTGTTGCCATATTTATCACAACGTTTCGGTCGTTGTATGCTCGGGTCTTTTTCAGGTGGTTGAAACATACAATGATAACAGCAAAAATTTCAATATGAGCACTGGTAAAAATTCGTTGCTGAAGACATTAGGTTTATAATACCCAGAAATTCATACACGGACGTCCTTAAGGCATTGTGGATAAAGGCGTTAGTTAGATCCAGTTCAATGAGTTCAATACCTGGTTAAGTCGGTGGAGAACTTGGAGAGGGGAATTAACAGAATATAATTGATAACTGACATCCATTTTCATTAGACATGGCACGAGGAACTAGAACAGTCTACCCCAGTGAGCGAAATAAAGGGTTCAGTTCGACATTCCAACCACCTGAAAAACAACGACCGAAACGTTGTAATAAAAGATGAGGACAATAGTCCGAATAATGTAAATAGTCTTGCAATTTCAATTGTAAAATGATGAGACCTAGCTACCAATCTAATACTGCGCTTAAATTCGTAAAGTTGAGCTACCAAAAAGGAAAGTTTACTAGAACTATAAAAATAATTATAGAAAAGGCATATAGAAGCTAGCCGAGATGCGAGGTCTAGACCGATAATATTGCCGATACGTCTTTGGATATTGTCAAGTGTTTCAAGATACATTTCAGAAACACCAAACGTGGTAGCAATATTAACAATAAAATTATATTTTTAAATTTCTTGAGGCGGCTTTAAGTGGACTGCGCTTAAATTCGTAAAGTTGAGCTACCAAAAAGAAAAGTTCACTAGAACTATAAAAATAATTATAGAAAAGGCATAGAGAAGCTAGCCGAGATGCCAGGTCTTGACCGATAATATTGCCGATACGTCTTTGGATATTGTCAAGTGTTTCGAGATATATAGCAGAAACACCAAACGTGGTAGCAATATTAACAATAAAATTATATTTTTAAATTTTGTGGCTTTAAGTAGACTGTTTATAAGTAAACATTGAAATTTTCAAAATTGCACTCGCTGTATTTAAGAACACGGAAGACAAAACCCAAAATAACAAATGGTAATCAAAATACTGTTTTTCACGAATTGTTACAATGTCTTGAAAGTGAACTTCAGATTCGGTATACAAACGGCATATGAAAGTAAATTTTTAAAAATGTTTCTCAAAATTAACGATTCCAAGCCATGAATCGATAAATTATTTCATTTTCGTTGATTTTATTTTTTAATTTTCATTTAAACATGTAACATTTATCGCAGGACAAAACATGAAAACTATTATAGGACGGAGTTACTAACGTTTATTAATCAGTGTTGCCAATAATCAAAAGAAGACTAGGAATAAGTCTACCGTTTCTAACTAACATCTTTATCCACTCTGCCATGTGTCACACATGGCACAGTGGATAAAGGTGTTAGCTACATCCAGTGACAGGACCCAAAGAGTGTGAGTTCAGTGGAGAACTTGGAGACGGGAATTAACAGGAGATAACTGATATCCATTAAATATGGTACGTGGAACTAGAACAGTCTACCCCAGTGAGCGAAATAAAGGGTTCAGTTCAACATTCCAACCACCTGAAGAAGGCTGGAGCGTAAAACGGCCGAAACGTTGTAATAAATATGGCGTCAAAGATGAGGACAATAGACCGAATGATATAAATAGTGTACATAATACCTCACCTCAGAAATATAGACAGATACTGAAAGGCCGATACGTTGTAATAAATATGGCGACAAAGATGAGGACAATAGTCCGAATGATGTAAATAGTGTACATAATACCTCATCTCAGAAATATAAACAGCTACTGAAAGGCCGAAAAGTTGTAATAAATATGGCGACAAAGATGAGGACAATAGACCGAATGATGTAAATAGTGTACATAATACCTCATCTCAGAAATATAAACAGATACTGAAAGGCCGATACGTTGTAATAAATATGGCGACAAAGATGAGGACAATAGTCCGAGTGATGTAAATAGTGTACATAATACCTCATCTCAGAAATATAAACAGATACTGAAAGGCCGATACGTTGTAATAAATATGGCGACAAAGATGAGGACAATAGACCGAATGATGTAAATAGTGTACATAATACCTCATCTCAGAAATATAAACAGATACTGAAAGGCCGATACGTTGTAATAAATATGGCGACAAAGATGAGGACAATAGTCCGAGTGATGTAAATAGTGTACATAATACCTCGTCTCAGAAATATAGACAGATACTGAAAGGCCGAAACGTTGTCATAAATATGGCGACAGAGATGAGGACAATAATCCAAATAATGTAAATAGTGTACATAATACCTCGTCTCAGAAATATAGACAGATACTGAAAGGCCGATACGTTGTAATAAATATGGCGACAAAGATGAGGACAATAGTCCGAATGATGTAAATAGTGTACATAATACCTCATCTCAGAAATATAAACAGCTACTGAAAGGCCGAAAAGTTGTAATAAATATGGCGACAAAGATGAGGACAATAGACCGAATGATGTAAATAGTGTACATAATACCTCATCTCAGAAATATAAACAGATACTGAAAGGCCGATACGTTGTAATAAATATGGCGACAAAGATGAGGACAATAGTCCGAGTGATGTAAATAGTGTACATAATACCTCATCTCAGAAATATAAACAGATACTGAAAGGCCGATACGTTGTAATAAATATGGCGACAAAGATGAGGACAATAGACCGAATGATGTAAATAGTGTACATAATACCTCATCTCAGAAATATAAACAGATACTGAAAGGCCGATACGTTGTAATAAATATGGCGACAAAGATGAGGACAATAGTCCGAGTGATGTAAATAGTGTACATAATACCTCGTCTCAGAAATATAGACAGATACTGAAAGGCCGAAACGTTGTCATAAATATGGCGACAGAGATGAGGACAATAATCCAAATAATGTAAATAGTGTACATAATACCTCGTCTCAGAAATATAGACAGATACTGAAGGGCCGAAACGTTGTAATAAATATGGCGACAAAGATGAGGACAATAGACCGAATGATGTAAATAGTGTACATAATACCTCATCTCAGAAATATAAACAGATACTGAAAGGCCGATACGTTGTAATAAATATGGCGACAAAGATGAGGACAATAGTCCGAGTGATGTAAATAGTGTACATAATACCTCGTCTCAGAAATATAGACAGATACTGAAAGGCCGAAACGTTGTAATAAATATGGTGACAGAGATGAGGACAATAATCCAAATAATGTAAATAGTGTACATAATACCTCGTCTCAGAAATATAGACAGGTACTGAAGAAGGCCGAGCGTACAACGGCCGAAACGTTGTCATAAATATGGCGATAAAGATGAGGACAATAGTCCGAATAATGTAAATGGTGTAAATGAATTCCCACGTTTTTTCAGAGGAAAATAAAAAAGTAAAGGAAGCCAAGAAGGGAAAAAAAGGGAGAAAATAAGAGGTTGTAAGAAATAAATAACATATAAGAGAGAAGGCGGTTATAGAGATATGGAGAGGAAAAGAGGCTAAGGTAGTTATGGCAGAATCGGTCTAGATAAAACGACGGTTGAAGATGAACGTTGACCTTTAATCTAACATATGAACACATGTACAAAAAAGGAACATAAAAAATGTGCTTAAAAAATTCCAAAGAGGAGTTTATAAGATTTTATGTATATATATATATATATATATGAAAAAGTCGAAAAAGTTTATTTATGACACGTTTCGCCCTTCAGGACTTCAGTGGACTAATTTTGTTATGTTGGTAGGACTACACATGCGCACAGCAGAAGGGTGCTGGGAATTTTAGAAATTTTTTTTTTTATCTAGTCGAATTCTTTTTTTTCCATCACTTTTGTAAGCAGGTTTTCCACCCTGCGATATTAGAAGATCTGCTAGGAATGGTGAAATATTTAATGGCCTCGGCGCAGATATACTAAATCAATCATATCTACAATTGAAAAGAATGTTTCTAAACTCAACATAAAATTTGTTACTACTACAGCCAAAATAATAAAAGTCTTAGTCAATACTAAACAAAACAATAAGCTAAAACCTGAAGTAGGACTTTGCTCCAACGTCTGTAATAATTGTCACAAAATGTCGGAAAATCACCCAGTAAAATGGGATTTATTTCTATTCAATCAAAGTTTTTTTCTTCTGTTTTCTATGCATATTTAGTTATTATGCATCTGAGTACAGTTAATTATATTCATTAGTTGGAAATACAATAAATTAAAAATTTGTATCTGTACGAATATTTGTTTCCCTCCCCCCACTGTATAGGAAATGGATTAAATCCGACATATTGTTATTTTTACATATTTTACCGGCCGAATATTCGAGAAATCTTGCCAGCAACATATGTGTAATATTCAGGCCGGTTGATGTAGTTGGATAAAGATACGTTTTAATTAAAAAACAGAACTTCTACTGGAACATGAATAGCCATTTCTTAAAAGTAAAATGTCTTTGTTTACCTTAAGATAATACACAGAACTGATATGGGTGTTTTGAGAATCGGCAGAGAAGTGTGTGTTCAAAAGGTACTAATTGGGCTTTGACCGAAAGTCCTACATGGCCAGGCGGTCAGGCAACGTCGGATCCAGCGACAGTTCCCCATAGGGGATGCAGCTTCGTATCCTGCCGCAGGACGTATATTTTTTCTGATAAGTTTTCTCGAATATTCAGGCCGGTAAAAGTAGTCGTATAAAAATAGTGTTTAATTAAAAAAATCTAAAAATATTTTCTGGCTATAACCGAAAAACGGTTGATAAACCGTAGATGACGATTGAATCAATCAAACTATATCGGTGGACACCTGAAGGCCGGAGACCACAACGATCGAAACGCTTGGGAATAATGAAAATAAATAAAAAGAAATAGCATTTAATTTGCTATTTACACAAGTCTAGCAATCGCACTTTAGTTCCCTAGGTGGCGAAATAAAGGCGGTGTACTTTTTTTTAATCATTTCACCTCATGCAATCCGTGATCTCGACGAGGCAAACCTTCACAGCAAGAACACGCCACGCTACTCACGTAGTAGCAAACACCCCACATTCTCTTCGTATTCCATCGGTGAGTAAGGGGTAAGTTCAACATGAGCAGCTTCTTCTTTCCGCGAACCACTGCCCTGTGGAACCGACTCCCAACTGGATGTTTCCGCGACCACGACAGTCTTAACCTGATCAAGCCAGGGGTTAACAGTTATCTTCCACGCCTATACACACAAACGTCCTTGAGGACACATGGCACAGTGGATAAAGGCGTTGGTTAGATCCAGTGACAGGACCCAAAGAGTGTGAATTCAATAACCAGTTAAGGCAGTGGAGAACTTTCAGAGGGAAAATTAACAGGAGATAGCTGACAACTAACATCCATTAAACATGGCACGTGGAACTAGAACAGTCTACTCCAGTAAGCGAAATAAAGGGTTCAGTTCGACATTCCAACTACCGGAAGAAGGCCGGAGCGTCCAACGGCCGAAACGTTGTAATAAATATGGGGACAAAGATGAGGACAATAGTCCGAATAATGTAAATTATGAAGAAAAATATACAAATTAAATAGATTAAATATGTATATGAATAAAATAATAAACTCAAAATAATTTTTTTTTTTACAGTAGTGTTTACCCTTTACAGGGTCCGGGGTCCACTTGAGATATAAGCCATTTGTGTGTATAGGCGTGGAAGATAACTGTTAACCCCTGGCTTGATCAGGGGTTAACAGTTATTATGTGGGGTGTTTGCTACTACGAGAGAAGCGTGGCGTGTTCTTGCTCTGAAGGTTTGCCTCGACGAGATCACGGATTGTTGTTCGTCCGAGCAATTTACGTGAAAATATCGGTAGAGTAGCGAGAGGATTACCACATCCTTTGTATGGGGAAGAGTTTGAAGGGTGGGGAATCAATCGTCATCTACAAGGGCTCGGAGGCGCTTTTGGTGTTAGAGTTTTTGTTTAGGTTATATACTAGTGAGCCAACCAAAATGAGCTGACTCATATTAGAGTTGACCAATAGAAGCATTAACCAATAAGAAAGCTCAAAATATTCAATTCGACGTGTATAAAGGCAGCCATGTTTTTTTTTTCAAATATTCAATGCCAACCCCGAGACATTGGAAAACTGAAGGATTACGGAACATCTGCTGCTGCTGCTGCTATTGGCAATATGGTCAGATCCAGTAGAGTGTCTGACTCGTGAGTGTTAATCTTTAACGTTGTTTCATTGAACAGATTACGTACTGCGCTGGATTCTATATTTATAGACTACGATGAACATGATCAACATTTGGAACTCCATCAAGGTTGAAGAGTGAGGTCGGGGCAGCTCCCGCCCAAATATCAGAACATTACTCCATTTTCTGCCTGATCTGGTTCTTGTCAAAGTACAGGATAGCAATAGGAGTCGGGTACTTACTGGATAGGTACGGGGGGGGGCGACATTTTCACTTACATCCTTAGAAATGGATCGTATGTATGGGTTCCGCTTTTGGTCGGGTGTGATTTTGAGGCCCAACAGTCTTTCAAGGCAGGGTGCTTCCTCGAGAGGAATACCGTTCATCCTGATTGGTGGGTAGTTCGGCGTTAGATCGGTGATGATAATAGATGAAATAAAATTAAAATAAGCGAACTAAATAACAAAACAATAAATAACCAGAAACATTTTAACTAAAAAAAAAAAATCAGGTCGAGTCCAGTTTCCACCTTCAACCTCCTCCCTTAACCCCCAGTGTCTATATATAAAGCCCGCTAAATGAGGATTCACACTTGGTCTGAAGATCGCGATGATTCCTAGGTCCATAATCCATATATGTGTGATTGATTTTTTATGGCTTATCAACCTTTTGCAAATTGCTCAAAGCGGGAAAATATGATTTACTGATACGAGCTCTACTAATTAACCCATAGCTTGGGGGTGAATTCACACTTTTCACACGGGTATTTGCGTCTAAGTGAATATAACAAACCCGACTGGAATTGGAACTCGGTTCTCCGATTTCTAATTCCGAGCCGTTATCCATTACACCCCCCGCACATTCACGCTGACAGCACCCGGTATTACCAAACGGTAAACATTTCGGTGCTGACCAGGCTCGACATTGCTTAACTTCGGTGATCGTATGGGAACTAATTTTCATTATGATATGGCCGTAAGTCCATTACACCAAACACACTCCCAGGCTTACAGCACCTGGTATTCCCAAGTGGTCAAACATCTTGGTATTGACCAGGCTCGACGTTGCTTAACTTATGTCCGTAAGTTCAGTGTGTGCAAATTAAATTAAAAAAATACAATAAAATTCTCGATTACAAGAGAAGAGTGCGCAGTATGAACAAAAGAGAGAGGCGGGGAGGAGGAGGAGGACTAGGAGGAGGAGGATTGGGTTTTTCCTGTCGCGATGGATGCTGCAGATGTAGTATCTGTTCTGTGCCGAAGGCTTTCTCTCCTCTCTTGCGGCCACCTACAACAGTTACGCAACATCTGTTACGTAGTAGTGGGATGACAAGCTATGACCAGCTTAGACAAGCTATGACCAGCTAAGACCAGTTTTGACAAGCTAAGACCAGCTTTTACAAGTTAAAACCAGCTTTGACCAGCGGCCCAAGTGGAGACACTCGTTTCCCGAAGTTAATAAACGACCTTGCGTCACAACCTGGCTCAGTGGGGTGTCAAGCAAATCTCGGAAGATATATATATATATATATATATATATATATATAAAGACATTTATATTATGTTTAACGTTCTTTTTATAGATACAAGTATTTAAGCAAATACTTGTATCTATAAAAAGAACGTTAAACATAATATAAATGTCTTTAAATAAATTGTCGGACAATGTCCAATTCTAAATATATATATATATATATATATATATATATATATATATATATATATATATATATATATAATAACACACAAATTGCTACTATCAATTAAGATACGCGTAGTAGCGGGAGGCGATCGTGTGTTGGAGCCAGGAATGAGGTAGATATTTTTTTAGTATCATTCGCATACTTTCAAAAAAATGTATATGCTTGGAGGAGAAATTAAATATTATTGCGTTCTTTAAACTGAACAGATTGTTGCAAAGATCTTCGGATTGTACCTTAGAGGTCGCTACGTCTTCAGTATTTATTTTAAGTGCTTTATTTTTAAGTACATTTTTTTTCCTCTTCAAAAGCTTCCTGTCACAGTGATAAACTGTCGCCAGTATTGTCTGCCAATGAATAATGTGTTAACTGCAATTAAACCGAATTGTTATCTTTCGTACTTTGATACTGATAAAAGGATTTTGATCTTTCGTCCCTTTCCTCAATTGGTTTGCACAAATCGGTTCGGGTCTGAATCAGTCAATTTTTAATTTTGTATGGAAGTTTGAAAATCACCCCGAGTGTAAGTCTGTGATTTTTTAAAAATATTTTACTTTCTGTAATTGACGCCTTTTAAATTTAATTATTGACATTAATATTTTTCTTTTGGTATAATTTAATTCGTTTGTACTTTTGATGCATTTGTTTCTTCAAGATTCTGCTTCCTTTAAGATTTAAACACACACAAGCACATACACACATACACACATATCTATATGTTTATACGTTATTTTTATAGACATAATTTATTTAAGTAAATGCTCTATTTAAAAAAAAAATTAAACAGTATTAATTATATTTACGGCCTGAATGTTCGAGAAATTTCGTAGAAAATACGCGTTCCCCCGACAGGAATCGAACCTGTAAACCTTATGGGTACCGTCATTTGATCGGACGTGCTGTTAACTATTCAGCCACGCGTTTGGTTTGCCAAATCCGAATTACTATTTATAAACTCACACCTTTGAGGATTTTTCTCGATCAGTCATATCTGCTCACGAAACGTATCTTAACGTAAACAATGACAACATATTATGAAATGGATTAAGTCCGACAATTGTTTCATATATTTTCTGTTTATACGTTATTTCTTATAGATACAATTTATTTAAGTAAATGCTCTGTTTTTTTAATTAAACAATATTACTTACATTTACAGGGCCTGAATGTTTTCTACGAAATTTCTCGTACATCCAGGCCGGTAAATGTGATCAATTTCCCGGATTTTGACAAAAAAAGACCCCAGAATGACGTAAAAATCCGCGAAAATGACGCATATAAATGTAGGTAGAAAAAAAGAAAGCAAATGTTGATAAGCTAGCGAGGTTGACTTTAAAGCACTACTCATGACGCCCACTAAAGTTTGTGCATATATATATATATATATATATATATATATATATATATATATATATATATATATATATATATATATATATATATATAAGAGATTATAATAAAAACAGTTTGAAATCGCTACATTATCTGCTTTCATTATCTGTCTATATTTCTGAGATGAGGTATTATGTATATTATTTACATTATTCGGACTATTGTCCTCATCTTTGTTGCCATATTTATTACAACGGTTCGGCCGTTGTACGCTCCGGCCTTCTTCAGGTGGTTGGAATGTCGAACTGAACCCTTTATTTCGCTCACTGGGGTAGACCACGTGCCATGTTTAATGGATGTCAGTTATCAGTTATCTCCTGTTAATTTCCCTCTGAAAAGTTCTCTACTGCCTTAGCCCGGTATTGAACTCACACTCTTTGGGTCCTGTCACTGAATCTAACTAACGCCTTTATCCATTGTACCATGTGTCTGGAGCGTTGTAATAAATATGGCGACAAAGTTTGGACAATAGTCCGAATAATGTAAATAAAAGCTTTTCTGTTTCAATACTCTGATTGTACTTCTTCAGGCGATAGTAAGTAACTGGTGATTAAATGATTTTTAAGAAAATTTTAAAAAGTATTACCTCTTTTCCGAAAGTTAAAGCCGGGGGCACATACGGTCAGAATTAAAAATAAACTTGTGGGTATGTCATGATTAACCAATAAAATGTCAGATATACGCTAAATAGAAAAGTAAGGTCAGAGGGTAGAGGTGGGTGAGTTATTTTTTCATGTCATGATAAACCGGCACATAGACATGGCATCATTGACATTAAAGGAGAGGAGGCTTAATCAGACGTAAAGTTAACAATAAAAATTTTAAAAAATTATTGAAACATGAAAGCTTTTGTGTAGCGATTTGAATATTTTATAATGTCTTATAATAAAAAAAATATTTTTCGACTTTGTATTGAGCACTTTTAAAAAAGTAAATGTTACGAACAGTGGGTTTTTACTCCATCTGTTCTTTCCCTCATTTGTATATATATATATATATATATATATATAGTTGCATAATACATTTTAGATGCATCAAGTGTGGTCTTCAGTGATGCACTGTCTCATTGCCGATTTCAGGTTTTGCATCATATCGGCTCAAACAGCAACTTCGACAATGATCCTGGGTGTATCAGACCGACCCCACATTGAAAGCGTCGTGCTACGTACCTCGATACTGCCAAAAGATTCCGACATGGCTAGGGGTATTGACATACGTCAGTCAACATATATATATATATATATATATATATATATATATATATATATATATATATATATATATGTGTATATATGTATATATGTATATATATATATATATATATATATATGTATATATATATATATCTATATTGACTGATATATATATATATATATATAAATAAATATATATATACAGCGTGTCCACAAAGTTCGTTTGCACTTTAAAAAAATTTATGACTTTATTTGTATTTTCGATAGAAATAATTTGTAAAAAGGATTAGAAAGAAGTAAATCTATATTTTTTAAGGTTTTATTGAAATTTTATTTAAGTTTCCACATGTCCTCCATCATTAGCAATACAAAGGGTAATACGATTTTGCAGTTCACGGAAAACATTTGCCAACTGATTTACAGTAATGCCACATTAGTTATTTTGGCTATACTTAAAACTAGGTACATTAAACTTTATAACATTTTTTACAGATTATTTCTATCGCAAATACAAATAAAGTTATACATTTTTTAAAGTGCACACGAACTTTATGGACACCCTGTATATAAAGTAATGAGTGTCAAAGGACAAATAAAAGATTAATTCTACCGTAGATCTTATTAGGCAAAATAAGAGATTAGCAACAATAATTCAGAATTGACCGCGGATAACTAAAACCGCAGATAAAAAACAGTGGAAAAAGGGACCCAAGCAAAAAAGAAAAGATGCAGAACAAATATGAACGGCTTTTTTAAAAGTCACACGTTTTCATTCTTTCTTTTATCACACGAAACGCCAGCTTAGAGGTAAAAGTACAAATGATTCATTATTTAAGCATACACTCAAATACACACATATATTTCTTTCTTTCCTTTTTGGATCTGATGAAGCCTAGAAAGCCGAAACGCGTCATCAAATCTAGTTTAAATGAAACAGTTTTCTATTTCTTAAATATCTTTATATATATATATATATATATATATATATATATATATATATATATATATATATGTATGTGTGTGTGTGTGTGTGTGTGTGTGTGTGTGCGTGTGCGTGTGCGAATATATACAGGGTGCTATGGATAAATTGTCGCAATTTTATATTTGTATTAGTTATTGCTTTGCGTGCCAAATGTGGCACGCGTGCCGTAGGTTGCCAACCCCTGGTATAAACTATAAAATGAAGATGCCAAAATCAAGCCAATAGAGAAATCTGTCATAACAGATGATGGAAGAAGTGACACAAAATGAAAAGGTCAATTGCAATGATGTGCAAAACCTTCCAGAAATAAAAAGTATACGAGGGAAAATTTCATTAGAGATAAGGAAAGGTGTTCTTCACTGCTATATAATGAAATGCTATGAACTGATGAAGGCTGAAGTGCAAAATGGCTGAAACATTGTGATAATAACAACAAAGATGAAGACAATAGTCTGAATGTAAATAATAAAAACTAAATCCGTAATTTATATCATCTTGTATTATGGAATGGAACAAATCTATTTAACGATAGAGCAAGGTGTTCTTAGGGGAGCGGGAAATTCTGCCAGAATTTATTATTGCTGGTTCAATAACATAAGAAGTCGGCAGGGGTCGGCAACTTTTTGTTATGTGCCGACTTAGGGTTTTAAAACCATCCAGTGTGCCAACAGCATACGTATTTTTATACAAGTCAAGGTCAGTATCCTTTTTCTACAATATATTTTATATATATATATATATATATATATATATATATATATATATATATATATATATATATATATATATTATATATATATACTTTAGTATATATTAAAAATGAAACAGCTAAATATCTTCTTTGCGTTGTAGTAGTTATTGGTTCGGATTTCGCGATGTCATTTGCGGCTGCGTGCCACTGAAAATTACTTGGTGTGCCACGTGTGGCACGCGTGCCATAGTTTGCCAACCCCTGCCGCAGACGACCAGTACTTCAAACGAGCCTTTGTTCATAATACAGTGTAATCCGGATATAAGAGACCCGGATATAAGAGAAACCCGGATATAAGAGAGATTTTCTCTGGTCCCAAATTAGAGCCTGTGTTAATAAAACAAAATAGACCAAAGCCGGATATAAGAGAAAACCGAATATAAGAGACTTCTTCTCCGGTCCCGACAACTCTCTTATATCCGGGTTACACTGTACTATAATATGAAATGGTAATAGCGGAGTTTTAGATTAGAAGGGGGGCTATTTGGCAGGCTAATGTTTAATCAGACACCGCAGATTAATAGTATTTATCCCTAACCATATTCCTTAATCCATAATCCTTAATAATCTAGTTTTAAATGTAAAGGTGTCTTATCTGTGAATTTGACGTTTATACAGACATCGTATTACTTGTACCTGACGCCATAATTCTGTAATATCAAATGTAAATGATGTACGGGTTATATATCGGATATTATATTTGAAAACCTTTTTTCTTAAAGATATTTACTATGCTTCATCTGGCATAAGGCCAAATGGTGGAGCAATAGGAAGATTGTATTGCACCAAACTGCAGATTAAAGGAAGGCATACACACATTGGAAATCACCACTGGAACACTATTGACGCTGGGAAATACTCAACTCTCTCATCCACAAAGCAAGTATTATATATTTGCTTGATTATGGCTACTTGTGGGCTATCTGCCCCTACTTTTTAGAAATTAATTTTCCCAACTTTTTCACAAATACGGATGTGTAAAAATATACTATCCCAAAGATTCATTTAGTGTTCTGAAATAAAAAAGAAAAAACAATTAATTAAAAAAAACAAAACATTTTAAATACGACATCTAACTTTATAAAAGATCACCAATACGACATTTAAAATGTGGCGTCAGACAACCCACAAGTACCGATTAGGTATTACAATGATAAGCACACTATAGAAACAGACTCAGCGACACACAGACATTGGCAAAACGAGCATCAATATATTATCGCATACAAGAGTCAGAAGGTTTGTTTGAATAGGCATAATTTTGTATGTTTTATAATCTCAAACATACACTTTTATGATGTCAACGTACACTCATTTGATACTTTTGTAATGTTCGTTGTAGTAGAGACTTTGTAATCGCAGATACAACTATAGTAACACCGTTGAACAATACTGGTGTCAGAGCCTTCGAATAACACTCGCACTAATAGTACTAATAGTACTTTGTATAGGGAATAGAGTAGAGAATAGCGGTTTCAATAATAATAGAAGATAGAGAAAAAAATGGTGATCCGTATAGTATAGAGGATAGACTAGAGATAGCGAACATTTCAGACGTCACGCGACTTTCTCTATATATGCGTTATCCGCTATGATGACATGGTCTACTTAATTCAATAATGGGATCGCCTGTGTTTGCTCACTGGCGATCTATGTTCAAACACAAACACACGGCAGCGACACTTCATTCCTATATAACAATATGCAAGCTGTCGAAAAACAAACAAACCAATAAACAATTATTATACATCATCATCGTCATCCTGATCATCTTGACTTTTGTAATCGTAAGGCGGATCCGAATGCAGAAGCCACACTAGCTCTTTTCCACAACGGTCTGTCAACAGCAGCCATCAGCAATTCTGGTACAGCCATACCCGTCCATTGTTTGACATTGTCCAAGCAGTTTTTTGCGCTGACGTCCACTCCTGCGTCCACCTTCAATGGTGTTTTGCATGATGGTCTTGCACAAGTTCTCATGCCCTATAACGTGTCCAAACCATGGCATTTATTTCCGTTTGACAGTGGTGAGAAGTGGTTCCTGTTGTCCCACAAAACTTCCAGTCCTTTTGCGCACAAACTCATTGGCTTTATGTTCCCAACAGAAGATTCCAAGGAGTTTTCTCATGCATTTGTTCTCAAACGCTTGGATCCCTCTCTCTGTATCTGCCAACAGTGTCCACGTTTCACATCCATATAGGAGAATGGAGACTACCAGCGATTTATACAGTCCGTACTTTGTTTGAAAGCTGATTTTGCTCCTCCATATTCTTATCAATTTGGCCATCGCTGCGGCAATCCGTTTGCGAATTATTACACAGGGTGTCTTTACAATTGAAAAATTATATTACAAAGGCAATTGATGAGATATCTTAATCAGATTTGTTCTATGTACTCAATAGTTTATGAAAGTTTTTAATCACATTGGATTTGTGTATTTCAGGTATCCTGTTGATAAAAGGGGTACTGTTAAACAAACCCTTAACATTTCCAAACCGGTGGGTTGGAAGAGATGGCGCAATTCCTTGGCCACCTCGTTCACCAGATATCACTCCCCTGGATCTCTTTCTATGGTGTTAGGTTAAAGACATTGTGTATCGAACAAAGATGCGGGACATCATTGATCTGAAGCAAAAGATCACTGATGCCATTGCCACCATTGATGAGGCTATGATGCAGCGAACATGGCAAGAAATCGAGTACCGTCTTGATTTGCTTCGTGCGACTAATGGTACCTATATAGAGGTGTATTAAGTTAGTTAAAAAATATCTACTCTTCATTTTGTGACAATTTCCACATATTTATATGTTTATTTTTTTTGTCATAACTTTTTAAAATTGTAAAGAGACTTTATGGATATCCTGTAGATTCAAATATATGCTACTTTTTTTTTGTCCCTTTTATTATATTCATATGTGTCAAGTTGAGATGAATGTTTTAATTATATTATTTACAGTCGAGGTAATTTACTCTTGCGAGTAGTAGTGGCGGTTGCATTTAACTATTTCAACAGTAAAATTTTATATAACCTTGCAGCTCGACGTCAAATAAAATAAAGGTCATCTTAATTTTCAGATATGTAATTATACCTTTGTACAAGTTTCATTATCATATAATCCATCTATTCATATGCATTAAACAGCATATATATATATATATATATATATATATATATATATATATATATATATATATATATATATATATTACAATGAATCATTTATACAAAAAGTAGATTAGTAAAGTTAATATAAAATGAATGGCGAAATCCCTTCGTAAACAAAATTTTAAAAGTTACATTACCCTACAAATCACTCGATGAATGTTATGATTTTTGTTTTTAAAAATTATAAGCTATATAAGGTCTTTTTTTAATACGCAAGTACTTTCAACTGTACATTCAGGCATCTTCAGGCATGGAAATTATATTGTTTTTGGAAAAATTCAGGTAGCATCCGAGACGAAAAAATTAAATGCTAATCGAAATATGTTTTTTTTTTTAAATGTGTTATTCTTAACGGATACAAACTTTTGGAGAGTGCAATCGCAACGCTAAGGCTGAATTTTTTGAAAATTTAAGAGAGTGCGTTTTTTTTACTAATATGGCAATTTGAGAATTTTTTTTTCTCGGAGTTTATTAGTCAATGTGGCCGCAACTAAATTTTTTCTCGATAATGTCTCAGTTGTTATTCCGAAAATTTGCACGTCGGATCAGTTCTTTTAAATCAAATATGTGGTGCAGTTCAATTTATATTACAATGAATCATATATATATATATATATATATATATATATATATATATATATATATATATTGCAGCTCTTATTTCTTACATCTTTACTTTTCTTTTTTCTCTCTATATCGTTTCCTGTGAGATGACCTATTAAATAAGCCAATGTCTGGTCCTTACCCCACCTTCCCCACTATTAAGCATTGTAATAAAAATAAATTTAAAATCATTCCTATCTCTCCCTTCCCTCTCTAATTTCGACCATTTCTGTCACCATCTCTCCCCACTCTCTATATCACCTTACATGAACTTAAGACTACCCGTCAAAAGTGTATAAAAAATATATGTAAACTTTAATTCATTTTTTCACCCTTGTTCTGATGAGCCAGGGAAAAAGAAACTCCCTGGGGGAATAAATTATAACCAATGGACCCTTAAAGTTGTTTGTTTTCATTGAATTGTATTGCATTATATATATATATATATATATATATATATATATATATATATATATATATATATATATATATATATATATAGTTAGAATAGCGACTTTCGTTTTAGAAAGTGCTATAGATAGATTTGGGTGGAGTACGCGTGTAGGTTTAGTCAAAGAGTTAGTATTGCTATATGGGATTAGTATTTAATACGTAATACATTGGATTGAACAATGCAATAAAGATGGCAACTCACCTCGTTATGGATTCCGGAAGTAGTAGATCAAAGCTAAACCGGATGAAGTAAAAAGACAATACTATATAGGAGGGAGAGGAGCGTGAAAAGCCTTGTTTTCATTGGCTGGCGTTGACTGACATATGTCAGTAAGAACGGTTGAAGTCAGCCTCTCTCGGAAAGTTATTTCTGTTTTTTGCAATGTCGCGGGTTGCTGTCGGGGCCGATATGATGCAAAACCTGAAATCGGCGATGAAGACAGTGCATTACTGAAGACTACCCTTGATGCATCTAAAATGTATTATTTAACTATATGGGCATGAAATTACAATTACTAGTGGGATCTAGATACTAATTTAGTAACACGCTTAAATTCGTACAGTACTGATACTAATCCGACTGTAAATAATGATAACTCCTCATTTCAGAAATTCGATCAGAAATGAATACGTTTACTCGAATATATACAACATATCTGATTTATTTTTCGTTTCAGTAAACAATGGAAGTCAGTCGTGGGTTGCTGGCTTTAAGCATCTTTTGCATGAGCCTGTGTTTCGCCAAACATGGACGGGATATGCAAGTTTGTCAACCAGCCACTTCCGGTATAGGAGATCGTAAGTAATCTATATCACAGTATGTCTTTTATAAGTACTTACCAACCTCTAGTTTTAAAAGGTTTGTTGTGTAGTGGGTTAACACGCTCACATATGATTTAACACAAAAACCCGCTTGTCAAAACACACTCATCAGGGTTTAACATGTATGCGAGTCGCAGATTGGTCACAGAAACCGTCCAACTGCGTCCACGATCCCTGCTACATCAGCGGAAGATTTGAATCTTTTGCTTTCTTTATGCGTCTAGTACGTGGCCTGACCACAAGGACTTATCTGTCCTTCTTCTGACATCGCACAGCGGAGCTTTTAGAGAGCAGAACTTTATAATATAATATATTCTATAATAATATGCAACATATATAAACTGTATTTTCTAAATCTTTATTATCACAAGTTATTTGACGAACCACACACACACACACACACACACAAACACACACACACACACACACACACACACACACACACACACACACATATATACATATATATATATATATATATATATATATATATATATATATATATATATATATATATATGGCGGATGTAACAGCAAAAATGTCCAAATCGTTAAACAGCAAAATTGTTCAATTGTCAGGTTAAGCTTTGAACCATTTTTATCTTAGAAATGGTTAAAGACATTTTACTCGAATTCTCCGAGGTTTTTATAATACTATTGGACTCCACTTTGAGCAATAAGAATTTATAATTATTCTCCAGGCTTAACAGAAGAATCATGATGAAATCGATCTTAAGCGAAAATAACATGTTCATCATTAATTAATCATAGCTAAGAATCGGAAGCTCACAAAAGATTGAAATTAAGTTAAAATATATGTAATTGTCATCTTTGATGATGGCTTGTCTAAGGCGAAAGCTTTGATAAGATTAAAAAACATGTATCAATATGGTGATTTTCTTTCATCTTTCAATGATAATGTTATTAAGCTTAACAGACGATATGAAAGGAATTTACTTAAAATAAAAAATAAAAATTGTCTATATTATTTAATATATATATATATATATATATATATATATATATATATATATATATAATTAAGTAATTCATTGAGACTGAAAGAAGTGGTAGCTAATCAGAGGCCCATTGGAACAGTTGGTATGACGTTTGCTTGATAACATAACTGTCAGGTTTTCAATTCTTGGTAGTGGATGCGCACTGCTGATGAGTCCAAAATATAGTCGAAACGGCTGTCCAGTGCTTTCTGCATTCTGTTGAGGTTTCTTTCAGACTGAGTGAATTGCTTACTTATAATTATCAAATCCTCCTAACAATTTCTATCGTGTGTATATCATTGCTTGATCCGGCTTCTAATGCTTCAGTTTGAGCGGCTTGGTGATAGTAGTCGTGGCTCCTGGGGGCACAGTCCTATGGTTACAGAGAATTTCAGTTGAGTTCCACCACGGAATAAGTGAACGAGTGGCGCTATATTGAGTCTGATTTGCTACCTCTTCGTCACCGAGGCCTGTTAGAACAGATGGTATGATGTTTGCTTGATAACCCAACTGTCATGGCTTCAATTCTCGGTAGTGGATGCGCACTGCTGATGGGTCCCAAATATAGGCCGTCCAGTGCTTTCTGCATTCTGTTGAGGTTTCTTTCAGACTCAATGAATTACTTAATTATAATTATCAAATCCTCCTAACAATTTCTATCGTATATATATGTTTATTTCTATTAGTTCTAACAGTTATTTTAGCGGGAGCGATTTATAATTTGTTAATTTATTTATTTTGGAATAATTTTTACATGTTTTTTCATTTATTTGCTTATTTTTTATTTATTTTTTATTTTGTATATTTTTACATTATCTATTCGGTTTTCGATTTTTGAGTAACGTAGTAATTTTTTATCGATATATAGCAGTTATAGCTATTTTCTCGTCCAATTTTTGGATTGATTCTTGAAGTCTATTCTAACGGTTATTTTGGCGGGATTAGTTTGTTGATTTGTTTATTGTTTACTTTATTTATTTATTCGGATTGATTATTTTTACTTGTATTTTATGTATTTATTTTCTATTTTCATTTGTTCTATTTTGTCTATTCTAACTGGAGTGGTCTGTTAATTTGTTTATTATTGGCTTGGATTAATTTATTTTACTTGTTTTTTATATTAATTTTGTTTATTCTTTTCAGTTTTCGATTTGTAAGTAACGTAGTAAAAATTTGTTTTCGTGTCTGCATTTTGAAATGAGCTCAGATCGTTACTCAAAAATCGAAAACCGAATAGAGTATATAAAAATATACAAAACGATCTTAGATGCTCTGTCCATGGCATTCTCAACATCCTTTTGTAGAATCACATTTCTGTTGCCTGAAGTCTGTTTCTATTCGTGAAGAAGTTGTACAGCAGTTATAATTACATAGCAGTTCAGCACTGTTTTCTTCGTTTCTGAGGAAATTTTCCTGTTTCTTAGTACAGTGTAACCCGGATATAAGAGAGTTCTCGGGACCGGAGAAGAAGTATCTTATATCCGGGTTTCTTTTATATCCGGGTTTGGTCTATTATATATACATTAACACAGGCTCTAATTTGGGACCAGAGAAAATATCTCTTATATCCGGGTTTCTCTTATATCCGGGTTACACTGTACATTACTTAACATTTAGAAGGCATCTTACGCTGACAGTTCAGCACATTTTTCTTCGTTTCTAACGAAAATTTCCTGTTTTTTAGTACATTGCTTAACCTTTGGAAGTAAATCTTTCGCTGATATTATTGTAACAGTTCAGCACTATTTTCTTCGTTTCTAGCTAAATTTTCTCGTTTCTTATTACTTTGCTTATCTTTTCGAAAACATCTTTCGCTGATATTACTTTGCAGGTCAGTACGCTTTTCTTCGATTCTAACGAAAGAATACGGTAAAGGTTTTCATGAGAAAATACACCCTTGCGTTATACTTTTTTCTATTACTGTGTATTTACTTAGTTTCTTTTCTATCTTTATGTAGGTGGTTTGCTCCCAGTATATATTTGGATTATGTAATTTAAATTTATTTAAGCAAATTTTATTCTATTTTTGACAGCTGGTCCTGATGTGAAAATTCCTGACCAATTCTATGTCCACATTGAACTTATCGTCGTAGAAGAGGGCCTTACAACCACCCTCACCGAGTATTTCGATAAAGTCAATAACCGAGGAATGATCCACCAGAGAAGGGAGGGAATAGAGCTGAAAGCCTATTTCGACTACAAGACCAATGAACTGATACAAGTTTACCCACAGGAAAATAGTTTGTACCCACTATTATCTTTATCTTTCTTATTATTGTCATAATGAACACATTATCAGTGTCCGCCATCAACCCGATGTCGTTTGCTAATTTATGTTGTTGAGATTGTACCCAACGATAATCTAAGCTTATTAAGTACTTTGCACGACTCGCCGTTAGCCAATGGTCAAGACGTTAGTTCCCCAGATCGTAAGTTTGTTCCTCACTAGGTGGTCTATAATTGTGACTTTGAATCAAACTGAGCTTAGTAAGTGGCTATAGCATGATAAGGATAATTTTCAGTAGATTATGTGAACATTGTTGGAAAATAATTCTTCGAAAAATATTTATTCGAATTGTAAATTGTTTGAATGAAAATTAATCGAAAAGACAATTGTACAAAATGATATTTATTCGAAATGCAAAATTCTTCATTGCAATAAAAATGTAAAAAAAGAACAATTCTATATGAGTCTAACGCAAGTAAACGTAAAAGAAACAAACAATGGTCACTTACACACAAGCGAGTGTCACTAAACACATTGGGGGTCTAAGTTGCACTCAGGTTAGGGTTAATACATTATATGGTGCCTAAGATGAAAATATTCGTCAGTTGCTCCCAGTAAAAGTCCAGTAAAAAGAATTTGGTGCCTAAGATGCAAATAACGGTCATTCGTACATAATCGAGTGTGATTAAAGACATTTAGATTCTAACTTGGACCCAGGCTATGATCACTAAACACATTTGATACCTAAGATGCAAATAAGGATCACTTGTTCCCAAGCAAAGTCCACTAAGGATAATTACCTGAACATTGCTTGAAAACAATTATTCGAAAATAGTTATTCGAAAAACATTTATTCGAATTGTAAATTGTTTGAATAAAAATTAATCGGAAAGACAATTATACTAAATGATAATTATTCGAAATGCAAAATTCTTTACTGAAATAAAAATGTAAAAAAAAAAAATTATATATGAGTCTAGCACAAGTAGCTTGATAATCGATCTGTAAGACTCGGGGGATTTTGAAGATATTTCTTTTTCTTTTGCTGGAAATATGTGCGCCTTATATTGAGAGAATAACGGTATTCATTTCTGTGTATTATTTTCTTTTCTTTCTCAATTTGCCGAACTTCAAATAAATATGGAAAAATAAAATTGATAAAATATTATAAGGAAACTGAAAACGTATCGAAAAAAATTCTTCGAAAATAATTATTCGAAAAACATTTATTTGAATTGTAAATTGTTTGAATGAAAATTAATCGAAAGGACAATTATACTAAATGATAATTATTCGAGATACATATGTTTGAAATACGTATGTCGTTTTGCTTTGAGAGAGTCAATGTTGATTTACTTATAACTAATAACGCCCTTGAAGGATGGTATAGGGCTTTTTTGGCAGTAAGTATCACCCCATCATCCGACAATATGGAAATTCTTAGACCCTCTTAAAAGATAACAGGCCTTGCAAGAAATTCATATATTCATATATTCATTTGTATTGATAAAACACTTTGAAAAAAGAAGGTCCCTCTTGCTCTGAAGCACGTTAGTAAATTAGTTTTGAAAAAGTCATCCAACCATCAGTATTTTAGATTGCGGTTTGCCTAAAATTACCATTAGCCAGGAAGGTAGATTAAGTAAAAAGAGCTAAAATTCTTAAGGAACCTTTATTCTGTAATGCGTTAATTTTGATATTACTATTGAATATATGATAAAACCCTTCAGGAAGAGAAAGTTCCTCTGGCCTGAAGCAAGCTAGTAAATTAATTTTGAAAAAAGGCCTGCAACCATCAATATTTTAGATTGGGATTTGCCTAAAATTTAAAATCCATCAGCCCTAAAATTACCATTACCCAACAAGGTAGATTAAAGAAAAAGAGCTAAAATTTTTAAGGAAACTTTATTCTTTGGTGCATTAATTTTTGATATTACTATTAAATATATGAGAAATCCCTTCAGGAAAAGAAAGTCACTCTGGCCTGAAGCAAGCTAGTCAATTAGTTTTGTAAAAAAGGCCTGCAACCTTTAATTTTTAAGCGATTCTTCGAAATCCAGTGCGTGGCTCCAAGATTTTGGCTTTTAGATTATGTACTGCTAAAAATATATTTCGATTCCTTTAAAAGAGAATATATTGTTTTTTTTTTATCTTAGATAAATGTATCGTCGATGAGCTGAGTTTGGATGAAAATAACGCTCTGATGGGCATTACATTAAACAATGGATCAACCAAAATGTTTTCAGCGGCTCGTGCTCTTCATTTTCAAGACCGCGGCTTATATCGAGGCCAAGCGGTAGTTCGCGGGATTAACACTGATCATTGGCACTCCTGTCAATATTGGCCATCAACGGACATCACTGTTGAGGCAGATTGGTACTTCTCAGGTAGGTATATAATTTCTCTCATGTTGAATGTTGTTGTCATATCTGGTCCGTGGCTTCAGTCATACCGGGCGTAACAGCAAAATTGTCCAGGTCGTGGAACAGCATGGGATAATTTTCCATCCCGCAAAATGCTGAATATCTAAACAGCCACAACACTAATTGCGGTCATTTTTTCCAGGCTTTCAGATAATACATTTATCCATCTTGATACCATTTGTCGTAAGGCTCAATGCAAAAACCTTTGCGTTATTCAGCTAAAAAGAGGACAGGTTAAAATCATTTTCTCTCAACCCCACTATGTCTTCTCAGCTGATCAATGGTGAGAGGAAAAAGATCATTCAGGCCTTCAGTAATTGTACCAACATTCATCTTCAAAGTCCATCAAGAAAACGATTAATAAGTTTAAAAAAGAGGAAACAGTAGAAAGGAAAACTGGATCAGTAGGTCAAAACAACAGCAAGAGGTGATCAGCATTTCAATTTAGAGTTAAATACATCCTTATTGTTCAAATTAGAGTCCAATAATGTTATAAAAACCTCGAAGAATTCCAGTAAGATATCTTTAATCATTTCTAAGATACAACAGTTCAAATCTTAATCTAACAATTGGACTGTTTTGCTGTAACACGATTTGGACAATTTTGCTGTTACACTCGGGATATTTCGAGATTCTCGATAAAATTTAAAGAGGAATCTGTAATGTTATCGGTCCTGACCTGGCATCTCGGCTTTAGTCTCTTTCCCACCGCCGTAACGTAGCTTCCCTCTGTTTTTTCATGGCAGTTGTTCTGGTGAGCTTTCCGCTATGGTACCTCGACTTCATGAATTTAAGGGCAGCACTAGATTAGTTTTATCATTTTGAAATTGAAATTGTTAGTAACCGTAAGTTCTATGATAACAGGTCTTCTCGCGGAACTCTTTTCCAGCCTCTTACTTTTCAATCAGTTTTGATTATTAAAAATTTTAAATGCAATGTCAATCGTTATTATCCGTTCTTTTATTGTCCTCTCTCGCCTTAATAATATTTTTTCTTTTACTCATATTCTTTGACACTTAGTAACCCCTTGCGTTTTAGTGACGTTTTTGTGTTGCTTAGTGCGAAATCATAAAAAAATGGTTATTACTACATTGCGGGCTGACGTTTCATTCTCTAGGTCTGTAGGTCCTTGGAACCTGCTGTTAAGTGTGAGTTGGCTTACTCATCTCTAAGGCCATGTTATTGAGTGCATTTCTCACTGGGTGGTTCCAGAATCTGTTCTTACCATATTGCAGACTGAAGCCGACGGGTCAATATGCCTGCCGTAAAGCGAATTTGGCGTTTTTAACATATTTAATGATTCATGGGTTTGACGTAGTGCTAAAATTGGCTTCGTCTAATGAATGATTCTGTTTCACCGGTATTTTATGGGTATGCATATTACAGTGGTGGACATCCATTTGGGTGCGGCCCGCGACGGGTTTGGGTGCGGCCTGCGAAAGCATTTCTATTGAAGAAGCAGGCATTATTAAGCGGAATTGATAAAATTCTCAATAACAATAATCCGATACAAAATAATGTAATGTAATGCAGACACTAGATTAAGAAGTGATGGCGACTGCGATAAATCCACCATTTTCAGGCGCGCAGAAGACGAGCAAGGCAATTGCCAAAAATCCAGTTATCACAAATAAAATAACATCGTCTACTGAATTATTTTTAAGTTTTTATTAAAGAGAAATGTGTTGTTCGTGATGACGGTCGTCTTTGAGTCTAGAATCCAGAGGTTGGCAGTGAATATTTCAAGGACAGTAGGGAAGCGTAGTTCAGGTTGGCAGTGGATATCCCGATAAAGTAGCAGAGCGTAGTTCTTCCTTCTGTTCTTTGGCTTCTGACAGGTTGGCACTGGATATTCGGAGAGAGTAATCAAAATGGCCGCCTTTATACACGACGGATTGAATATTTCACGTCTCCTGATTGGATAACCTTCAATTGGGGAACTATAAAGTGAGTCAAGTCATTTGGGTTGCATCACTAGTTACATAGTATTCAAAATAACTTAACAAAATGTTCGTAAGCCGGGGAATTGGCTAGAAAGAAATAAAGAAAGAAAGATGGCAAGCTTGAAGTGTTTAACATCTCGTGTCAATACTGCATAAATAATGGACTATTCCATTTTGATGGCGTAGAAAAACAAAACGCAGACGAAAGAAAGAAAGAAAGAAAGAAAGAAAGAAAGAAAGAAGGGAAGATCGAAGTGTTTAATAGCTATTTCAGTGAAATGGAAAACTATTTACATTATTCGGACTATTGTCCTCATCTTTGTCGCCATATTTATAACAACTTTTCGGCCGTTGTACGCTCCGGCTTTCTTCAGGTGGTTGGAATGTCGAACTGAAACCTTTATTTCGCTCACTGGGGTAGAATGTTCTAGTTCCACGTGCAATGTTTAATGGATGTCAATTATCTCCTGGTAATTCCACTCTGGAAATTCTGCACTGCCTAAACCAGGTATTGAACTCTTTGGGTCCTGTCACTGGATCTAACTAACGCTTTTATCCACTGTGCCATTGTCCTTGAGGACGAAACGTTGTGATGAACATGGCGACAAAGATGAGGACAATAGTCCGAATAATGTAAATAGTGTATATAATACCTCATCTCAGAAATATAGACAGATACTGAAGGGCCGAAACGTTGTAATAAATATGGCGACAAAGATGGGGACAATAGTCCGAATAATGTAAATAGTGTACATAATACCTCATCTCAGAAATATAGACAGATACTGAAGGGCCGGAACGTTGTAATAAATATGGCGACAAAGATGGGGACAATAGTCCGAATAATGTAAATAGTGTTCATAATACCTCATCTCAGAAATATAGACAGATACTGAAGGGCCGAAACGTTGTAATAAATATGGCGATAAAGATGAGGACAATAGTCCGAATAATGTAAATAGTGTAGATAATACCTCATCTCAGAAATATAGACAGATACTGAAGGGCCGAAACGTTGTAATAAATATGGCGATAAAGATGGGGACAATAGTCCGAATAATGTAAATAGTGTAGATAATACCTCATCTCAGAAATATAGACAGATACTGAAGGGCCAAAACGTTGTAATAAATATGGTGACAAAGATGGGGACAGTAGTCCGAATAATGTAAATAGTGTAGATAATACCTCATCTCAGAAATATAGACAGATACTGAAATGGAAAAGTTGTTAATTTCAAATCTTTTCATTTGTACCCTCTTACTTCTTTAAATAATGACCTTCATTTATACATATGATTGTTATTGCAATATTTTGTTAAAGTTGTTAAGCTCAAATATTTAACGATGTGACAGGGGATATTTTATTTTTGTAGAGCTCGCCATGAGCTTATTCAATCTTTACCTGATGAATTCAGATTAATCAGAAAAATACAAAAAACTGTGAAATTTTAACGGGTCATTCTAATACATGTTCATTGATTAGGGAATTGCTGACAGCTTTGATTGTTTTTTTGTTTTTTTTTCACAGCGGAAGAACCTTGGGATACAGCAACAGGACTGGCACATGTCCCCGTGCGTTTCAAAGTTAAGGGAAGTAAATATGATTCAGACACAGAGAAACATGATATCGAAAGAGTATATGAGTTTTACCATTTCAGAAGTGGTTTGCCCAAAGACCAGACAATACTGGAAGTAAGTGTGGTATTTTTATAATTTTCTCAATAATTTGCACCTTTCTTTCTTTCTTTCTTTCTTGTGTCTTGATTGATTAAAGTGTTCAGCTATGGGGGAATACGGACACTTATTAGACAACTGTAAATGTATATTGATAGACTCAGGTTTTAGTACAACATACACACGAAGAAAAAAAAGAGAAATACTGTATTTTAAAATTAGACATATAAACTAGGGGTAAACAAAGACTTGGGTATTTTAAATCTGTATAAATATTTCAATAGTTCAAAAATTTCTTTAGATATAGTTAAAAACCTTTTTAAACAACATCTGAAATACTATCGCTAGATTTACGTTAAAAAATGCAAACATAGTTGCATTCCACATCACGTGACGTCCGCGTCTAACGACGAACGCTGTAAAGTGTAAACAAACTGCCAAATACAGTAATTCAATTAATTCCTGAGGCAGGACCGAGGTGGTCTGAAATATTAAATATATATAAAAACATACAAATAAATACTTTCGCAAAAAAACACCCAATTTTTTTTCAGTTCTTTTATCCATATATATATATATATATATATATATATATATATATATATATATATATATATATATATATATAAACATAAAACATTAGGCAGCATGTATTTTATATACAAAGAAATAATCACGCATAGAATCAATCAGCAATATTAATGCGATTATTGGCGATATCACATCGCTAGTAGAACTTCTACTAGCGATCTGATATCGCCAATAATCGTATTAATATTGCTGATTGATTCTATGCGTGATTGTTTCTTTGTATATATATATATATATATATATATATATATATATATCCAAATGAGAGAAAGAACAAATGGAGTAGAAATCCACAGTTCGTAACATTTATTTTTAAAACAGTGCTCAATAAAATGTAGAGCAAAATATTATTATTATATTTTTATTATAAGAGATTATAATAAAAACACATATTTTCAAATCGCTACACAAAAACTTCCATGTTTCAATAATTTTTTTGAATTTTTATTGTTAACTTTACGTCTGATTAAGCCACCTCTCCCTTCAACAAATTGAACATGTCATATTTGTCTATAATCACCATACATCTGTCGCTGACATATTTTCAGCAATCGTCAATGATGCCATGTCTATGTGCCGGTTTATCATGACATGAAAAAATAACTCACCCACCTCTACCCTCTGACCTTACTTTTCTATTTAGAGTAGATCTGACATTTAATTGGTTAATCAAGACATACCCACAAGTCTATTTTTTAATTCTAACCGTACGTGCCCCCGGTTTTAACTTTCGGAAAAGAGGTAATACTTTGTTTTTAAATTTTCTTAAAAATCATTTAATCACCAGTTACTTACTATCGGCTGAAGAAGTACAATTAAAGTATTGAAACAGGAAAGCTTTTATTTTCATTATTCGGACTATTGTCCTCATCTTTGCCATATTTATTACAACGTTTCGGCTGTTGTACGCTCCGGCCTTCTTCGGGTGGTTGGAATGTCGAACTGAACCCATTATTTCGCTCACTGGGGTAGACTGTCAAGGACACATGGCACAGTGGATATAGGCGTTAGTTAGATTCAGTGACAGGACCCAAAGAGTGTGAGTTCAATATCCGGCTAAGGCAGTGGAGAACTTTTCAGAGGGAAATTAATAGGAGATAACTGATAACTGACATCCATTAAACATGGCACGTGGAACTAGAACAGTCTACATCAGTGAGCGAAATAGAGCGTTCAGTTCGACATTCCAACCACCTGAAGAAGGCCGGGGCGTACAACGGCCGAAACGTTGTAATAAATATGGCGACAAAGATGGGGACTTATGTCTCCCTTCTTTAACTTTCAGAAAAATTTAACACTGTTTTTAAATTTTCTTAAAAATCATTTAATCACCAGTTACTTACCATCGCCTGAAGAAGTCCAATCAAAGGATTGAAACATGAAAGCGATTTCAAAATGCTTTATTATAATCTCTTATAATACATATATATATATATATATATATATATATATATATATAGAGAGAGAGAGAGAGAGATAGACAGATAGATAGATACACAAAGACCAGACAATACTGAAGTAAGCGTGGTGTTTTATAATTTTCTCAATAATTTGTACCTCTCTTTCTTTATCTATCTATCTATCTATCTATCTATCTATCTATCTATCTATCTATATATATATATATATATATATATATATATATATATATAGAGAGAGAGAGAGAGAGAGAGAGAGAGATAGATAGATAGATAGATACACAAAGACCAGACAATACTGAAGTAAGCGTGGTGTTTTATAATTTTCTCAATAATTTGTACCTCTCTTTCTTTATCTATCTATCTATCTATCTATCTATCTATCTATATATATATATATATATATATATATATATATATATATATATATAGAGAGAGAGAGAGAGAGAGAGAGAGAGATAGACAGATAGATAGATAGATACACAAAGACCAGACAATACTGAAGTAAGCGTGGTGTTTTATAATTTTCTCAATAATTTGTACCTCTCTTTCTTTATCTATCTATCTATCTATATATATATATATATATATATATATATATATATATATATATATATAGAGAGAGAGAGAGAGAGAGAGAGAGAGAGAGAGGGATAGACAGATAGATAGATAGATAGATACACAAAGACCAGACAATACTGAAGTAAGCGTGCTGTTTTATAATTTTCTCAATAATTTGTACCTCTCTTTCTTTATCTATCTATCTATCTATCTATCTATCTATCTATCTATATATATATATATATATATATATATATATATATATATATATATATATATAGAGAGAGAGAGAGAGAGAGATAGACAGATAGATAGATAGATACACAAAGACCAGACAATACTGAAGTAAGCGTGGTGTTTTATAATTTTCTTAATAATTTGTACCTCTCTTTCTTTATCTATCTATCTATCTATCTATCTATCTATCTATCTATCTATATATATATATATATATATATATATATATATAGATAGATAGATAGAGAGAGAGAGAGAGAGATAGACAGATAGATAGATAGATAGATACACAAAGACCAGACAATACTGAAGTAAGCGTGGTGTTTTATAATTTTCTCAATAATTTGTACCTCTCTTTCTTTATCTATCTATCTATCTATCTATCTATCTATATATATATATATATATATATATATATATATATATATATATATATGAAAATGAGAGGAAGAACAAATGGAGTAAAAATCCACAGTTCATAGCATTTACTTTTAAAACAGTGCTCAATACGAAGTAGAGCAAAATATTATTGTTATATTTTTATTATAAGACATTACAATAAAAATAAAATACATTTTGAAATTTCTACACAAAAGCTTTCCTGATTCAATACTGATTGTACTTCCTCATGCGATGGTTGGTAACTGGTGATAAAATTATTTTATGGTCCCAAAACAATCCCCTGCAGGTTTTGAATTCAGAGTTGTCCTTTTCATAGACCAGTTACCATCCAAAGCTATAGAACCCAGTCTATCCTGCTATGTATCCATAGCTGGTTGGAGAAGCGGATTGATACCTTTCTCAAGAGTATTAGCATTCGACTGGAATTCTAGCTCGGCTCTCCAATTCCTCAGTCCGAGCCGCTATCTACTAATCTACGTGCCTCCATATATATATATATATATATATATATGAAGAAATATAGTCTTAAAGTGTGCTATATTTATGGGATAAAGTGCTCAATATCAGAGATAGAGAGTGTGTAAATATAAAAGTGAACATAAAAGTCAACACTTAGAGGCGACAGTCTGTTTCATGCTAGATGCAATCGTCAGGCCACGAGTGCTGTTATTTTTCTCGGCTATTTATGTATCTACAAATAGATAGATAGATAGATAGATAGATAGATAGATATTAACAGACTTAGACAGAGAGAGAGGGAGAGAGAGAGAGAAGAGAGAGAATTGGGAAAAGTCTGAGATAAATTACTTTCGTAAAATTTATTCGGATGCATTAATGAAATTAAAGAGATTAAACTAAAAAAATAATTCTTTATGCACATATGCAAATATTGAATCGAATTTTCTCATTCCATTCAGACTCCAAGTGGTACTTATTGCCCTAATCGAAAAATCGTCAAACCTCTGCCTCAAATTTCAGAAACGATGAGTTTCTACACCGAGATTGTCGATAAAAAATATGTGATTGTTACAACCATAAAGGTAAGTGGCGCTCGTGCCTTAAAGAAGCAATACCTGTTTGACTACAGTGACAATCGATATAGCAGCCATTCTATGTGCCGCGTCTCTTGTGGCCATAAGCAGTCTTTCACTCTCTAAGACTCTTGAACCTTGTTCAGTCACATAAGCTATTCCGGTAAGTGACCTTCCTCTATCTCTCCTGCCTTCAATATACACTGTTAGTTTCCCAAACACTCCTTCCTCATTATGTTATCCATGACATTACAGTTATCCCCTCCTGATTCTGTATATAAGGCTCCTTTTTGTTGCCATTTTCTTTAAGAATCCTCATTGCTATTCGACCTGTCCATGTAATTCTCAGTTTCCTTCTGTAGAACTCCAGTCTTCACTTCACCTGTGAGGAGATTGTCCTGCATTCACTGCCATATAGGAGGGTTGATGATACGATTTTTGTCCATTTTCTTTTCTATTTCTGTTAATGTTTTTCTAGTTTCTTTAAGATATGAGGTTTGAGTCGAATTTACTTATGAGTTACTGGGAGTGAAAGAGATTTTAGAAGGCAGGGGAAAGGACAATAAAAAGAACAGTTTCAGGCAGACAGAAGATGGCGATTGGCATTGCTTTTAAATACTTGAAGATTTTAGGCAACAGGGAAGCAAGAAACCGGAAAAGATTTCCACAGGTGAAAAGTGCACCTGTTACAATAGATGTGGCGGTTGCATCTAGTTTGTTCATCAGTAAAACGGTGAGACCTAGTTGCCAATCTAGTAGCACACTTAAATTCATGTAGTCGAGTCACTAGGTAAAAAGAGCTCATCAGAACAGTTGCTATGAAAATATTTGTAGAAAAAAACAGAGAAGGCACGTCATCTCGACGAGAAAATGATTGAAGGCGAGATACCAGCTCAAGATCGATAACATTACAGACCCCTTGGATTTTGTCGAGAATCTCGAGATATATCGCGGGAGAAAGCTCAGTTGCCGTGCAAATAAATACAGAATAGTGATAGACTTACAACATCGCGTCTGTCGCAGATTGATATATAAATTTCCCTCCAAGACCGGAATAACGATTTGGGTACCCTCAAGGCTGAAAATGAGACCTGAACCATACACTACGTTCGAATCCCAACCAAGTTTGTTAAATCCGCTCTTTTTTTACAAATATCCTTAGGAAAGGTACCTATATATTAATCATTTCATCCCAAGCAAACTGAAACACGTATGGGGTTACTAGGACTGAGAGAGAATGCAAAAAACTTTAGTAAGGAGAATTTAGAAGAAAGTACAATAAAAGAACAGGTTCCAGGAAAACAGATGATGGCGACTGAGGTTAAATGCAGCGTCAATCGAAATCTTCTGTGAGAATATTTTAAAACTTTGCGGTAATACCTATTGGATTGAGAGGTGCAAAGTGTATCTTCCTTTTCTTTTCTAAGTGCTATGTCCCTTCAGGACGTTAGAGATCATGGCCCTCCACAATTTCCTGTCATTTGTAGCTCTTTTTACTATCTCTTTTAATCCCTGTTTTGCCAACCATTTAAAGAAGTTCATTAGGTAGGTTATTGTCATATAGGAAGAAAATGAGTAACTACCGACACCGAGTTTTGATCGTGACACTCTAGACTTAAGAATATATGTTTTCCGCCAGGTGTATAAATAGCGGTGTCAGGCTACTGACTGTAGTGATTATAGAGTGGAACTATCCAGTCGAATTAGTGTAAATTATTGTGCGTCGATGATTTGGGTTTTGATTTAGTATTTATCGGACGTTAAGCCGAGCCGCACTGTTAACAAGGTATTCACTGAAATGGTTAATTATCTTTGGTTGACTTTTACTTCTTTGTTCTTGTTAAGTATTTATTTGCGGTTGTAATTAAATACTGTTTTATTTTAACATTGAAGTCTTGAGTTATACTTAATTATTAACGGCCACCGTACGTCACAAAACTCAGAAATATTCCCTGGAAAGAGGAAGTCTGGTGTGCTCTATTTAGGAAATTTTTTATCACTGCTAATTTACAACTTTCTGGGAATTGGCTAACATAGTTTACAAGACAGAAGTTCGAACTGGTGTTTTTTTTTTATATGGATAGGTGGTAAAATTAAATTGAGGCAGATTCTTTAACTTTTCTTATATTTTTGTCATTCTTTTTCTGATGTCTTACGCCAGTTTCTTTTTTGTTAAACAAACGTTGGTCTAATTTAAAATAAACAAATCTCTACCTTTCCTCAACATCTTATTAATACGTACCAATAAAAAATTAGATTGTAATTAAATACTGTTTTATTTTAACATTGAAGTCTTGAGTTATACTTAATTAATATGCAACGTAATTGGCCCTGATCTGGCATCTCGTCGCTTCCCTCTGTCTTTTTACAAATACTTTCACGGTAACTGCTCCGGTGAGTTGCTTTCGCTGGTTCCCAGACTTCATGAATTTAAGCGTTCTACTAGGCTGGCATCTCGCTCACACCCTTTCACTGTCGAAACTGTTAAATGTAGCCGTCTCTTCTACTCCAATAGCTTCATGTCTCGCACCTCTCGCCTGTGGAACTCCCTCCCCTCTTCCTGTTTCCCTGATAGTTATAATCTCTAACTATTCAAATGTAATGTCAATCGACGTCTTCATATACCTCGATCTATCCCCTGTCTTTCTCTTCATCCTTTCCTCTATCACTCCTATTTACTCTAGCTCCAATTCTCTGTAACTCCTTGCGTGCGAGTGGCTTCCCGCCTTGCTTGGGGTGAAACGCTTAAAAAAAATATCCAGTTAAAGACTCTACTGAAATGTCTTCAAATTTTGGTCATTTACGCTGAGCAGATTCTCTGGGTATGCAGAGCTCTTTAAGAATCAAGTTTTCTAGTCAAAGACATCTTTTTACACTGTAACGTTCAAATAACGGGCATCACCTACCCAGCTCAAAGAATTTAATTCTAAGTCTCCTGTTGGTTCAAGATGTTATTCATATGTAATGTCAATCGACGTCTCTAGATGTCTTGATCTATCCCCTACCCTTCTCTTCATCCTTTCCTCTATCACTCCTATTTGCTCTCGCTCCAACTCTCTGTAACCCCTTGCGTGCTAGTGGCTTCGCGACTTGCTTGGGGTGAAACGCTTTAAAAAAAAAAAATTAACGGCCACCGTACATCACAAAAATTATGCGCTGTTTTTCTATGTCTCGTTTGTCTTCAATATATCCTGTCAGCTTCCCCAAGACCTCTTTTCTCATTATATGCCCTAGAAGTTTCAACTGTCTCTTTCCGATGTTAAATATACGTGTTCTTTTACGAATTCAATACTTCTAAAATCGGCTACGTGGTTCGCTTACATCGAGAGGATTTCACATGATTTCTCTGAATGCTCTTTTCTTTTCTGAAATGTTATCTTTTTTTGCCAACAGGAGGAGTATGATCGCACGGCCAGATTGGCACGTTTCTCTTACACGGCGCTTCCAATGTACAATCTATATAACAACAATCCTGTTATCGACATTCATGATTTTGAAACCGGTAAGGAAAAATTTAAAGTGTTTAATGATGAACGTTAGTGGGTAGACGCACATCCCCATATATATATATATATATATATATATATATATATATATATATATATATATATATATATATATATATATGAGTCCTTGTATATCAGATCCCGTGGGCCTTCCCTTTGTAAATAGAGGGAATGTTTTCTTGAAATTCATTTTTTTTCCTTCCATTCGTTATATTAATTTAATTTACACGCTTATATATTTTTTATATCCCAGAAAATAAACTTGATACGGCTGGGAAGAAACTGGTTGTTCTTTTTAGCTTTTTAAAAATGGCATATAAGAAAAATAAACGAAATAAAATTAGCTAGACTATATATCCAAAAACATAAAAGAAATTAGAAAGTTAAAATTTCAGTGTCCCCTCTTCTCCATGCGCATGTGTAGTTACATCATTTTAGTCTGATGAAGTCCGAAACATCACACGAAAAAGATTTTCCGCTTTGCCATTAATTTTCCTAAATTATATATATATATATATATATATATATATATATATATATATATATATATATATATATATATAAGACAAACTGAAAAGCAACTTGTCATCTGTCAATATACCACATCACACCCTTGAGCGCTTACGCTTGGAGCGGGTAGAATGGAGATCAACGTGTTTTAGTGGACTCAGCAGTTTTCAATCTGCTTGTCTGAATCATCTTCAAGAAGCGAGGGCAAGATCTAAAAGGTCAGCCAATCTAACAGTGATCTCATCTCACAATCCTCACTCTTGCTCCTTATGTGGCCTCCTTTGTAAATCACTAGCGGGTCTTAAGTGACACTTAAGATTATCGCACAAAATTTCGTAACTGAATCAATTTGGATGTCAGATCCTCATACTTCGAATCCGACGGGAGGGCCCCTTATTAATATAAAAAGCTCAAACACTAATATTCCATGATTATAATTTATTACATTGGAATCGTAATCACGATGCAATTCATCAGACCTACAAATTCAAAAAAATATATAAAATATATAAAAAATATATAAAATATAATATCATATAATATAATATCATATATATATATATATATATGTATATATACATATATATATATATATATATATATATATATATATATATATATATATATATATATATTACACTGAAATTAATATCTTTTGATATTTTGATCTAGTAGACATTAATTTCTCTGTTTAAAAACAAAGTGGTCTTTTCAAACACGTGTACCCAGTAAATATGACATTTATACTAAAGAGAAATAATATTTGATGAAAAAGAATCCATTAATTGCTTGAAAATTAATTTACGCTTTGTGTAAGAAAATTATTTAGAAGCTATGGCCTTCGTAAGGTTCTGACAAGAGATGTGTATTACGCCTAAAGCACGCCCGGCATGAAGATGGTTTCTCAGATTGAATAAAGGTGTGTTTGCTATCGGCAGGCGCATTTTCATTAATATGACTTCTGATCTCAAGGCTGCTATATATTCATTTCATTCTTTAAAAATCGGAGACATCAACTCAGAAACATGTACTCACTAATTATAACAACAACAATATACATATATATATATATGTTTCATTACTTTTTAGTCGGCGTCATTAAGTCGGAGATTGGCAAACCATTCAAGCGATCTCAGTGTGAAAAAGAAGCACTTAAAATACAATTACCTGCTCCCATAAGAAACATTTTTGTAGGTAACACCAACATTCTAAGAATATGAAGTTGTATAAAATGTCTTAAGATAATGTAAGCGATTTATATAAACGGGTTTAAGCCAAATCTCGACTTTATCCTATTTGAAAACGGAAAGATCGTGTTGGCGGTCTTTTAAAGGCACCTCTAGCGTGGAATTATGAAAACTCCTGTCCAGTACGGTTTAGCATTACTACTACTTCTACACAATATAAGTTATAACATAAATAAATAAAAAAACATACTAATAACAAAGCCTTTTACTAATGGCTAATGAATTGGCCAAACGTTCTTGGGACAGTAATCAAAACGGACAATTTCTGCTCTGTCTTAGTCTCCGTAAAAGGAAAACATTAAAATAAAATAATGAATAAACAAATTGGAAAATTTTCCTTCTTCATCATTTTCAAGAAACACACACACATACAGAGTGCGATCGATAAGTTGTCGTTCACATTATGGAAAAGTCAAAATAACACTGATATCTCATTTTAACAGATATATTTACCGAAATTACACAAAATATCTTGAAATAGTAAAGAGTAAATTTATTCAATAAAATTGCCATTAGTTTTAACCACGGCCTCCAGACGACTTCGGAATCTCCTGCAACTCTTCTTGATGGTCTCCGTGTTTAAGTTAATGAATGCTACAATAATCCTTCAGTTCATCTTTGGTTTTACAAGTTTTGTTGGTCTTTCGCTCAACTGTGCCCTACACATCATAAACAAGGGCGTTGCAGTCTGGGGAGTTAGGTAGCCAGATGTAAGGAGTGATGTAGTCGCAGAAATTGTCTGACAGATATGATTGGATTCTCCTTGCTGTGTGGCATGAGGCAGAGTCCGGTTGTCAGATGTCGGCCTCCGTATTAAGTCTGAGGCCCTCGCCAACAGATTCGGGAGTTCTTTCCCAATCAGAACGATTAGAGTGAGTTTTCCGAGCTGCTGTGCCTTCGTAATCACCATTAGACTCATCCAACTCTTTCCGAATCCTCTGCGCTGTCCTCTGAAATGTTCATGTTGGAGCTCTCACTGTAAATGCCAAGCAGTACAGCATGCTCTTTCCAAATTTCTGGTGGAGTGAATTGCGTCATGATACTCTTTTTCTCACAGACGATGCTCAGCTAACACTACTATGCCGTTGAGGCGACAAAATCAATAGCGAACAACGCGCATGCGCGAAATAAAAAATAAAATAAAATGGCGACAATTTAGCCATCGCACCGTGTGTGTATATATATATGTGTGCGTGTGTGTGCATGTATGTGAATGTGTGTATGTGTGTGTGTGTGTAAAAATTCAGATATAACTAAAAAATATATCTGTAAAAAGACAATAACGTTTATAGATACTTGTTACAAAATAAAATCCTTACATTTGTCTAGATAGAGTCCATCAGATGATAAGT
>OZ038499.1:14797184-14842184 GCA_964036315.1 Acanthosepion esculentum | reverse complement strand
GTGTGTGTGTGTGTGTGTGTGTGTGTATGTATGTATATCTATATTTAAATTATATAAAAACTCTCAGTTTTTATATAATTTATCATCCCAAAAGAAAAAAAAATTAGATCGCATGAGAAATTGTATAAAAAACTAAATAAAAGCACCTTGTCTGTCGTTTTTAATGAAATATATGTATGTATATATATATATATATATATATATATATATATGTGTGTGTGTGTGTGTGTGTATATATAGAGAGAGAGATGTATATACATATATGTATATACATATATATGTATATATATATATATGTATATATATATATATATATATATATATATATATATATGTATATGTGTATATGTATATGTGTGCGCGCGTGTGTGTAAGCATTTCAGATAGAGTATATCTGTAAAAGAACAATCTGAGATGATAAAATAAAATATCACCTTTTATCTTTTATCCTTTAAGATGGTTGTAATTTTGGATTCGCATCTTGTTTTTGTCTCGTATGATATAGTTTTCTTTTTTTTTTCAGCGAGTCTCATTGCAATGTTTTCGTTTTAACGAAATGCTTTTGATATGTTTGTTAATGTCTTAGTGAGTGGTGACTTTTGTTTGAAATGGTTGTATCAGTTTGTTTTTATGCCACAAACTTTTTATATTCCGATAAATACTACGCAATAATCTTTTCCCAGGATTCAACTCTCGCTATAACCGGAAGTTCCTTTGAACGTTCTACGCCTTTACAGTTTCGAGTAAGCCTGCCTGAGGTTCGTGTCATTCTAAATTAAAACATTGAAATAATCCGTATTAATAATTGATCGAAAGTCTCGCCATTTCATTGAAAGATATATTGCTATAGGGATTAATCTATTTTTTGACATTTACAGGAACTAATTGACTACGATTTCAACATTTACGCTTACACGAAAGAACAGCCAGACCTTTCATCCTATGACGTCAGTGCATGTTACTTATTCCATAAAAGGGAAAAATTTGGCATGTCTATCCCTCGTAAGTTTTCGCTTGAATTTATATATTTTGTGGTGGTGGTAGTGGTGGAATTTTTTATGGTCTTTGTACGTAAGCAGGAATATTATTTTTACAGATGACGTCATTCTGGTCTGGAAATTGCATAACGTCATATAAAAAGCAAAGATTTAAAATATGGCAGCTACAAAAATTGTAAAGTTAGCTCTACGAATTACTATCTCAGTAAAAAGCATACACTATAACCACCGTATACTCGGGCAGTTCTACCTTCATTTCTCTTAAAGTGCAAGAACCAACACCAGTCTCTGAATATATATATATATATATATATATATATATATATATATATATATATATATATATATATATATATATATATATATATATATATTATATATATATATTAAAAGGAAGAGAGACACCGCAAACATTTTGAGTTGTAATGTGGATTTAAAAAAAAAATACTTTATTTTACATAATCTTGCTACACGTGTTTCCGGCTTCGCGACCGTCATCATATTTTTTAAAAATCCACATTAAAACCAAAAACGTTTGCGGTTTCGCTCTTTTTAATATACACATTCTTCTCTCGTCGGAACTTCTATAACAGCTTCCTTATATATATATATATATATATATATATATATATATATATATATATATATATATATATATATATATATATAATGCAATTCAATGAAAACAAACAACTTTAAGGGTCCATTGGTTATAATTTATTTCCCCAGGGATATATATCCAAATGTAAAAGAACGAAGAATAAGATTTCAGCGTTCAAAACATTAATTTAAAACTGAGCTCAATACAAAAGTAGAGCAATAAATATTTATTTATTATGCAGTGTTACATTAGAACATTAGAGTACCATCATTTGTTTAACCTTTTTCTGATATATTTACATTTTTAGACTAATTTTAAACATTTAAATTTGACTGATCTGTTTTTTATGCTTTATCAACCTTTGTAGATTATTTAAAGCCATTACAAGATTATAAGAGTTATTCTTTTTTCTTTGCAAGTGTTTATTGTAGAAACAATTTTTTGAGACTAACAATTATTTTTTTCACATACAAATCGTACTATTTTACCCATAACCGGAAGGGCGATGGATCCATACTTTTGCGAAGTGTATTTGCGAGTACGTAAATATAAAAATCCGACTGGCATTTGGCTCTCTAATCTACAATTATTCATTATACCACCCGCACATTCAAGCTTAAAGCACCAGATATTCCCAAGTTGGCACTCATCTAGATAAAAATACTGAGCCGAGTTCCAATTCCGGTTGCGTTCGTTCTGTTCACTTCCGTTCAAATATCCTTGTGAAAGGTATGGATCCATCTCACACACCCCAGCAATGGGTTAATTAGTAATCACTAAATCATTATTATCTTTAAAAATTCTTACAATCTCAAAATATTTTCTGGCTTTAAATAACATGAAAAAGGTTGATAGGCCGTAAAAAAGACAAATCAATCTTTTAATCAACTGAGAGCATCGACCGTCTGTAACTGGACAAATTCGTACAAGGGCACTAAAGGTCAAAACCTATGGTCACCAACGCACATAAATACTAATTCCAGACGGGTTTGTATATTCATTTACGTATAAACACCCTTGAGAAACCTATGAATCCACCTCCCTGAGAAAATTTTGGTATTTGTTTGTTTTACGGCTTATCAACCCATTGGGTCATTTAATGTCGAAGTTTAATGTTTCTCCCTAAATAAATCTATTTACTATAAATAGGTATTTTTATACTTTCTTAGTATTTTGTTTTGGTTTGGAGGTTCATCATTTGCCTATAGCCGAGACCCTAAAAGGTGCTGCCACTCCGGATCAGGGAGTACCTGGCAACAACAACAATTAAGAGGTGGTTCCACGTTCCTCAAAACCTCCAATGTCCAGATCAGACGCCTTGCTGCCGGACGTAGTTTATCGTCATACCCAGAGAAGAACTTGTATGATTTATATCAGTAAAATCATTGTTACCGCCAAAATATTCTTACAATCTAAAAATAATTTCTGGCTTTAAATAATCTGCAAGAGGTTGATAAGTCGTAAAAATCAAATCAATCAATCGCTTAAAATATGTCGACACAATTCTTTGATTTTTCAAATATCTTTTTTTTTCTATTTCAGTTTTGTACAAGTTCTTCGTCGAAAGCAACGTTGTAATGTTCAAATTTTTCATCATTGTTTCAATCACCAGAAATCTTGGTGTTTCTCCGCTGAGAATTCAAAATCTTGATGTAAGCACAGTAATATCTTTATTTCTATTGTTTTTCGCTTTGAGCCAATCACCAAAGAGGACTTTCACTAGAAACCTAATGCAAATGAAGGCTTTCTATTTTAGAGTTTGCTTGATACAAATATAATTTTTAGCTAAGTGTTTCAACGCAGGCGATAGCGACCTCTTGTGGGCTCTGTTAAATTAAAAGGAGGCACTGGAAGGTTTTATTTCTTTGGGGTGGGGGTGAACATACTCAGTTTGGTGAGGGGTATTTATTCATTTTTTTTTTAATTTTCAAAGATAAACGAATCGAGAAAAAGAATGGGATCATATCAGCAGGACATCGCCATGAACGAAATAAGCAACGTTAATTTCGACTATCACAAAATCGTAAAGAACAACAATCTTCCATCGGGGGCAACACACGCTGGCACACATCAAAATGTAACTAGATCCTTCGTAGTTGCAAACAGGACAGACATAAACAAAATTCTATACACATCGGAAGACGCACCAGATATGGTACTGATTAACGTACCGCCCATATTAAGACCAAATAGCCAATCAGGAACTCTGTACTTTACTTTCGAATTAACTTACATGATAGAGAGAGTGCTATTACGAGAGCCTGCAGCACCCGCAGAAAGTGCCGGTAACAAACAAGGCGTGCACCGTTGCGGCGGTGGGGAAAGACATACATTACGATAGGGCACTGATAGTCCTCCCGAACCGACACTTTCACGGCCAAGTACCGAAGGGATTGGTCCACGGAAGAACCAATAAGATTTTCGCTGACGTGTCAACTAGAACTGCGGTAGGGGTGTAGAGTGGTAATTTCATTAACAAGTAGTGTATATAAGAAGACTAACGGCTACTTTTCAAATCAGATCGAGAAAGGTGGCAAGACGACTGCCAACTACACTCCAACGACAACAGTTCAAACGTAAATACCCATCGCAATGGAAACAAAGATCAACATCAATGAAAACAACACAGAGAGGGAGCGATTCAACAAAATAATCTTCGACGACGAGGCATGCGGCGATAAAAAGTTGTTATGCTACACCTGGATATACAAGTGGGGGGCGCCAACAGAGTTTGCCATTCACATGCCCGCCGACTACTGTCTGCAAAACGAACGATCCACGGAAAGCAAGACGAACAAACAAGATACCTGATGAACGTCCTGGAGAACAGTCCGAACATCGTGTTATATCACAAAGCCGGACCCAGCAAACTCAAGAATTGTTCAGACGTCGATCACTTTCACATGCTGACCTGGCACCGCTGTCACCCGACTAGCCAACACAGTTTCAAAATATCGAAACGATTACTAAAAACAAGAGGCAGCCACCCGTACAACGTCTCGGTCCAAAAGGTATATAAGCCTCAAGGGCTATGCAAATACCTGACAGAGGACCCCAGCGCGGGATACGTAATGGCCGCAGACAATATACAAACATCAGGACAAAAGCACATGCTCACATCACTAACAGACATACGCATTCCTATACATCAGACACAGCTTCGTCTGACGACGAAGTGTTGGAGGATAGAAAAACTACGGTGCGCGGCCAGAAGTACGACTTCATCAAGAAAATGATGAAGAAATGTAACAGTACGGACCTGGCCGACATGATGCTATATTGCAAAAATACAACTAATCAGAGACACAGAAAGACATAGAAATCCTTCCACAGAAACACACCTAACCTAAATAACATAGTCGGGGCAGCTGCTACAGATTGTCATGTAGAAACGAAAGTGAATATCGCGATTTAAAAAAGGACAAAGAAAATAGACACTGTTTTGTCTAACAATATTTCGACAGTATGTCTGTCTTCTTCAAGTTATGTTTAAAAAGTGTTTATAAGCCCAAAAATATATAAAAAGAAATACAAGTCTTTGTACAAACTTCGCTTGTCTTGAGAAAAACAGTTGTAGTAGTAATCAACGAGACAAAGTGAATTAATCACAGCCAGTGTGAATGGAATGCAACTAAAAGGTGCATCACATGATGAAGATCTTGCTCATAATGAAAATTTCCCTTACTTGATTAGTCGTAAAGAGGAATAAATCCAATAGTTTCGTATAGGTACCTTCACTAATTCGAAAATTTGGTTAAAAATCTTGTTTTTTTTTTTCTTCGTCGGCGTATAGGAAATTTTAACCTGTTTTTGCGGTGAAAAACACATTAATTTGGAAATTCTTGCAAAAATCAAATAATTGTCAGATTTTAATGAAACTTTTCGAACATATTCAGAAAGCGATTAAATTATTTTAGAGATATTTTATTTCAGAAAATATTGGTAACATCTGTTACACCCCACTTATTTCATTTTATGAAATTTCGAGAAATTAAATTTTAATCCGCTTAATGTTTATATTAGTTAAAAGTAGAAGTCTTTGGAGAATTTAAATCATAAATCTATTTTTGTAAAACAGGAACCGCAGATACCGAAAATCTGCTTTGAATCGTAAAATAAAATATGCAATGAAATTAAGACATTATTTAATTAGAAAAACTTTTAATTGCTTCTATGGATATGATATATTATGGACACTATTGTCTTGAGAAAAATATTTTCGATGAATCATGAATGATTGCAAGAACTGTTTTCATTTTTAAAAAATTTAATTGATAAAGTTTTAATCTTTGAAAATTATGTCTTAATTTGACCAAGTTAGGTTATATTGTTATTATGTAAAAATATTAAACATAAATGGAAAAGCTTATTACACTTTAGAGATCAACAATATTTTAAAAAGAGCTTTGAATTTTGTTGTACGAGTATAAACGTACCAATTTTTGTAAATATGGATGTCCATACACGGCATTATCAGAAAATAAGAACTAAAACTATAGTAACATTAAAGCCAAGGTACCTAAAATCTAATAAAGAACTAAATTACAGCGAATATTTTCTTAAATTTTAAAGATTACTGGGTGTTTAAAACATTTAAAAAGGTGCTCACATTATATATCTCAAGTAATTTTTACAGATATATCCACCGTAGAAAAAATGAGATAAACTTACGTCTGTCAGTCAAGCTGCCAACAACTTAAATAAAAGCTACTACTGCGTTAAAATGCATTTCTGCAATATTTTAAGCTTAAAGGAAGTAAAATTTGTGCCAGTTCAGATTAATTAAACTTTAAGTTAGCTAATATTCTAAATCAGCTAAATAAAGTTTCAGAAAAGTATATATTTTTTATTTTTGAAAGTTTTACATCATGATAACGAATGAATGGAAATGGCGTTAAAATCAGCGATTTTATCAATTTCAAAACGAAAACTCTTTTCAGTCAATTTAAATTAGTTTTAAACGAGAGTAAATGTATTTTGATCATTGGAAATATTTTAAAACTTAAGTATTGCGTTTCTATGGAGGTACCTAGTTTAGTATATATATGGAACTCTCCTGTCATTTTGTTCAGGACAGTTCCAAAAGGTTTACGGTATGATATTTGAACAATAAAACATTTATTCTCAAGACAAATACGTGTAAATATTTGTTTTATATTTGTACGCAATTTTAAGCATAACTTGAAGAGAGATATGCTGTCAAGAGATGGCTAAACGTTGTAAAAACATTGATTTTTTATTTCTCTTTTTTTACATCGCGCTCGTCTGTAGGTGTTGCAAAATGTTGTAAGAGTTACGTCAATAATTTATTATTATTATTAATTATTATTATTAATTATTATTATTATTAATTATTATTATTTTTAATTATTATTATTAATTATTCTTATTCTTATTAATTATTCTTATTAATTATTATTATTACTTATTATTATTATTAATTATTATTATTATTAATTATTCTTATTATTAATTATTCTTATTATTAATTATTATTATTTATTATTATTATTATTATTATTATTATTAATTATTATTATTATTAATTATTATTAATTATTATTATTATTATTAATTATTATTATTATTATTAATTATTATTATTATTATTAATTATTATTATTAATAATTATTATTATTAATTATTATTATTAATAATAATTATTATTATTATTAATTATTATTAATTATTATTATTTTTATCATTATTATTAATTATTATTATGAATTATTATTATTAATTATTATTATTATTAATTCTTCTTATTATTATTAATTATTATTTTTAATTATTATTATTAATTATTATTATTATTAATTATTATTAATTATTTTTATTATTAATTCTTCTTCTTCTTATTAATTATTATTATTAATTATTATTATTATTAATTATTATTATTGATTTTATTATTATTATTAATTATTATTATTATTATTGTTGTTGTTGCTGCTCACATTGTTTACGAATTAAGATGAAACCAGATAAAAAATACTTTATTTTTGTTTTCTACCTTTTATATAAACAAAATTACTCTTACGAAAAGATTTCCAGTTAAAATAAATACTTGATTGTAATTTAATACGGACTGAAAATCCTTTATCCGAAATTCTTGGGACTGAAAGAATTTGGGAATTCAGGCGAATTGTGTACGGCGTCAATAAAAGGGGACAGCTTGGGAATGGAACCCAAGCATAAACACGATATCCCTTTACATTCCATAACACGGCTTATACACGCACCATGAAAATAGTTTTATATAAATAACATACACCCTGAAAATAGTTTTATATAAATAACATACACCCTGAAAGTAGTTTTATACAAATAACATACACCCTGAAAGTAGTTTTATGTAAATAATATATTCCCTGAAAATAGTTTTATGTAAATAACATACACGCTGAAAGTAGTTTTATGTAAATAATATATTCCCTGAAAATAGTTTTATGTAAATAACATACACGCTGAAAGTAGTTTTATGTAAATAATATATTCCCTGAAAATAGTTTTATGTAAATAACATCCACGCTGAAAGTAGTTTTATGTAAATAATATATTCCCTGAAAATAGTTTTATGTAAATAACATACACGCTGAAAGTAGTTTTATATAAAATTTAATAAATTTTGTGTACATACAGATACAGGTAATGACACTTCTTATATAATGATCACGCGGACTTGGTGAAATTAAGATTTCAAGTAAAAATAATGTTTTGTACTTTTCGTACACGTACAAAAAACATAATAACTACTTACAAAAAATATATAAAAGCAAGACTTTTTGACACTTTGAATAATATCTTTACTGAGTACGAAACGCTTGATAAGTCATCCACGAACGAAGGTGTTGCTGTAACGATTAATAACAAAAGCACTAATGCCAACGCAGCTGTGCTGGGGAACTCCCGCCCAGGGTAGATGAGGTTACTTACAACAGTTGTGTATCTCTTATGAATCTTCTCAGTGCTTTCTGAAATTTTCAGTTTGTGGTAAGTAATATCAGCACCTGATAAACTTTCGTATTTTGCAATTTCGGATAAAGGATACTTAATTTGTACTGTATTTTAACCATGTCAATATTCTTCGTATGTATTTGTATCTTTCAGATAGTTTTCGGTTATGAGCTTATTTTTATAACCTTTGAACTGGTTGATGTCGCGCCCATTGTGGGTGATGTCGCCAAACCAAGGAAAGAAGTTTCCTTGGATACAGCAGTGAAGACGCTCACAGAAAAGCTCAAGGCCAACACACTTGAAGTTGAAGTTTTTAACGGAAAAGAGGTAGATCAGAACTTTTTCACCGCGGAAAAATACCATTTTTGCTATCTATCTATCTATCTATGCTACTTTATTTCTGTCTATCTATCAATGTATCTTTCGATGCCAGTTTCTTTCTCAGTTTCCTTCTTTCTATCTATCTATCTATCTATCTATCTATCTATCTATCTCTGCTACTTTATTTCTGTCTATCAATGTATCTATCGATGTCAGTTTCTTTCTTTCTATTTTCTTTCTATCTATCTATCTATCTATCTATCTCATTCTGTTCATTATCTATCTATCTATCTATCTATCTCATTCTGTTCATTATCTATCTATCTATCTATCTATCTATCTATCTATCTATCTATCTATCTATGCTACTTTATTTCTGTCTATCTATCAATGTATCTATCGATATCAGTTTCTTTCTCAGTTTCTTTCTATCTATCTATCTATCTATCTACCTATCTATGCCAGTTTCTATCTTTCTATGCCAGTTTCTCTCTTTGATTCCCTGTTCCTCTGTCTCTCCCTATATATATATATATATATATATATATATATATATATATATATATATATATAGAGAGAGAGAGAGAGAGAGAGAGAGGTACATATATATATTTAAATATGATTTGTATATATCGTCACGAATGTGTCTAGCATGAAACAGCCTGTCGCCTCTGAGTGTTGACTTCAATGTTCACTTATATATATATATATATATATATATATATATATATATATATATATATAATATATATATATATATATATATGTGTGTATGTATATATATATATATATATATATATATATACTAAGACGAAAATGTTTAGAGTGTTTTGATCGCAAGGTCATCAACAGTAAATTTGCGCCATGGGTCTGAAAACATTTCACCGTTCCTGGCAGAACTTCTATTATTCCAGTGTGAGATATCTAATAATAAAAGTGATGGAAACTAAAAAAAAAAAAGAATCGAAATGAAATCGGCGAGATGATATATAAAAAATTAAATTTAAAATTCCCAGCGTCACTCGTTCGGGCGTATGTGTAGTCCTTTGATCATAACAAATTTTGTCCGATGAAGTTATCTCATGTATATATATATATATATATATATATATATATATATATAGATATAGATATAGATAGATATATAAACACTGGCATCTCGTCTACAGTCGCTCTCTCACAGACGTGTCGTCGCCTTTTCTACAAATACTTTCACGGTAACTGCTCCGACGAGCTACTTTCGCTAGTTCCCAGACTGCGTGAATTTAAACGTGCTACTAGGCTGGCATTTCGATCCCACCCTTTCATTGTCGAAACTGTTAAATGTATCCGTCCCTTCTACTCCAAAATCTTCATATCTCGCACCTCTCGTCTGTGGAATTCTCTTCTTATTACTTGTTTCCCTGATTGCTATAACCTCCAACTATTCAAGTCTAACGTCAATCGACATCTCCAGATGCCTTGATCTATTCCCTGTCCTTCTCTTCATCCTTTCCTCCATCACGTCTCTTTACTCTCCTTCCCACTCTCTGTAATCCTTGCGTGCTAGTGGCATCCCACCTAGCTTGGGGTGAAATTCTTGAAAAAATGCAACACAACAGAAATCCTTCCAGAGCAAGGTGAATACATGTACTGCGAGTGTAAATACTTTCAGGGCTTGGCACTCGCTATGCCAACTAGCGGATGCTTACGTGAAACACGCTCGGATCTCGAAATTCAAATCGGATCCCAAGGTAAAAAATCGGCCTAACTCCGACTTGTATCTCCAAAAACTCGTTTGTCGATACCCTCGTATCTCAAGGTATTACCGCCTATTCTTCCGTGTCGGTGAATCAAATTTAAATATCACAGTAGAGCTTTGGGAATCCACTTCACCCTGCTTTCTGTCCGTTTGCCAGGTTTCTTCACTAAGTCTTTGAATCTCTCAACTTTGTCAATTCTTGACTAAGTCTCTCAACATTGTCAATTCTTGACTAAGTCTCTCAACATTGTCAATTCTTGACTAAGTCTCTCAACTTTGTCAATTCTTGACTAAGTCTCTCAACATTGTCAATTCTTGACTAAGTCTCTCAACATTGTCAATTCTTGACTAAGTCTCTCAACATTGTCAATTCTTGACTAAGTCTCTCAACATTGTCAATTCTTGACTAAGTCTCTCAACATTGTCAATTCTTGACTAAGTCTCTCAACTTTGTCAATTCTTGACTAAGTCTCTCAACATTGTCAATTCTTGACTAAGTCTCTCAACATTGTCAATTCTTGACTAAGTCTCTCAACATTGTCAAGTTACGAATCTCAAGTCAATTTTCCCCATTGAAATTAATGGGAATATTTCCATCCATTCCAAGATCCTAGTTTACGATACGGAAGATTAACTTCACACTTAATTTAAAAAATTTTTAAAACATGTAAATTTTAAATATTTCTGTGACTAATTTTTTTTAAAAATTTTATAATTTTTTTATTTACCGTCGATGTAGAGCGCTCATACTGTTACGCCAAATCAATTACTCGTATGTTTTCCTCAAATTCTTTTTTACAATTTTCCGCTTTACTCCAAGCGAAGTCAAACGTTTCAGATTTTTACCACAGCTCTTTACAGTTAATTCTTTCGAACCCTGGTTGTCACTGAAGGAATTTTGTCAAATAACAGCAAAAATGACACAACACAACGCAATATAAATCCTTCCAGAGCACGTTGAATACGTGTACTGCGAGTGCAAATACTTTCGGAGCTTGGCACTCGCTATGCCAACTATCGGATGCTTAAGTGAAACTCGCTCGGATCTCGAAATTCAGCTCCGATCCCAAGGCAAAAAATCGGCCTAACTCCGACTTGTATCTCTAAAAACTCGTATGTCGGTACGCTCGTATCTCAAGGTATTACTGTATATTCTTCCGTATCGGTGAATCAAGTTTAAATATCGCAGTAGGGCTTTGGGAATCTACTTCACCCTGCTTTCTGTCCGTTTGCCAGGTGTCTTCACTAAGTCTCTCAACATTGTCAAATGGTTTTCTGAGAACGGTTGAAGAAGCGAGACAAGATTTCTCAATCTATCTTTTTTCTTTTGTAGATCACGGTCATTAAACCCAAAATTGTAAGTATCGACATCATAAAATACCAGACAGCCCCTTCGAAAACCACGTACACTTCTAGTAAGTATCAAGTTTTCTTAATAATATGTAATAGTTATACACAGAATCACCACCGACTTTCCGGTATATAGGGTTAAAAAACCGTTTTTTCCAGACCAACATAAGCTACCCAATAGTAATTCAATAGTAAATTTTTGACCGACTATTTATGAATCATATTTTGAGACGAGGCATTTTACGGAGTGAACATGCCAGCTCAACCCTGGCCAGTTTGAATTCAATGTTAACCTTCTCCATGGTTGGTTGCTAATATATAATAGTTGTCTTGAGAATCACCACCAATTTTCCGGTATATGGGATCCTACAACCGTTTTTTCCGAACCAACGTAAACTACCCAATAACAATTCAATAGTATGTTGGATGATTTTCTCGAAGATGAAGAAGAGACTCAAAGCAATAGAGATGTGGTTCTACAGAAGGATGCTAAGGATATCATGGACAGAGCATGTGAGCAACGATGAGATCTTAGAGAGGTTGCAAACAAGGAGGAGGCTTATACTTAACATCAGGAAGAGGCAGCTGAAGTTTCTGGGACACATAATGAAGAAGGAGGGCCTGGGGAATTTGATACTCACGGGTCGAATAACGGTAAAGAGCGACAAGAGAAAACAACGCATGACATACCTAGCGGACTTAAGCAAGTGAACGACAGAACGTGGTCTGGGGGGAGGTGGCAGAGAGAAGGAACTTGTTGGGAGCTGCAAGGGATAGAGGAAGGTGGAGAGCCATGATCGCCTACGTCCCGAAAGGACATAGCACATAAAAAGAAATGTACATTTTTGACCCACTAATTATAAATCTTAACAATATCTTAAACTGTTAGAAATTCATATTTCGAGACGTGCCCTATCCCCCCCCCATGGTGACAATAGGGCTACAGTGTCCCCACGCTCATGTTGCTGCTACGTAGTAAGTAGGCATTTTACAGAGTGGACTTGCCAGCCCAACCCCGGCTATTTTAAATTCAATGTTATCCTTCTCCATGGTTGGTTGCTAACCAGGGATAGAAAGATCGGTCTGCCCGAGAAGGAATTTATTCTTTTCCCAAATGATATATTTGCGAATGTGAACGCAACAACCTAGGCTGTAATTTGAACTCGGCATGCTGAACTCATTTTCTGACATTCAAAACTCCTGTTAAACAAGGATTAGATACAACGCCACCTCTCGTTGCTCGGTAAATTAGTCTGCCAATAACAAAAAATTCAATGCTTGCTTGTATTTTTGCCCGGATTAAAAGATAAGATCATTAGTTCTCGGAAAATCGGTGGCACAACAAAAGAGTACGAGTCCCCTAATTTCTATTCATTATTGACGAGTATCTCTACTTTCATTCTTATTAGATGAAGCATTCTCAAATGTTTGACTAGTATTTGCTTTCATTTTCATCTTTTAGTGGATGAAGCATTGTCAATTAGTATTACTAATTTTTGACTAGTAATTACTTTCATCTTCTATTTTCATGAGATGAAGCATTGTCAACCCTTATTATTAATTTTTTTACTACTATTTACTTTCATTTTCACTTTTTATTAGATGAAGCATTGTCCGCCATTGTTATGAATGTTCTGCTCAAGATCTCGTTTCTTTTTAATAATTACAATATTTAATAACTGAGCAGTATTAAGAAGAAGACGGGATAACCCTAAGCAAGGGTTCAATTCGAAAACCATTGAAAGATACTCGCATCAAACGACACCAGAGGAAGTCAGGGTTATGGGACCGCAACGTCGGCTGAAACCTTGCGATACTAGCAAAAAAGATCAAGTCATTTGCCCGAGTTTAAAGGATGTAATTATTAATAACTCTACATCAGACAGAAATTCTGTTTTAAACTAGCAAATTTTGAAGATGATGAAACAAAGTGAACATTTTTTTTTATTAACGACGCGTTCCGCCAGGAAAGCGTATGCTCACTTTGGCTTTCTCGGTTTAAAATGAAACAAAGACAAAGCAGTAGAAGGAAAATCTTTTGGGATCTCTGAGGTCAAGTTGGTATTATAAATCAAATTAATTACCCTAGCTTATCACCTCCTAGTATCCAGACGTTCTTTTTCGCCTGGGTGCTTGTTTTTGTTTTATTTATTAGGTTGGTGCAAAAATAATGTCGTTTGTTGACGTTCAACTTCATGTGAGAAAACGACATTATTTTTGCACCAACCTAATATATCTGTATTAGAGTCATTTGGCATTACTGTATCCTAGCTTATGTTCCATGTAATACTTACAGTGTCATTTACTTTTTATTTCTGTGTAGAATCAATGACCGGACTCGGTGTGGTCATGGTTTTGATCGGCATTTTGCTTGGCGTCTTTTTTGCCTACAAGTTTTTTTAAATCAAGGTAAGTAGAACTTAATATTTTTATTTTTTCGTAACGGAAGCAGATTTGTTTTTCGTAAAATGAAAATTGTATTCTGTAGAAGCAAATTCTTAGTCTGACAAATGGACGGAACTATCCGACTTGTTACTCTTTCTTATTTTTAATCGGTATGACGCCATGTAAGGCAATAAAGCCACTAAGACACAAAGTGTTACTGGGTGTGGAAGAAATAGGAACAGAAACATTAAAAATGAGCCGGATGTGGAAAGAGTAATCAGGAGGACAATAGACAGCGATTGACATTGCATTTGGATTTTTGCATATTAAAGTTGGCTGGAATGCATGAAGCCAAAAAGGGTGTTCCACAAATGAGAAGTGCGAGAATAGAACTTTTTGCATATAACTTACGGTTACATCTCGCCAGCTCAACTGTAAATTGATGAGATCTCGACGCCAGTTTGGTACTGCGCTTAAATTCAAAAACTCTAGATATCATAGTGAAGAGCTCATTCGAACAGTTACCATGAAGGTATTTATCGACAAAGTATTTAAAGACAAAGTATTTATAGACATAGTATTTAAAGACATAGAGAAGCTACCTTATGGCGGTGGGAAAATGTTTTGTGTTTATTCGCAATTGTTTCATTTCTGTAGAGCATTTAGTGCATTATAAAATCCTCCATTTTGTGAGTTTTAAATCCACTGATTTAGTACTGCACTTAAGTTCAAAAGGCATAATGAAGAGCTAATCTGAACAATTACTATGAAAGTATTTACAGAAAAGGCATAGAGAGGCAAACTTACAGCAGTGGGGAAGTGACTGAAGCCGAGCCGCCAGATCAGGACCAATAATATTGCCGATTCTTCTTTGGATTTTATCAAGGAGATCAAAGGAGCAAGTAAATTACAAATTTTGATGTGATCTCAACGCGCTTAAATTCAAAAACGTGAAGGCATCATTACGAAGAGCTCATTCAAACAATTACCATGAAAGCATTTATAGAGAAGACACAGAGAGGCAACCTTACGGCGGTGGGAAAGTGACTGAAGCCGAGCCGCCAGATCAGGACCAATAATATTGCCGATTCTTCTTTGGATTTTATCAAGGAGATCAAAGGAGCAAGTAAATTACAAATTTTGATGTGATCTCAACGCGCTTAAATTCAAAAACGTGAAGGTATCATTACAAAGAGCTCATTCAAACAATTACCATGAAAGCATTTATAGAGAAGACACAGAGAGGCAACCTTACGGCGGTGGGAAAGTGACTGAAGCCGAGCCGCCAGATCAGGACCAATAATATTGCCGATTCTTCTTTGGATTTTATCAAGGAGATCAAAGGAGCAAGTAAATTACAAATTTTGATGTGATCTCAACGCGCTTAAATTCAAAAACGTGAAGGCATCATTACAAAGAGCTCATTCAAACAATTACCATGAAAGCATTTATAGAGAAGACACAGAGAGGCAACCTTACGGCGGTGGGAAAGTGACTGAAGCCGAGCCGCCAGATCAGGACCAATAATATTGCCGATTCTTCTTTGGATTTTATCAAGGAGCTCAAGGTAAATAACAAGGGCACCGGACCATATGTGGCAGCAATAGTCTAAGCATGGACGAATGGTAGACTTATAGATATGTAAGGTAGATTCTGGAGAGAAAAAAATGTCTCGCACGACACCGTGAACTAACTTTCTTAGCAGCTGACCTAGAAATGGATTCTTGTACCATTTATTTTCTTTTAGTCATTTCGGGCCAAGCAAGGCGATAAAGCGACTAAGACGCATTGAGATTACTGAGTAAACGTTATTGAGAAAAAACAATAAAAAAAGAACAGGATATAAGGGAACAGAAGACGACGATTGACGTTGTATTTAAATCTTTGAAGATTGTAGTTGACAGAAAAGCAAGAAACCAGAAGAGAATTTCACATTGCTAGAGAAGAAACTATTAGAGCAGAACTTACGGTTGCGTACGGTTAATTTCTGTCTGAAATTGTCGTGCCGATGGGAATTTTTCTATTTATAAGAGTATATTTTCAGAGTATGTGTGTGTATGTGTGCGTGTGTGAGTGTGTGTAAAAATTCAGATACAAATAAAATGTATGTGTAAATAGAATATAAATCATATATATATATATATATATATATATATATATATATATATATATATATATATATATATATGTCATTGGCTGATTTGTTTTTATGGCTTATCAACCTTTTGCGGTTATTTAAAGCCAGAAATTATTTTTAGACTAAGAATTTTTGGTGGTTAATAATGATTTGCTGATACAAGTCCTACTAATTAACTCATAGCTGGGAGGGAGGAGAGGTGGATTCATATCTTTCCCAAGGTCATTTGCGCGTAAGTGAATATAAATAAACCCGACTGGAATTGGAACTCGGATCTCCGATTTCCAATTCTGAGTTGGTAGCCATGACACCACCCGCAGAATCAATCTTATAACACTTGTTATTCCCAAGTTGTCGCCTATTTCGGCACTGAGCAGGTTCGGCGTTGCTTAACTTAGGTGATCGTACGAGCTGTTTTGAAAGAAGAGAGTCTATGAATGAATGTTGGTTTTAGTGATAGTTTTCAGCGCCAGTTTTTATTTTTATTTCAAAATTTCCATTTTATTTTTCAGGATTGGCGTAAATTCATTTTGACATTCACGAAAATAAAATGAAAGGAAGACATGGAACGATAATACTTAATAAAGAATTTTCAAAATGGAATATCGTAATCATGAAAGCAAAAGACGTATTTAAAATGTTTTCCAAGTCGTTTTGCTTGCACTGACTTTCAAACTCACAACTTCCACACACTGTGTTTATATTCTTTTTTTTTTACTTCTTTTTTCTTTTTCTTTTTTGATGGACAATGTCGGACGGTTTAGAGCAGCTGTAAGAAGACGCAGTTGGATCTGAATATCTTTTTCTAAATATGTTCCTATTGAGTAGTCATCTCCTTTAAAATAAATCTTGTAAAGTAACTGAAACATCATGGACGTTTCTTTTAACAATTACAAGTGGTTGTGCCTTAATCTTTTTTTTTAATATTTTCTGTTATTATTATTATTTATTATTATTATTATTATTATTATTATTATTATTATTATGTTGGTGTTGCACATTGACAGCGTCAATGGAAATTCTCTTCTTGAGACATAGTGCCAACAAGATTCCTCACACAAGAACATTTTGGAATATCTGTCTATATTTTTGAGATGAGGTATTATGTACGCTATTTACGTTATTCGGACTATTGCCCTCATCTTTGTCGCCATATTTATCACAACGTTTCGGCCGTTGTACGCTCCGGCTTTCTTCAGGTTTTTGGAATGTCGAACTGAACCCTTCATTTCGCTCACTGGGGTAGACTGTTCTAGCTCCACGTGCCATGTTTAATGGATGTCAGTTATCAGTTATCTCCAAGTTCTCCACTGCCTTAACCGGGTATTGAACTCATAACTCTTTGAGTCCTGTCACGTGGTACAGTGAATACGCTCCGGCAGACTGTTATAGTTCCATGTGCCATGTTTAATGGATATCAGTTATCTCATGTCACTGGATCTAACTAACGCCTTCATCCACTGTAGAAAATAAAAGAGATATCAGAAGGACAGTAGATAGCGATTGTCCTCAAGGACACATGGCACAGTTAGATCCAGTGACAGGACCCAAAGAGTGTGAGTTCAATACCCGGTAAGAGGCAGTGGAGAACTTGGAGAGAGGAATTAAGAGGAGATAACTGATAACTGACATCCATTAAACATGGCACGTGGAACTAGAACAGTCTACCCCAGTAAGAGAAATAAAGGGCTCAGTTCAACATTCCAACCACCTGAAAAAGACCGGAGCGTACAACGGCCGAAACGTTGTAATAAATCTGGCGACAAAGATGAGGACAATAGTCCGAATAACTTTTTGGAGAATCCTCGCAGTGTAAATGATGACCGTTTTTTGGGAGGCTTTCCAACGGTACCCATTACTACTTTTTTGACTTTTCGTAATAATAATAACAAAAATAGCAATAATAATAATAATAACAACAACAATAATTATTATTATTTATTTTAAATAATATTATTATCAATAATTTATTTTTTATTTTATAATAATTATTGTTAAGATATTAAGATTGTAAAAATATTACCGTATTATTATTAAATGTATTAATATGTTTTTAACAATTTAACCCCCAAGGAAAGCAATAAAGAATAAAATAAAATAATTTTAATATTAAAATAATGTTGTTGTTAAATTATTATTATTATTATTTTTCATTAGTTTCGTCTTAAAATGATGTTAATATTAATAATATTAATATCATTTTAACAACATTGATATTAAATTGATAATATTATTAATATTTTTATTATTAATGTTTTACTTTGTAATACTAGTATATTTATTATATTATTATTAATACTATTATTATTATTAAGACGTTATTAGCAATATTAAGAACAGGGATTTGTCGTAGCCATACAATATCGAAAACTGCCAACAAGATCCTACGATGTTTTAAAGGCAATATTGCTTTTGTACAAATGCTGAGAAAAAATGGCTGTTTAATAATATCTGCATGCTCTACCTTAACCCTAATCCTAAATGGATTTAAATAAAGACATGGAAACGTTAGGAAGTATGCTAACATTATAACCATTAGAACCATACAGAAAATGGTATGAACACAAAGCACAAGTAAAGCACTTCCCCATAAACAGTTATGTGCCATGCTTGATACACGCTTAGGCGATTATGTGTCTTTCGAGACATGACTGACGAGGCAGATTTTTTCCACAGTAGGTTGCCATTTCTTTCGACAGAAGACCAGTTGCTACCCAAGGCTATAGAACCCGGTCTGTCCTACTATTTACCCATAGCTGTTGGGAGAAGAGGATTTATACCTTTCCCAAGAACCAGTCAGTTATGTGCCATTTGTGATGCACGCTTATCTTTCAATACATGACTAACAAGGTAGATTTTTTTCCAGCAGTAGGTTGCCATTTCTTTCTGCGGTAGACCAGTTGCTATCTAATTCGGTATGTCCTGCTATTTACCCAGCTATGGGTAAAAAGAAGGCCTGACCGAGAAGAAGAAGAGGATTCATACCTTTCCCAAAGGTATTAGCACGTAAGTGAATGTAATGGATCTGACTGGAATTCGAACTCGGCTTCGCAATTCCCCAATCCGAGCCGCTATCCATTACTCCATCATGCACTACAAAAGCCAATAGGCCAGAAATAAAAAATACTTCAAACAACGTAAGCTATCTCCTTGCCATGGCCATTCCGTCTGATAAAAACATCTCAAGGAATGAACTTGAAGAACACTCAAAATATAAAGGCCTGCAAATGGAAATTACGTTTAAGCCCAAAATGTATTCCAATAATAACAAAAGCATTAGGAAAGTTTACAAAGCATTTTTCAGCACAAATTGAGAGAATCCCGGAAAAACCTCTCTCTATCTGAGATACAAAAGATTTTGTTCTTGGTTACGGATGACATACTCAGAAAAACTTATTGTAATACGCTCAATAACCTTTTGAGAAAACTCCTCCTTTACCTGGACTTGGTAAAAGATTTTAACAAACAAAAAATCAGGAAAACTGGAAATAATAATAATAATAATATTATAATTATTTTTTTTTCATGGCTACAGGTGTAATTATCTAACAACGTTCTGCCTTTTGTCTTCTCTTTGAGTGAAAATGTAAAATTTATCTTTTAGTGTCTAGTAGTTTGAGAGATGACCGGAAATGTATATATTTTTCCCCTTACCTCTACCCCTTTGTTTAATGAATTCTTTGATAGTCCCCCTGCCAAACTGTTGTAGAAGGTCCAGCCTACCCCATAAAATTTGATAAGTATCTGTCGTTGGCGACGGAGAGTTGAACATTTGTGGAAATCACCTGTGCCATGCTCCGAACATTAAGTAATGGTAATGTTGTACTATTTTTCAACTATACTTTTCCTGTACTTCTTCTGTCCTATGATACTAAATCCCTTTGACTCAATTTAACTTTAATTCTTTCATTTGGATTTCCCTTTTCTCTTTCCTGTTTCTTCCCTTTTTTTTATATAACTCTATATACTAAAACGTGATATTCCCCCTGGGAGTTGTCACTCCGACTTATACTAAGTTAAAACTTAGTATAGTCTACCCCCACTAAATACAATACTCTTTTATGAACTATTCCACCTCCGATATATCATGTTGGGCGTGCTTTTGGGCCTTCTTCCAGAGTCGTCCTAAAGCTGGTAACTTGAACATAATTACCCCTTGGTGGTCAAGGTTAAAACGCAAATCTCTACCAATTTCAATGAATACGAATAAAATTTCATACCGGATCGTTCGTCACCCGGGTCAACAAGGGCCTCGTCCCTCAGAGAGGAACCAGTTTGAGGACGAAAAATCCATCACTGGAATAAACTCTTCCACAAACGAAAAGACACTAGGTCACCAAAACCGGATTATTGCCAACCTTGGACCAAGTGACTCAATACCAAATCGACTAATAAAAAGGAAACGAACGAAATGGACCTGCGAAGAGTATCGACAAGTCATGGCATCATACTTCACTCGAAAACCCAGTAAAGAACACCACCAATCAAACATCCCAAATATGGAGAAGTATTTTGGGAACTGATATAAGACCTAACCTCAATCCAAACAGAAGGATGCAGGGGGGTGGCGGTTCATATGGCTGCCAAGATCAACTACTGATAAATACAATGATGCTAGAAAATTGCAGGAGCAGACGTAGACATCTTAGCGCAGCGTGGATTGATTATCGTAAAGCCTTTGATAGTGTTCCACATTCTTGGATCCTTAAGACATTGGAAATGTACAAAGTCTCCCCTGTGGTATTAAATTTCCTTAAGCACAGCATGGGAATGTGGAACACCAAACTATACCTTAGTCACACCAGGGGCACTGCCATATCCAACCGACTAAGTATCCGACGTGGAATCTTTCAAGGAGACTCCCTGTCACCCCTTCTGTTTTGTTTGTCCTTAATCCCCCTTACGCATGAACTGAACAACAGTAGCTATGGTTACAAAATGAATAACAAAATATTCAATCACCTACTCTCCATGGATGATCTCAAACTTTTTGCCAAAGACGACAATGAGTTGAAGGGCCACCTCAATATTGTAAAATACTTCAGTAACGACATAGGTATAAACTTCGGATTAGATAAATGTGCAAAAGTAACATTCAAGAAAGGTAGAATTACAGAAGCACCCTTAATAGATTTAGATTTTGTCACAAAGATTAGGGAACTGGAGCATGATGAAGCTTATAAGTACCTAGGAATTAGTGAGGGAGATGGCATACAACACCCCCAAATGAAGGAGAAGGTAAGAAAGGAGTACTACAGGCGTGTACGTCTGGTACTAAAAACCGATCTAAACTCAAAAAAAGCAGAATATCAGTCATAAACACCTTGGCTCTCCCTCTGGTGCAATACAGCTTTAACTTCCTTAACTGGACCATAGCTGAAATTAAGCGAATGGACCCCAAAACGATAAAGCTCCTCACTCGCTACCGCATGCATCATCCTAAAGCTGATGTTGATCGCCTGCATGTTCCCAGATCCGAAAGAGGCAGAGGACTAGTTCAACTAGAACTATCCTACAAAACTACAACAATTGGCCTCCAAAGATACTTGGAAACTACAGAAGACTGGATGATGGTATGTGTCAAGGAATATGAAAGTAGTAAGCGTCTTTACTCCGTAATAAAGGAAGCCAACAAATTCAAAATGGAGTTTCAAATGGGCGCAGAAATACAAATACAGCACGGTAAACCGGCTGAAGCTGCAAAATACTTAAAAAAGAATGCAAAGACAGATGCAACCGACCAGATACAGAAACAATGGCAAGATAAACCGCTTCATGGCCAATACTCTGCCCGTACCAAACAAGCTGACGATGACAAAACCCGTACCCATCAGTGGCTACATAGTGCAGGGTTGAAAGCTGAAACTGAAGGTTTTATCCTTGCTGCACAGGACCAATGCTTGTTAACTAGGAATTATCAAGCACATACACCAGAATGCAGATTCTGTGATAAATATCCAGAAACCATTGATCATCTTGTATCAGGTTGCACGATATTGGCACCCACTGAATATAAAACCCGGCATGACAGAGTGGGCCAATATCTGCACTGGAAAATTTGCAACTTCTGCGGGAAGGGAACTGAAAGAAACTGGTACGAACACCACCCAGACCCGCTTACGGAGATAGGACCTGTTACAATTCTATGGGACTACACAATACACACTGACAGAACAATCAAAGCCAACCGCCCAGACATTGTTATTAAAGACCACAAACAAAATAAGTGCCTCCTTATTGATATGACAGTCCCTGCAGACGGCAATGTATCTTTGAAGATATTCGAAAAACTGTCAAAATACAAGGACCTTGAAATAGAAATCTCAAAAATGTGGCATATGGGAACATCAACAATCCCTGTTGTAGTTGGAGCCCGAGGATTGGTTGGAAAATATTCCAGTAGACTAATTGAAGGGATCCCTGAAAGTCCATGCCTCAAAGAGATACAAAACATTATTCTGACAAGTACAGCCCACACTTTACGAAGTGATTTATTTATGTAATAATTTTTTTTTTTTTTGCAGTGGAAAGTGTCATGATACCATTTCTAACCTAAGGTCCCTGGGCGGGACCCGGAAAGAAATGTGTAAACGGCAGATATGAAAGGAAATAAATAAATAATAATAATAATAATAATAATAATAATAATAATAATAATAATAATAATTTATAATTCATAATCTATAAAAAGTTAAAAAAATAATATTACTAATTTTAAGAGCTACAATTGTCTCACTTATCGTTGGGGTCGATATCATCGAATTAAAAGTCATATATTAAGAAAATCAAGTAAAGCTTACAATCTCATCGATTCAAAGGTCCGTGCTTTTTGGCACTGCGGGTATTCTGCGAATGTTACAATCTTATCGGAAGTCGGACGGCTTTGATGGAGGACATCGATAATGCAAGATCTCCGGTCGGAAAGAAAAAAATGTGCGAAAGATAATAATAATAATAATAATAATAATAATAATAATAATAATAATAAGAAGAAGAAGAAGAAGAAGAAGAAGAAGAAGAAGAAGAAGAAGAAGAAGTAGAAAAAGAAGAAGAAGAAGAAGTAGAAGAGGAAGAAGAAGAAAAAGAAGTAGAAGAAGTAGAAGAAGAAGAAGAAGAAGAAGAAGTAGAAGAAGAAGAAGAAGTAGAAGAAGAAGAAGTAGAAGAAGAAGAAGAAGAAGTAGAAGAAGAAGAAGTAGAAAAAGAAGAAGAAGAAGAAGAAGAAGAAGAAGAAGAAGAAGAAGAAAAAGAAGAAGAGGAAGAAGAAGAAAAAGAAGTAGAAGAAGAAGAAACAGAAGAAGCAGAAGAAGTAGAAAAAGAAGAAGAAGCAGAAGAAGAAGAAGTAGAAGAAGAAGAAGATGTAGAAGAAGAAGAAGAAGTAGAAGAAGTAGAAGCAGAAGAAGAAGCAGAAGAAGAAGTAGAAGAAGAAGAAGAAGAAGTAGAAGAAGAAGCAGAAGAAGAAGAAGAAGAAGAAGTAGAAGACGAAGAAGGAGAAGACAAGAAATTGAGGAATTAAATGCTTATCGCCATAGCAGTAGCAGCTACGAGAACACACCTCCATGAAAATCATCGAGAAATTGTCCAAATACAAGGACCTGAAGATCGAGATTAAGAGGAAGTGAGAATGAAGACTGAGACTCTACCGATAGTAATTGGAGTTCTCGACCTCGTGAGAAAAGGAATGGACAATTTTATTAACAGTGTAACATCCCAGAAAATCGCGATACTAGGAACATTCCATATACTAAGAAAAGTGCTGTCAATTAAATGACAATTCTCCTATAGGGCCTAAGGACCATAGTTTAGACCCGGCTCTCGACGATAAAAAGCAGGAAACATAACATACAATAATAATAATAATAATAATAATAATAATAATTGAATATAAAAATCGGCGTGACAGAGTTTGCCAATATCTGCATTGGAAATCTGCAACTTTCACAAAAAGGAAGTTGCAAGATAGAGTTAGAAATCGGTTACAGAGATAGGACCTGTAACAATTTTAAAGGATTTTATAATACACATTTTTTTTTTTTTTTTTTTTTTAAGCGTATCACCCCAAGCAAGGCCGGTGGCCACTATCACGCATGGGGTTACAGAAGGGATGTAGGAAGAGCAGATAGGAGTGGTAAAGGAAGGGATGTGGAAAAAAGGGAAGGACGGAGGGTCGATCAAGGCAGGGGGGTTACGGAAGATATAGAGCGAGAGCAGATAGGAATGAAAGATGTCAGGAAGTGGAGAAGGGAAGTGGATAGATCAAGGCAATTGGAGATGACGATTGACGCTACACTTAAACCGTTGGAGATTGTATTTGTCAGGGAAACAGTAATAGGGAAGGGAGTTCCATAGGCGAGATCTGCGAGACATGAAGCTATTGGAGTAGAAAAGATGTCTACATCTAACAGTTTCAACGGTGAAGGGGTGGGAACGGGATGCCAGCCTCGTAGGACGCTTAAATTCACGAGGCTTAGGGACAAGCGAAAGCAACTCCTCGGAGCAATTACCGTGGAAGTACTTGTAGAAAAGGCAGAGCGATGCAACATCGCGTCTGTGAGAGAGCGACTGCAGACGAGATGACAGATCAGGGCCAATCACATTGCATATCCGTCTCTGGATCTTATCAAAAACCCTGAGGCAACACGCAGGGGCCCCAGACCATAAATGGCAGCAATACTCCATGCAAGGTCGAATGGTAGACTTATAGACTTGGAGGATCGATTCCGGGGAGAAGAATTTCCTGGCTCGGCACAGGGAACCAACTTTTCTTGCGGTGGATGATGCAATTGACTCGATGTATTTGTTCCATCTCAGATCAGCGGACAGCGTGAGACCGAGCAGCCGCAGAGAGGAGCTCTCGAGAAGTTGGTCCTCAGACATTCTGATGGGATGCAGGGATGGGTCCTTGTGGCGGTTAATGTATTTGTAGACAAAACATTCAAAGCTAATCGCCCAAACATCGTGATCAAAGACAACAAAAGCAGAATGTGCTTTCTTATTGATATAGCCGTCCCTAATGTAATGTACCTTTGAAAATCTTCAAAAACCAATCAAAATACAAAGACCTTGAAGTAAGAATCTAAAAAATGTGACACGAGGACATCAGTAATTCCATTTGTAGTTGGAACCCTCGGATTAATTGGAAAAGGTTCCGATAGAGCCATTGAAGGGATTCCTGGTAGCCCATACTCAAAAACTGCACTCACAAATACAGCTCACACATTACGAAGGGCTTTATCTATGTAAAATGTGTGTGATCTTAGATTTTTTTTTTTTTTACGAAAATGATCAGTCGAAAATATGATGCTATTTCTGACTTCAGTTCTCAACAGAAATCAAAGGAAATACTACTACTACTACTACTCTACTACTACAACTACTACTCTACTACTACAACTACTACAACTATTACTACTACTACTACTAATAATAATAATAAGTAGTACTAGTTGTGTTAGTAGTATTATTGTTACTATATCGACTACACTGTTTCTGCTACAAAGGTAATTATTTTTATTTAATGTTGTTAATACAAATTTAGGTTCCCTCATGGCTGGGATTATTATGCATTTCCTTCCGGATTCTTTGAGAAAACATTTATTGTAAAATCTCTATTATAATTCTGCTTGTACCTCGCTTCGTTAGTTAATTCCTTAGTTAGCTTAGTTAGTTCGAACGACCGTTACGCCTGGCGAATACCTCATGAATAATAGACCATTCCGATTTGACCGGGTGAAAACACGGAACTGACGCCACTTGGTTTCAGTGAGTAAAATGAAAGAAAGCAAGATAGAAAGAAAGGAAGATAAAAGTGTTTAACGCATGTTTCAGTGAAATGAAAAAGTTGTCAATTTAAAACTTTTTCATTTGGGCATCATTATTTATAAATAAATGTTTGCAAGTCATGACTTCGACAAATATATACAGGTTGTCCATAAAGTTCGTGTGCACTTTAAAAAAAATTATAACTTTATTTGTATTTGCGATAGAAATAATCTGTAAAAAGGATTAGAAAGAAGTAAATCTATATTTTTTAAGGTTTTATTGAAATTTTATTTAAGTTTCCACATGTCCTCCATCATTAGCAATACAAAGGGTAATACGATTTTGCAGTCCGCGGAAAACATTTGCCAACTGATTTACAGTAATGCCTGAAATCACATTAGTTATTTTAGCTACACTTAAAACTAGGTACATTAAACTTTATAACATTTTTTACAGTTTATTTCTATCGCAAATACAAATAAAGTTATAAATTTTTAAACTGCACACGAACTTTATGAACATATATATATATATATATATATATATATATATATATATATATATATATATATATATATATATAGGGTTACTAAAAAAAATTAGCCGAATTTATGACGCATTGCTTCAGTTCTCAAGCATCGCCATGGAATGAGTCAGTGACCATTTGCAAGAGGAGTTTTCTGTTTTGAGTGGCTTCCACACGGGCGCTGTAGCTGCTCCGTATCTCCGGCAGCGTTCAGTTGCTTGTGTGCCCCTGGAATAGCGAATCTTCAGCAAAAGGCCTTCTGCGTTCTTGGGTTCGCAAAAACAAATTCGGTTGTCACGGTGCAGCGCGCTTTTCGAAGACAATTCGACATTAATCCGCGCTCTTCTAAGAACATTCGACGGTGGTCTAAACTGTTTAAAAAAAGTGGGTGTCTGTGTAAAGGAAAAAAAATCCATGACCACAAGTTTTGGATGAACAAGTGTCAAAAATCTGTGTTGCGTTTGAGGGGAGTCCACGGAAGTCCACAAATCGAGGTAGGCGTGAGCTTGCGATCTCTCAATCCACTATCTAGCGTGTGCTAAGAAGACGTCTACATTTGAAACCTTACAAACTACGCCTCGTTCAGGCACTTATCAACACCTTGCTCTTTGGGCTTGGCCTGCGAGGTCCCCCAGACCTCACTGTGTGTGATTTTTTCATGTGGGGATACGTATTAGATCGCGTTTATATTTTAACGCTACCAATTAACCTTGATGAACTTAAACATCGAATAACAACAGCGATCAACGCAGTGGATCGTGATATGCTGCTACGCGTCTTGGAGGAATTTTCTTGTCGCATTGATGTTGCCAGTTCGGCAGGTGGTGGCCACATTGAACACTTTAAAACAGGAAATAAAAGTTGATTGTGAGTAGAATACTTGGGACTTGGAGTTTTCTATTGTTTTCTATTGTTTTTCTTTATTAAAATATTGCGTAATGAAATCGGTTCACTCTTTCTGAATAACCATATATATATATATATATATATATATATATATATATATTTTGAACGATAAAAATTATTAGAAAAATCAATTAAAATCTTCAGACACACTGGGTTGTAGATTAATATTCTTATGCTTTTATTATTATTATTTCATTTATATTCCTCGACTAGTTTCGACCAACATGGCCATCATCGGGAGAGAAAAAAATGTCTCTGCTTGCTATAGCAGTAAACTACAGAAATGAATGTCTTGTTGAAGAAAACGAACGTTTGTCTGTAGTTTTCATTTGTTTTTTTATTGTTTATTTATTTATCTTTTTAACATTCCTTGTGTTGGTCAAACAGTCTCTTTTAAATTGTCATTTGAGATAAGAGCTATATTCCCTTTTTTTTCTCCGGTCAGTTCAGCAGTTTATTTGTGTTTGGGGAGGGGATGGTAAGTGTGTTTGTGTGTGTGTGTTTGTGTGTGTGTGTTTGTGTTATTTAGTTTAGTGTGTGTGTTATTTAGTTGTTTAGTCTCTGGTAAGTGTGTGTGTGTGTGTGTGTGTGTGTGTGTGTGTGTGTGTGTGTGTGTGTGTGTGTTATTTGGTTTTTAAGGGAGTGAGTGAGTATATGTGTTAGCTTGTATATTGCTGTGGGTGTGTGTTATCATTTGGCTCATTAGGAAAGTGAGTGAGTATGTTGTGTGTGGGTGTGTGTATAGGTGTGAGGCCTCAACACTTCCGTAAGCCTGTCTTTTTTCTATGGGTATGGAATGTGGGTAGGTTTTGATTTGTAGGGTTATGTGGTAGGGTTATGTGTTGCTACTATCTATATTGTTTAATTTATGATTTAACCCGGCTGGAAACAGGGTTTGTAAACGTCGTATCCACTTATTTTCATGGAACTCTAAAATTCTTCTAGTGTTATCTGCTTTGGGCTTTTCTATTCTCTCAATTATGGTGAATTTGGCATGGGTTTTGAAATTGTGTTTTTCTATGCGGAAATGTTGTTCTACAGGTAATAATTTTTCATGGGGAGTCGACTTAATTCGATTGCGGTAATTATTGATTCTGTAGTGAAAGGGCCATTCAGATTTTCCTACATATTGTTTCTGGCATAATGTGCATTCTAGGAGGTAAATTATGTTATGACTTCTACAGTTAGAGTCGTGATAGATTTTGTAAGTAGATTTAGTGACTGAGCTAGTGAATGAATTCGTGTGTGTGACGTGATTGCAACATAAACTTCTTTTGTTGTTACATGGTTGGGAAAATCCTGTTGATTTTGTTGTTAGTTTATCCCGGATTACCTTGTCCCCTAAAATGCGGTTACTACCTATGATCTCTTTTAGGTTCTTAGGTCGACGATATGCTAGAAGGCCGGGTTCCTTAAATAGTTTTTTTAGGTCTGGTTTGAGATGTAGTATTTCCCAGCGACTTTTGATTATTTGGGATAGTGGAGGCAGAGTGGGGTTGAAAGTGGTTACTAGAGGAATGCGGCTAGATTTAGTTTTAATCTTGTATATTAGGGTGTTTTCTCTAGGTGTGGAAATTGCTTTATTTATTTGTTCCCTGATTAGGTGTTGTTTATAGCCACGTGTTGTGAATTGATGCTCCAGATTTTCAATGTGTTTGTTTAATTCTTCATTGTGGGAACATATCCTTCTGAGTCTAAGTGCTTGTGAATAGGGAAGGTTCTCTTTGAGGTGTTTAGGGTGGGTAGACTTAAAGTGTAGATAGTTGTGGGTGACGGTGATTTTAGTGTGTAGTGTCGTTTGCAGTTTCCTGTTTTCATCTATGTAAATGTGAGTGTCTAAAAATGTTACTGATGTTTTTGATTTTTCATAGTCAAATTTAATTGAGTCGTGTACCGTGTTTAGGGTCAAGAGAAATTGGGTGAGTTTGTCGTTACTGCCCGTGTATATAAAGAATATGTCATCGATATATCTTGCGTAGAATACGCAGTCGTTACCAATGAGGGGGTAGATATGGGTCTCCTCAAATTTTCCCATGAATATTGTAGCATATGAAGGAGCTGCAATGGTGCCCATGGCACAACCTCTTATTTGAAGGTAGTGTGCTCCATTGAAATTGAAAGAGTTAAATGTGAGAATATGCTCCATGAGTTTTATGATAACTTCTGTGGAAGGTTCTTGTTTTCCTCTTTTAGCCAGTGCTTCCTGAAGGGCGGTTAGCCCTTCGAAGTGTTTAATGTTTGAATAGAGTGACTTTACGTCCATAGTCACTAGAATAGCATTCTCTGGAACTGTCTGTATGTGGTTAATTTTGTTTAGTAGATCTGTTGTGTCTCTGATGTAGGATTTTACTTCCTTAGCTAGGGGTTGTATGTAATGGTCTACATATTTTGAAATTTTGGTCGTGTGGCAGTTGAACGATGAAATGACGGGCCTCCCTGGGTTGTTGTTTTTGTGTATTTTAGGGAGGAGATAGAAACGAGCAGGTGTAATGTTTGTGGGTGTAAGTATTGTGCATGTTTCTTTGTCGATTAGGTTGTTGCGAAGCAGTGAGCTGGTTAATTCTTTTTGGTATTCGGGGAGGGGATCTGTATGTAAGCTTTTATAGGTTTCTTTGTCGGCTAGTTGTTTGTTTGCTTCTTTAATGTATTCTTTGATCCCCCAGATCACTGTGGCACCCCCTTTGTCGGCCTGTGTTATGACTAGGTCATCTCTATGTATCAGCCTGTCGAGGGCTATACGTTCCCCTTCAGAAATATTATTACGTGGCAGCTTACGTGTTATTGTTTTCTTTATGTCATTTGTTATGGCTATTTCAAATGTTTGTATAGTAGTGTCTGTGTTTTGTGGGGTGTATTTAGTGTTCTTCTCTTTTAATGTATCAAGTATGGAAGGTGTTTGATCATTGTTCCCGTAGTGGGCTTTTAGCCGTATTCTTCTGAAGAAGGATTTCAGGTCCTTTGCCAAGGTGTCTTTATCAAACCTTGGGGGACTAAGGCAAAAGCTTAGTCCTTTATTTAGTAACTTGAAGGTATTAAGTGAGAATTTGTTATTACTTAAATTTATAACCCGCCCGTATGGGTCAAGTTTGAATTTGCAAGCATGACGAAGTTCTTTCGTAAAAGCTCGAAAGCTTGCATTATGTCTCCTATTACGGATGCTATACCCCCGTCCAGGCGTCCTGGTTGGGGGCTTATTCCGTTTTTTTGAAGGTTGGGTGTGTTTGCTGTCGATTGTCTACTGGGGGCTAATCTGGGTGGTCTGGGATGTCTAATGGGGTTATGCGTTCTGTAGAAGGGCTGCTGTGTTTTGGTGTGTGTATGTTTGTGCGGCACCCTAAGGATGTCCGCGTAAGTCAGTGGTTTGTTTTGTGTGTGTGTTTGTTTTGAGATTCTAGCTATTGTTGATGGTGGCGGTGTTGTTATTGTTGATTGTGGTGCTGGTGGTTGTCTGTTGGTGTATTTGTTTGGTCTGTTTAGTGTTTGCATTGGTTGTGTGGTGTTTTTTGGTCGTCTTTCGTGGTACGGGCGTTCATTTTTGTCTGAGTTCGGTTTGGCTTCACTTTTGTTCTTCTGTCTGGAGGAAATGTTCCATTTTAATTTTCTTTGTTTTTCCGCTTTCGTTTTTTGTAGTTCCCTCACTGTTTGGTCTGTGTGAGCTTTTACGATACTCTTTATGTTGGTGTATTCCTCTGGTTCTGTTTCTTTCTTTATTTGTTCATCGAGCAGGTTTATTTCCATGGTTGTTGCCGTTATGCTTTCCTGGCAGAACAGTATTGTATCCTGCATGAGTTCCCTGGAAAAGTCTTCTAATTTACGGTACCATGATGCTAGAAATGCATCATTATGGTTACCTATTGATGGTACCAAATCAACCCTGAAATTAGTTGGTACCAGTTGCTCCTTCAGGCATATCCTAATGTATTCTTGGTGTGATTCATACCTGGCTAATTTATTGGTTGCTCTGTTCATGCGGATTGCCAATAATTCGGTGTTTATTGGTTCTGTTGGAGTTATGTCCTCGGCTTTCGCTTCAGTCCCGTGTCTGTTACTCATGATTATATTTTGAACGATAAAAATTATTAGAAAAATCAATTAAAATCTTCAGACACACTGGGTTGTAGATTAATATTCTTATGCTTTTATTATTATTATTTCATTTATATTCCTCGACTAGTTTCGACCAACATGGCCATCATCGGGAGAGAAAAAAATGTCTCTGCTTGCTATAGCAGTAAACTACAGAAATGAATGTCTTGTTGAAGAAAACGAACGTTTGTCTGTAGTTTTCATTTGTTTTTTTATTGTTTATTTATTTATCTTTTTAACATTCCTTGTGTTGGTCAAACAGTCTCTTTTAAATTGTCATTTGAGATAAGAGCTATATTCCCTTTTTTTTTCTCTATTTTTTTTCGGTATATATATATATATATATATATATATATATATATATATATATATATATATATATATATATATATATATATACCGGGTGTAACATCAAAATTGTTTAAATCGTGTAACAGCAAAGTTGTTCAATTATTAGATTAATCTTTGAACCGTTGTATCTTAAAAATTATTAAAGATATTTTGCTGGAATTCTCCGATATTTCTATAAAACTTATGGACTGTACTTCGGCCAATTAGAATGTATTTAGATGAAATGATGATCCCTCTTCCTGTTGTGACCTCCTGATCCAGTTTTCCTCTCTACTGATCCCTCTTTTTAAAATTTATTCAACGATCTCTTGATGGTTCTTGAATGAACTTTGAAGATGGAAGCCAGGGTATTAATATTAGTATCGTTACTGAAGGCCTGAGTGATCTTTTTCCTCTCACCATTGCTCAGTTGAAAAGATCTAGTGGGGCTATTACAAAACGATTTTAACCTGATCTCTTTCTAGCCGAATAACTCAAAGGCTTTATTTGTGATTCTTAGAAACAAATGGTGTCAAGATGGCTAAACGTCTTATTTCAAAACCTGTAAAAAGAAACACAATAAGTTTAGTGTTTTTTTAGATATTCAAGATTTTGTGGGATGGACAATTATCCTATGCTGTTACATGATTTGGACAATTTTGCTGTTACGCCCGGTATATATATATATATATATATATATATATATAAAGACATTTTTATGTTTAACATTCTTTTTGTAGATACAAGTATTTAAGTAAATGCTCTGTTTATAACAAACAGTATTAAATAACATTTACCGGCCTGAATGTACGAGAAATTTTCATAGAAAATATTCGGTCTTCGACAGGATTCGAACCTGTATCCTATACGGAACCGTCACATAGCCTGACGTGCCTTACCGCTCGGTCACAAAGGATCGTTCGGTTGGCAAGGTCGAATTTACTGCTTATAAACTTCAATCTTCCATGAATCTCTCACGTACATTCATAACTTTGTTGGTTTGGTCTGGTTTGTTTTGTTTTGTGGCATATCAACCTCAATGGGTTATTTAATGCCGACAAAATTTTTATTGATGGTAATGTGTTTTTCTTCAAAAATCTATTTCTGGGAATATTTTTCCTTGAAGAAATCTATAGCTGGTGATATCTTTTTCAAAGAATGTATAACTGGTTGTATTGCTGGTATTTTTTTTTTAAGTATTGCTGATAATAATTCTTCCTTCAAAATTATTGCTGGTAATAATTTTTTTTATTACAAAGTATTTCTGGTATTAAAACATATTTTTACACAAGTTTGGGTGTTAACTATTTGCCCATGGCTGGGACCCTAACAGGTGCTACCACCCCGGGTCAGGATGGACCTAGGAACACAAGAAATTAAGAGGTGGTTCCACGCTCCTCAAAAACTCCTGATCAGACGCCATGCTGTTGGATGTATTAGGTCATCCCATAAGTTCTGTCCGAATTTTAACTTTTTGTTAAAATGAACGAAATTTAAAGAGTATTTTATAATGTCTAATGGAGCTGAACATTATTTTTATGTTTAAATGCATTTAAACTGATCAAATTTTATTTCAGAGAACAATAAAATTAAATTTTGTTTGATTAAAACCCTGCTAACATGGAAGTACCCAAGAATCATTTGAGGCACATAATGCTTTATGAGTTCAAGAAAGGAAACTCAGCAGCCGAAGCAGCTAGAAACATTCACTCAGTTTATGGAGAGGAATGTGTGAATGAAAAAACTTGCAGAAGATGGTTTGCAAAATTCAGCGGTTGAGATTTCACCCTTGAAGATAAAGATCGAACCGGATGTCCAGTTGAGTTTGATGAAAAGCTTCTTGAAGCAGCCCTTGAAGAAAATCCTGCTTTATCAGTTGAGGAATTGGCAGTGGTTCTCAGTTCAAACCATACAACTGTTCATCGTCATCTTGGAAAAGTTCCTAAACTTGGAAAATGGGTGCCTCATGGATTGTCTGAAAACAACCTCAAATCCCGAGTTGACATCTGCTCTTCTCTCCATTCTCACCAACTTGTTTCACCTTTTTTGGATAGACTTCTGACTGGCGACGAAAAATGGACCTTTTATCGAAATGTTAAGCGTCGTAGACAGTGGCTTGGTAAAAGGGAAGGACCCCAGCCACAGCCGAGAAGGGAACTTCATGGGCAAAAGGTTCTTCTTTCAATCTGGTGGGATTTCCAAGGAATAATCCACTTTGAATTCTTACCACCTAATGCAACAATTAATGCTCAAATATACTGTCAGCAATTAGAGCGTTTGAACCAGGCGTGGAGGAAAAAAAGACCTGCTCTAGTGAATCGAAAACGGGTGATGTTTCATCAGGACAATGCGCGACCACACACAGCAAGAATCACGTCATAAAAGATCGACGAACTTGGTTGGGAGAAAATTCCTCATCCACCTTATTCTCCCGACCTTGCTCCTTCAGACTACCATTTGTTTCGTAGCTTACAGAATCATTTGGAAGAAACAGCTTTTGTAACACAGGAAGAGGTTAAAACTGACATTTGTGAGTTCTTCCAATCAAAGCCAAAAGAATTTTACATTAATGGAATAAGTAAGCTTGTTAATAGATGAAAGGAAGTCATAGATAATCAGGGAAAATACATTGTTGATTGAATCTGTAATTAAATGTAACATTTGGTCACTTGTTTTCTTTATTCAAAATCGATTATCGACACGCATTTTTATAACCTAAAATAAAATATTTTTATTAAAAAAAGTTAACAAAACAGCAATTTTTATTAACAAATAACTTGCCTACAAAAACGCCTGATAATTATGCACCAACCCAATAGTAATGCTCTCGTTTGGTACGTTTCGATTCTCCCTCGGCTTTCTAATTCTTTTAGACTATTTGCAAAGAGATAATGTAGCAAGTGCTTCAATAATGATAGGAACAATAGGCACCGTTTTGATCGACCAATTTTCAATTCTCTAACAAGGTCACGATAAGTTTTTAGGCTTTCCATTTCTTTCAGTTTTTCCTGCAGTCTGCTGGAAATTCGATTTTCACCAACTGAAAAATTCTATATCTTATGTATGATGCGACCCTCTTAAAATTATCTTCAAAATTAGGTCTACAAAAGTTACATGAAACGCGAGTATATGTAGTACTTATATTGAGGCTGAGGCACCTCGAGACAGTGTAATGGTTAGCAAGCTTGTCTTGCTAGAACGATTACGACTGAGTAGTGAGTTCGATCCTCACTGGGTGCCTCATAATTTCGGCATTATGCCACATCTAAGCTACGCTTGGAAAATCTCTACTTATATTGAGAGTGGAGTCAGTATTTCAAAAGTTTCCGAATGTCGTGTGCCACTCATTCTTATCGGGAGAAGATAAATGAAGCCCAGTAGCAGCCATGAAGATTTCATGGATTTCCTATTTGAATTTTTGGGTTGTATGCTAGTATTTAATGATCGAATAAGCTCCTTGTGATCATCCCGACTATAAAATACCTGTTGAAATTCCCCTGTTCCATTGTTAAATATTTTAGCTTAACAAATTTAACAAAATATACAATACCAATCATATTTATTGTAGCAAAAAAGCTTTAAACTTTTTGTTTATTCGTTCGTTGTAAACAATGCCCACAATCAGTTTCCTCTCAAACACTTTATTGACCGCGACACGTGTAGCCTGTTCGATACAGTAGTAAACCGTCCTGGCTCTTCTGGCGGTCGCCGCGTTCTGCCAGTGTTTATGCATCACTAGACTGGTTTAGTAATGGATAGTAGCTCGGATTGAGGAATCGGAGAGCCGAGATCGAATTCCAGACGAAATTCATTAACGTGCTAATCTTCCCACCAGCTATGGGTAAATAGCAGGGCAGACTGGGTTCTGTCGCCTTGGATGGCAACTGCTCTACCGCAGAAAGAAATGACAACCTACTGCGGGAAAATATCTGCCTTGTCAGTCATGTGTCGAAAGATACATGATCGCCTAAGCGTGTATCAAGTATGGCACATAACTGACTGACCCATGGGAAAGGTATGAATCCTCTTCTTCAAAGCTATGAGTAAATAGCAGGACAGACCGGGTTCTATAGCCCTGGATGAAAACTATTCTACCGCACAAAGAAATGGGAACCTATTGCGGGAAAAAAAATCTGCCTCGTCAGTCATGTATTTTTCGATACATGATAGCCTAAGCGTGTATCAAGTATGGCACATAACTGACTGATGCTACCCGGGACGCGCTGGGTCACTGACGATTCCAGTTATGAAACATTTGAAGAAAGTTGAAATAGAAATACTTACTGTATAAACAACTCGTAGTTTTAAATCTTATTCACTTAAAATATTTTAAAAATCAGATTAATTTAAAAATATTTTGCAATATGCCCCTCCCCCAAATTTAATATTTAAAATATTGTCTGTTTAAAGAAAACTGAAATATAATTAATTACTCAACAAACAATTAGACAAAACAGCCAAGCGGGATCTCTTTGTATCTGTCTTTAACTTAAATATATTTTAATTCAAAAATTGTCTGTTTGAAGAAAGTTAAAATAAAAATACTTACTGTATAAACAAGTCGTATTGTAAAATCGTATTCACTTGAAAAAATTTTAAAATTAGATTAACTTAAAAAATATTTTAAATATACCGGATTTTTTATAAACCTGTAATTAATAGAGGATTTTAATTTTAAAATTAATACTAGATTTTTATTTTAAAATTAATATTGGATCTTTATTTTCATTTTAAAATTAATACTGGTTTTTTTTTTTTGATGAACCTAAATGGGTTAAACGCCGTACATATTGATCAGGCTGAGTTCACTAGTTTAGTTCTGTTGCGATGTGGGGTCTGGCAACACACAACACATCACCATACAGAGTCAGTCGTGATAGTAACATTCAGTCCTCAGCAAGACAAGTCATTGCAATAGTCTTATCTTCTTTTCTTTCTCGACAATTACCCAGGACTACTTTTCATTAATGGATCAGTCCATTCATAATAGTAAGGGGGGCTATCTGGCTCTTACCACATCACCCCTTTTGAGACTTACTTCCTATGGGCTTAAGATCCAACACTTATGTAGGCTGTCTCTTCCTTTTACTAGAGCTATCTTGGGCATAGGTACATCGAAAACCTCATACAGAACCACCATCGGTCCCTCCTCTGAAATACTCTGTTCGTTCGCGTACCTTTCTCTTATTTGATCAAGATGTCTCTTACACACCCATGTAATCTTCGTTTCTTTGTAGACAATGACCCAGGACTACTTTTCATTAATGGATCAGTCCATTTATAATAGTAAGGTGGTATCTGGCACTTACCACAACATGTTCCAAGTTTAAATTCGTATTCTAGACAATCTAACAAAATCAAGTTCTTGAACGCCATATTGCTTTCACTCGTTACCACTATAGGTGTACTTATATAAAAGTTATAAAGCCGTAAAAGAAGCATAAATTTCTGATGTTGCTGAGAACATTATGTCCGGTTCCAATTGAAAATATTTATCGGTTTATTAAAACACTGCATTAATTACTTTAGGATTAACCGCTTCAATCGAAAGTACTTGTGTTGTGCACTCTCTAACCTCTAACCTTTGAAATTTTGGGGGTTCAAAATCCCTTCCATCGTTTATCAATTGGCCATAAAAATGTCAAAAGAAATCTAAGGACGTACTCGACAGACAAGTAAGACAAATGTAACTTAAACCATAAGAAAGAGAATATCGGCCAGCATATCAAGTAATTTGTTTTCAAGAATATTATTTTTAGTTCAAAATACTTGTATTTTGCAATGCCAAAGTTCACTGAATCCTGTTTTATCTCCAACCAAAGCGATAACATACTTATTTCTTTCAACAAACGGCCAACCGAATGTGTTATTTTAACAGTCTCGATTAAGGGGGATGTGAATTTGAACCCAAGACTAAACGATTATCAGTTTATTATCTACAATAATGCTTGTTGCTGTGTTTCATTCTTCGAAGAAAGTTAAGGACTCCTGGTCTATGAAAGAAATTTTTCACAGGGAGGTGCTGAAAAATGATCACCGCAAGCCACTTAACAAAACTTAATTAAATTTACAAAGATTAAATATAAGGTTCAATTCTAAATTATCTGAATGGTTAGAAATACTGAAGAAGGCCAGAAAGCACAGTTTGGTTTTTGTTGTGTTTTACGGCATATGAACCTCAATAGGTTATTTAATGCCGACAAAATTTTTATTGTTGGTATTATTTTTTTTTCAAAAATATATTGTTGGTAATAATTTTTTTTCAAAAATTTATTACTGCTAATAATTTTTTCTTAAAAAATGTATTGCTGGTAATATTTTTTTACAAACATTTATTGCTGGTATTAAAACTTATTTTTACACTTTCATAGCGTTTTGACTCTAGTTTGGGGGTTAACTTTTTGCTCATAACTGGGACCATATCAGGTGCTACCACCCCGGGTCATGGTGGACCTGGGAACACCAGCAATTAAGAGGTGGTTCCACGCTCCTCAAAACCCCTGATCAGACGCCTTGCTGCCGGACGTAGTTTATCGTCTTACCCAGGACGTCCAAAATGATGTGATATTAGCAATAAAGACAACAGTCTGAATGTCAATAATACTAATTCCTCAACCCGGAAAGACAGAAATTAAACGAAGCATTATGATCAGGCCGAGTATTTTTTTACAAATATTCACCAAATACAAGGCTCAAGAGCCACTCAAAGTAGAAGGTTTCTAAAAGAGTTGTGTGATATGAATGTAAGAGTAAGAAAAATTATAATTATACCGAGGAAGGGTAACGGCTTGAAGTTATCTAGAAGCATCCACTGAGAAATCTTTTCCAGAAATTAGTAGTTCTTGGAGTAAAGCTTCATCCGTATAATTGGAGCACGGTGTGGGGGAAATGAGGGTGATTCGATTCTGTGAACGTGGCATGGCGAGTCTTAACTGTAAAAGTCTGAACTGGTTGAACTAAAGAATGGGTCTTGTTCGAACATTTGTGATGGAAATAGCGATAGAGTATCAACGTTGCGTCTGTGAAGAAAGAGGCTGTAGGGTGGAAAATAACTCCAGTTTCTAAGACCGCGTAAACGACTTTGAACATTCAAGGCTGGAAAGAGAGAATTGGGCAGCCCTAGTCCAGACATGGCAGTAATTCCCGACTAAAATTGAAGAAAACGGGTTTGTCATTGGTCAAGAATTAAGGCAATCATTACTGGCAGAACAAGGTTAATGTCTTTGTACTATAGTTTTAATTGAAAATCTGAAAGAAAGCGAAAGTCTTTGGTCAGGAATTAAGGCAAGCATTACTGGCAGAGTAAGGCTAATAACTTTTTTTACTATAGGAATTAATTGAAAATTAAGAAGAAATGGGATTGTCTGTGGCCAGACATTAAGGCAAGCACTACTGACAGAATAAGGCTAATGCATTTTACTATAGAAATTAATTCGAATTCTGGAAGAAAGCGGTTGTCAGTAATCAGGAATTAACGCAATCCATTACTGACAGAATAAGGTTAATAGCTTTTTACTATAGAATTCATTGGAAATCGGAAAGTAAAGGCATTGTCAGTGGTCTAGAATTAAGGCAAGCATTACTGATAGAATAAAACTAATTTCTTTTTACTATAGTAATTCATTGAAAATCTAGAAGAACGGAATTCTCAGAAGTCTGGAATTAAGGCAAACATTACTGACAGAATACGACTAATGAATTTTCTTTACTATAGAATTCATTGGTAGAAAGGGATTGTCAGTGGTCAGGAATTAAGGCAAACATTACTGACAGAATAAAGCCAATAACTTTATACTGTAGTTATTCATTCAAAATCTGGAAGAAAGCGGTTGCCTGTGATTAGGAGTTAAGGCAAGTGTTGACAGAAATGTCTAATGACTTTTTACTATAGAAATTCAATGAAAATCTGATAGAAAGTGATTGTCAGTAGTCAGGTATTAAGTCAAGCATTACTAACCGAATAAGGTTAATGACATTTTGCTATAGAAATTCACTGAAAATTTTGAAGAAGGAAGTTTCAGTTGTCAGTAATTATGGCAACATTATTGACTAAATAAGGCTAATGATCTTTTAACGTAGAAATTAATTGAAAATCCATAAGAAAAGGATTGTCAGTGGTCATGAATTAAGGCATGTATTACTCACAGAATAACGCTAATAATACTTTACTATAGGATTTCACAGACAACCAGGAAAAAGCGTAGTCAGTGGTCAGAAACTAATGTAAGCTTTGTTTACAGAAGAGAGCTAATTTCTGTCTATTAATTATTATAAAATTTTAGCACAGGAATCATTGCAAGTAATTTTAGTATTTTAAGACATTTTTATGTTTATACATTCTTTTTTTTTATAGATATAAATTTTTAAGTAAATGCTCTGTTTATAATAAACAGTATTAACAACATTTACCGGCCTGAATGTCCGAGAAATTGTCATAGAAAATATGCGTCCTCCGACAAGAATCGAACCTGTATCCCATACGGAACCGTCATATAGCCTGACGTGCTTTTACCGATTTCGCCACAGAGGAGCGTTTCGGTTAGTCGAATTCACTGTTTTTAAACCTTGCTAACCGAACGCCCTCTTTGGCGAAATCGGTTAAAGCCACGTCAGTCTATATGTTGGTTCCGTATCGGATACAGGTTCGATTCTTGTCGGAGGATGCATATTTTCTATGACAATTTCTCCGACATTCAGGCCGGTAAATGTTGTTAATACTGTTTATTATAAACAGAGCATTTACTTAAATATTTATATCTATAAAAAAAAAAAAAAGAATGTATAAACATAAAAGTGTCTTAAAAATAATTCTCGGACTTTGTCCATTTCACAAATTTAGTATATAAATGCGTTTGTAATAATTTTAATATAGAAACTCGTTGCAAATAAGACAGAAGAGATTGCTAGTGATTAGAAATCCAAGCATTATTGTAACGTGAGCCACTTTAAGAATTATAGACTATGATATGAAGACTCGTATGTATATACGTTCATAAAGACACACGTATATTTTTCTTGTCGTTTTCAACTTAAAGACACACAACTTTGTGTACCTTTTTCATCTTATGAGTGTTGATATCATTCTGTCTTTTCTTTTAGATATTTTATCGCACAAGTTTTTCTGTTTTTTTTTCCTTTATCGCAGTTCAAGTAGACAAGCGATCCTTAAAAGTACTTTTCATATCGAATAAACAGACACAATTTTTAAACTTAAAAAAAAATCATCTAAGGAACGCAATAAAGCCACTAAGACGCAAGGTGTTAATGAGAAAACACGAGAAAAGTATATTATTAATGAGAGAAAACAATAAAAAAACTCCAGTAGGTTCGCCTTTTGTCCAGTTCACACTCCTCCCGGTCTTTTGAACAGGAGTAGAAATTTATCCCTTGTTTCCAGTTTAGGATTGGGTTTCCGGTTCATTGGTCATTATTTTGTGCTTTACTATCGTTGCCTTGAGCCAGTCTTGTAAGTTTTTTTTTGTGCCGTGTTCCTACAAGACGCGGGTGATCGTAGTCTTCCACGATTGTTTATCCTTCACACATGTAAGCAAAATTTATCTCCTTACTCTCCTGCTTACTCGTTGCTCTTCCATCCATTTACACACGCTCATAAGCTAGTGTCACTCAATGTTCCTTTGCCTCCATCTTCCCTTTAGCATGTCGCCAAGCCCTCTTACCTCATGAAGTATTCCAGATATTTCAACTGTCTCTTTCTGATTTCTAGTGTAACTGTCCTCTTCGTTCTAATTTTCTTTAAATATTACTTATTGCTTACATTTTCCATCACTATTATTTTCGGCATGTTTCCATAGAGGTACATGTCTGTTGTATAGCTCCCTCTTCTGGGGAGGTCTTTTTGGGGCGCCCGGGTGATCGCTAGTTGGTTTGTTCGAAGGTAAAATGAGAACTTCAAGAAAAGGGCTTTTTAAACTTATCTATTTTATTAACATGACGTGTACATTTTTAACTAGCCAGTGGGGTCACTACCCCGCCACTTTGGGGATCAGTTTCCGCACACGAAATTAACACGTCTGCATTATTCGACTCGTAAAACTTAACTCCTCGAAAACACTTTCTAACGTTAAAATTTCCACGTTCGGCTCAGCCAATCAAAATCCACATCCCTATTTTGTCTACCATCTGACCGTAAAGGTGAGTCTCAGAAGCTCTGAGTCAAATACACTGCCACTAAAAAATAATAGTCTGAAACTATTATATAAAATGTTGCCTCTACATATTAATGAGAACATATGAGAAAAGTATTCTATTAATGAGAGAGAACAATAAAAGAACTCCAGTAGGAGTAGATAGGTTCGCTTTTGTCCGGTTCACTCTCCTCCCGGTCTTTTGAACAGGAGTAGAAATTTATCCTTTGTTTCCAGTTTAGGATTGGGTTTCCGGTTCCTTCTAAAGTCTACTTCAACTCTGTATTTCTAACATCACCTAAAATCTGAAATTTTATTTGCTCTTTATTTTTTTTCCTAAAAAAGGATAGGTTTACTTATCGCCTGGTTGACATTTTGCTATGGTCATTTGAACAGGAGTAGAGGTTTATCCCTTCTTTTTAGGATTGGGTTTCCGGTTCCTTCTAAAGTCTCCTTCAACTCTGTACTAACGTCTGCACCTGAACTCTGAAATTTTATTACTTTTTATTTTTTTTATCTCCTCCACTAATAGGAATAGACAGGTTCTCCCAACATCCTGTTCACAGCCCGCCCCGTTCTTTTGAACAGGAATAGAGGTTTATCCCTTGTTTCCTGGTTAGGATTGGGTCTCTGGTTTCTTCTAAAATCTGCTTCAGCTCTATAACGCTTGTACTTTCCTATGCAAATATAACTTCACACGGTCACTCTCTACCTTGAGTGGCTCTTGAGCCTTGTATTGGGTGAACATTAGTAAAATATAAAAATATATAATGTAGACAGAAGATAACGACAGAAATTTTATTTACATTTTTGATGGTCAAACTTGACTGGAAAACAAGAAGCCAGGAGAGATTTTCCACAACTAAGAAATACGGGAGAAGAGACTATCAGCATAGAACTTACGGTTACATCTCTTCATTTTAAATGTAAAACGATGAGACCTTGTCTCTAATATACGAGGGTCATTCAATAAATAAGGCGAATTTTTTGGTATAAGGACATCTAATACAGATAGAAGCTTACTCTTTTTTTTTGTTTTACTTCTTTCTCACATGGAATTTAATTTCTTTAGCAGATTAAAAAAAAAAAAACTTTGAGAGTTTTGGCGATTAACAAAGATGGCTGACCAAGAAGCATGCTCCAGGATTGAACAGCGGTCAGTTATCAAGTTTTTGGTTGCTGAAGGGTGCAAACCAGTTGAAATTCATAGGAGAATGTCAACTATGTATGGTGCCACATGTTTCAGCCAAAAAATGTCTACAAGTGGGCTAAATTGTTTAAAGAAGGACGGAGCAGTGTTGAGGATGAAGACAGGCCTGGGAGGCCTACAGAAGTGAGGTCTCCTGAGGTGATCGAATCAGTCAATGACGTCATTCAGTCTGACAGAAGGGTCACAGTGGATGACATTGCAAAGACTTTGAAAGACATAAAGAATAAACGCAGGGGTCATCAGTCAGAAGGTGTCATCTTGCATCATGACAACGCAAGGCCTCACACAGCAGCCCAAACGGTGCAGACCATCAACGAGCTGGGTTGGGAACTGCTCCCTCATCCCCCTTACAGCCCAGACCTTGCCCCTTCAGACTTTCACCTGTTTGGTCCCTTGAAAGCGTTCACGAGAGGCACGAAGTTTAAAAGTGACGATGAAGTCAAAAGTGTTGTGAGCGACTGGATGAGACATCAGTCCAAAGATTTTTACGCTGAGGGAATACGGAAGCTTGTGCACAGATGGGGAAAAGTGTGTGACAGTGCTGGGAGACTACGTTGAAAAATAAAAAAAAGTAAGCTTCTATCTGTATTAGAAGTCCCTATACCGAAAAATTCACCTTATTTATTGAATGACCCTCGTAGTAGGAAGGCATGATTTTACAGCTCTAGCATCATCCTTCATCGTTAGCCTACGGACTTGTCCGTCCAACCCCTGTAGATTAAACCTAAAATATTGCGAAAATTCAAGAATTTGTGGCGAAGGACCAAACTCATGCTGAAAATGTAGCCTGTGTTTATCTCACTCCAGATCACGCCTGGGTAGACTTTGCACTCTCTGTATCTTTCAGAAGAGTCAAGTGGAGGTTAGACTTAGCAGTTGATGTCCTAGTCGCTGAGTGTAGACCCACGTGATCGTTCCAAAAGCAGTTGCCATGCGCGCGCGAGAAAGAGTCGCATGACATTGATTGATATATGAAAACCCACCCCAGCGGGAAGAGGGGCAGCCTATTGAAAATATCGCACACGTTAATGTAAAGCAATCGTTTCAAATGAGAGGACCAATAATGACGACAACTGAAATGAATTCGAAAAAAAAATATAATAACGGACATTAACTCACGGGACAATGGCCTAGTGGATAAAGGCGTTGGTTTGTAAATTTATTGACATATTGATTGTGAGTTCAATCCCTGGGTGGGGTAGTGTGCACTCGCACTCAGTGGAAACTGGCGAGCAATAAGTGAACACTATTAAATAAAAATGAGAGCAATGACTGTATCTTTCAGAAGAGTCAAGTGGAATTTAGACTTAGCAGTTGATGTCCTAGTCGCTGAGTGCAGACCCACGTGATCGTTCCAGAAGAAATGCGAGATAAAAAAAAACTGTCAGCATAGAACTTTATACGTCGGGAAATTGTCCAGCAATTATATCACTCTTTACTCTGTTTCTAATAAAACTTTCCTGTTTCATGATACTTTAGTTTCTCGAAGGCATCTTTCATTATTCCAATGCGCCATAGAATTTTGGTTTCACATCCGTCATTGCCAC
>OZ038499.1:14764684-14792184 GCA_964036315.1 Acanthosepion esculentum | reverse complement strand
ATTTTAAATAGATTAGTTCTTTTTTTATCGTTAGATAAGTTAAATTATTATTATTGTTATTATTATTATTATTATTATTATTAATAGTAATAATAATAATAATAATAATAATAACAGAAACTGAATTATTTATTTTTCGTTTGCTAAAAAAAAAACGTATTTAAACAAATGTCCTCGTAAAACTGGAAAGCCTGTTGAGATGAGAGAGTGCTTTATTTATTTGATTCATCTTTTCCTCGATATTCATTTTTGTTAACTGAATCCTTTGAATCCTGACCCCCGCGGGTTCAAAGAGTGAATTCATCTTCCCGCTGATCCATATTTCGATCGTTAACTACGGAAATACGCAAGACATTGCTTTGAACGAGACTCGAACTCTCATCCTCTACGGCGACAGTATTTTACGGATCACACCTTGATCATATGACGATTTTATTTTATTTTTTACACTTTTTCTAGTTTCTACAAAAAATCCATTTGCCTAAATATCTTAATCTGAGGCGAAGAAATATACTGTTTTTAAATCTCTTTCATTTTCCATCATTTTTTTCTTCCTTCGAAAACTTTTTTCATTCAGACATTTTCTTGTGCATCTGTTCTCGTTTCAAATGGAAAACGATTTTTATCATATGATCGGAGCTCCTAAGTTTTTTGACTTTTACTGAGCACAAAATTTAATTTTGTATCTCTGAGGGAAAACCTAATACATATGAGGCCAGCACAGATCAACTCTTCTTAGATCAAACGTTCCTGATGAACATCAAATTTGATTTCGACCTTTGGCTTATTCTGGCGCAAGACATTTTTTTTTTTTACAGCTAGGTTCACCCTTTACAAGGCCCAGGGGGCACTCGAGGTAGGGGGTTATGTTAGGAGGCCATTTGTGTGTATAGGAGTAGAATATAACAGTTTTCGAGAGCCTTGAACAGGATAAGACTGCTGTGATCCGGGAAACGTCCATTTGAGAATCGGTTCCACATACTACACAGGTTTCAGAAGACATTAGTTGCAACCTAGCTGTCCAACTTTTCTAACACTTAGTCGGGTTCTGTTGAACTTACTGGGTGCCTACCACAGAGCTATATTTATCAAGCTAGTTGCAAATTTGGTCATTATTTGGTGCTTCACTATCTTTGCCTTGAGCCAGTCTTGTAACGTGAGCCACTTTAAGAATTATAGACTATGATATGAATACTCGTATGTATATACGTTCATAAAGACACACGTATATTTTTCTTGTCGTTTTCAACTTAAAGACACACAACTTTGTGTACCTTTTTCATCTTATGAGTGTTGATATCATTCTGTCTTTTCTTTTAGATATTTTATCGCACAAGTTTTTCTGCTTTTTTTTTCCTTTATCGCAGTTCAAGTAGACAAGCGATCTTAAAAGTACTTTTCATATCGAATAGACAGACACAATTTTTAAACTTAAAAAAAAATCATCTCTACCTAAGGAAAGCAATAAAGCCGCTAAGACACAAGGTGTTAATGAGAAAACACGAGAAAAGTATATTATTAATGAGAGAAAACAATAAAAGAACTCCAGTAGGTTCGCATTTTGTCCAGTTCACACTCCTCCCGGACTTTTGAACAGGAGTAGAAATTTATCCCTTGTTTCCAGTTTAGGATTTGGCTTCCGGTTCATAGGTCATTATTTTGTGCTTCACTATCTTTGCCTTGAGCCAGTCTTGTTAGTTTTTTTTTTTGTGCCGTGTTCCTACAAGACGCGGGTGATCGTAGTCTTCCACGATTGTTTATCCTTCACACATGTAAGCAAAATTTATCTCCTTACTCTCCTGCTTACTCGTTGCTCTTCCATCCATTTACACACGCTCATAAGCGAGTGTCACTCAATGTTCCTTTGTCCCAGTTTTACCTTCAGTAATTTTTATTTTTCATGCTATTTTCCGCACAAAAAAAAAATACTCGTGGGGGGAAAAAAAGTCAATCTTTACGAGCAATTTTTCCTAATGCACCAAAGACAGGTGATAGTAGATGACGTCCTAGCCGCCGAATGCAGACCCACGTGATCGTCCCAGATACACCTGCGACGTACGAATGGGAAAGAGCCGCATGACAGAGATTGATATATAAACACCCACCCTAGCGGTAAGAGGGACAGTCTCACGCAAACATTGCACATGTGAATGTAAAACACACGTTTCGAATGAGGGTCCCAATAACGACGACAACTGAAATGAATTCGAAAAATATAAGGACGGCACACGGTTTACATTATTCGGACTATTGTACTCATCTTTGCTGCCATATTTATTACAAAGTTTCGGCCTTTGTACGCTCCGGCCTTCTGCAGGTGATTAAAAAGTCCAACTGAACCCGTTATTTCGCTCACTGGAGTAGACTGTTCTAGTTCCACGTGCCATGTTTAATGGATGACAACGGCCGAAACGTTGTAATAAATATGGCGACAAAGATGAGGACAATAGTCCGAATAAAGTAAATAATCTACATAAAACCTCATCTCAGAAATATAGACAGATACTGAAAGGCCGAAACGTTGTAATAATTGTGGCGACGAAGATGAGGACAATAGTCCGAATAATGTAAATAGTGTACATAATACCTCATCTCAGAAATATAGACAGATACTGAAAGGCCGAAACGTTGTAATAAATATGGCGACAAAGATGAGGACAATAGTCCGAATAATGTACATAATACCTCATCTCAGAAATACTGACAGATATAATGACGGTCTTTAACATTTTTGCTATCCCAGATCTAAGTTAATCTATCTTAAATGTAAAGTATATTGCAAAATCGATCCAATAATCAGGCTCAGATTAATATTATGCAATAAATAATTTCTATTTTTAATCCGATATTATATTGTATTAATATAAACATTTTTTCAGAGAAATACGTGTTTGAGTATACGCCATTTCTGTATTACGTCTATCGGCCTATGCATGGGAAACTACCGTCTGATCTGATCGTCTGTAGTCGAGTGGTCAAAAACCCACCGGCTGGCTTCCTCTACAAAGTAGAACGCAGATTTGAAACCCTGTTGGTGAACACATTTTCTATATTGTAAGTTTTTCGAATGCGCAGGCCGGTAGACGTAATTTACACTGTTAAAAAAACAAGACGTCTAGTAAAACACGTGTATCCATTAAAAATCACGTTTTGAGTAATAAGAATTTTTTTGAATAAACTGAACTTCTTATTCCATGATTTTTCTGATTCCCATAAAATTTCAGATTATTCGAAACAGTATCTATCATATAATCCCAATGGTTTGGTTTGGTTTGTTTTACGGCATATCAACCTCAATGGGTTATTTAATGCCGACAAAATTTTTATTGCTGGTAATATTTCCTATCTATCTATCTATCTATCTATCTATCTATCTATCTATCTCAGTATATATTGGTTTTGTCTGATTTGTTTTACGGTATATCAACCACGATAATGCCGACAAAACTTTTATTGCTGGTAATATTTTTTTTCAAAAATGTATTACTAGTATAATTTTTTTCCATCAAAAATCTATTTCTGGTAATATTTTTTGTTCGAAATTGTATCGCTGTTAATGTTTTTTTTTTTTCAAAAATGTATTGCTGGTAATGTATTGCTGGCAATAATTTTTTTCTTCAAAAATTTATTGCTGGTAACAATTTTTTACAAAGTATTTCTGGTATTAAAACCTATTTTTACACTTTCATTGTGTTTTGACGCTAACAGATCAGGGTAGACCTGGGAACAAGAGATGGTTCCTCTCTTCTCAAAACCTTTTATCAGAGGCCTTGCTGCTGGACGTAGTTTATCGTCATACCCAGGACGGATATAATCCCGACTTCACATGATTCACATGACGTGTTTAACTAAGCCGAACGTGCATTTTCACTTTATTATTATTATATTTATTGTTTATATTGTTAGTTTTTTGTCTTCTTTTTTTTTTTCAGAAATGAATGAAATCTTTGGATCCCTGTTCATAACGTTGTTTTTCGCGTCGGCTTTGGCCCAACATGATACATCAATTTGCAAACCATACAAAGATTCAGGTAAGTTAATATTTATCGCACATCAGATGACGCTAATTTCGATACAGGATCTGGCCTCTGGACCCAGACTTTCTAGTTTTTAACCCTGGCTAAAGTCAATAAACCCTTTAGAAGGAACTGGAAACTCAGTCCTAAGCAGGAAACAAGGGATAAAACTCCAATGTTCAAAAGTCCAGATAGGATTGTGAACGAACTCCTATAGAGAGAAAAAAAAAGAATAAATAATGTTTCAGAGTTTAGGCGAAGACGTCAGACGTCATTTGTAAAAAGGATTAGAAAGAAGTAAATTTATATTTTTTAAAGTTTTATTGAAATTTTATTTAAGTTTCCACATGTCCTCCATCATTAGCAATACAAAGGGTAATACGATTTTGCAGTTCTCGGAAAACATTTGCCAACTGATTTACAGTAATGCCTGAAATCACATTAGTTATTTTAGCTGTGCTTAAAACTAGGTACATTAAACTTTATAACATTTTTGACAGTTTATTTCTATCGCAAATACAAATAAAGTTATAATTTTTTTAAAGTGCACACGAACTTTATAGACACCCAGTATTTATCATTTTCCAATTTATAAAGAAATAAATGCGAAAATTTTTTATCCATCAATTTATAAACATTTAGTAAATTATTAAAATACGTGAACCAACTATAAGGAAATCTGTATTATTTACCTTTTTATAAAGTTTGAATTAATTGGCAATTAGCTGATGTCTTGACAACCATTCCAATAAACAATCGAATTTTTGTTGTCAATTTTCAAGAACAAAGAAAATGTATAAATTCATTTCCAGTTTTATTGAAATTCTAATCATCGCTTTTTTAAAACAATAAATATTGCCGAAGAGTGAAGGTACTTAAAATAATAGCGGTGTCGAGGGAAAAACCGTGCTTTTGATACACTGTCTTATTGCAGGAATTTTTGACCATGTTTGCCGAAAAGGACTGTAATATAAAGAATATAATTTTGATATACGCTATCTTTCATTTCCTTTCCAGGGAAAGCAATACCGACTTTACCTAAGGGCTACTCTGTCCGAACGGAATGCAATATCGTCACTGAAAACATGACTATTGAAGTTCATGAATTTTACGACGCATCCCTGAATATGACCGCTTACCAACAGACCGAAGTGGACGGTGAGGTATACGCCATCTTGAATTACAACACAAACCAATTCATCTACATTGAACCCGCCGAAGGTAAGACATCTACTCCCTTGTGCAAATTAATTATACAGGAATACGTGGAGCGCCATGATCACCTACACCGTTGTGCAAATTAATTGAAGCAAAATTAATTATTTCATTATTTACTTTTTTTCGTATTTTTCCAATAAAACATGACCCAGTGCACATGCCAGTACTTTGTATGCCCATTCCACAAAGTCGTTCCTTGCAGATTGACCACAGATTCTTGATTGGATTTAAATCATGAGAGTTTCTAGGCCATTCACTTAGTAATACTTTGTTGTTTTAACAGGTAAGCCTTGCCATTGTGTTCGTGCAGCCTTACAATTTTCGTACGCTTACTTAGTGCAACATTCAACGCAGACAATGACCGTAGGACAACTAATCGACAGTCGAGACAATAGTGTCTGGGCGTGATGAAAATCTGATGCAATCACGGATGACGCAATATTTTTCAAGGCCAAACAAATTTTATCATGCATCTTGAAAATAGATTCATATTACTGCACTATCTAATTTCATTAATTATTTAATTAATTTAATTAATTAATGTATAGTTAAATTGAATTAAGCAATATCATCACTAAAAACATGACTATTGGAGTTCGTGAATTTTACGACGCATCCCTGAATATGTCTGCCTACAAACAGACCGAAATGGACGGTGAGGTATACGCCATCTTGAGTTACAATATAAACCAATTCATCTACATTGAACCCGCCTAGGGTAAGACATATATTTTCTAGCAGCCTTGTGCTAGATTAAGCTAAGATTTCAAAATGCTTATATCGCACTTTCTTTCATTGTCGTCACGAAACACAAAAATTAAAAGTTCTCAGATAAAAATAAAAATTACGCGAATGAATCGAATCCGTTTCCGTATTGTCGTTGGGTTTCACGTCTATTTCTCTGTTCGGCTCGTGAAATTGTTAAAATATCTTCTGAGCTGTCCTCCTTTACGACAGCGAATGTTGGACGGTCTCCTCAAAGATGAAGAAGAGACTCGAGGCAACAGAAGTGTAGTTCTACAGAAGGATGCTGATACCATGAACCGAAAATGCAAGCAACGATGAAGCTTTGGGGAGGATGCAACCAAAAAAGAAACTTATACTTAACATCAGGAAGAGGCAGCTAAAAATTCTGGGACACTTAATGAGAAATGAAGGATTGGAAAATCTGCTACTTCCAGGACAGACAGAGGGAAAGAGGGACAAGGGAAAACAACTCACAGGGTGGAAAGTTTCATGCACAACGTAATCTGACCAGTTTTCAATTAGCACCCGAGAATTCCATGTGACCGGTAACAGGGACAATAAACATCTATCAGCTAAATAAACGGAACGGAAGTCATTGGAATTACCGGACGGACAGCATCTCCCAGCCAAGGGCAGACCAAAATTGACGTTCTCAATGCCAACCGTGACTGTTAATCTAGACAAGCAACAGGAAACCATTAATGTCCGGCTTTGTTTTCGCTTGACCTCAAATGCCTTCTTTTACATTTTTAGTTCTTTTCTTTACCTTCGATCAAATGGATGCCGCCTAGAAGACCCGGCTTCAAAGACCCCATCTGCCGACCACAAAACAGAAATAACTTGGATCTAGATAAAATCACACTTTCTTCTTCAACTTAGGTGTTCTTCTCATAGTGTCAAACACACACACAAACACACACGCATTATTCTGCACAGATATTGGTGTCACATTATCTTGCACATTCCGATATAGTAGGAAACACTAAAACTATCCCCACACACAAGTTTAATTCTTGTATATTGAATATTTTTGGATTGCCATTAAGTCTCAATAAAATAGAATTTCTGACCCTTGAATTACTTAAGACTTTGTTATCATTATCCACGCTCACTGAACTATGTCAACAATTTTTGGCAACAAAATTTTATGATCATGATTTTTTTGCATAAAATTACTATGCCTGATAACGTGATCATAATCAACCAATCAGATTGCATTTTAAAGTTATAGCAATCTGAGCCCCCTTCTTTTGCACAAAACAAAATTCTCCGACCGACTCCTGTTATATGCGGAATATATAGTGGCATAGCCATGTGCCAACTCCATAGAACTGTGAAACCGGTAAAGTTACTCTAAATAAATATTCTAAAAGAGTTCAGTTTCTTTTCACACACAAACATATATATATAAGTGATAGAAATTACGATGATTTGAGATAATTATGATTAAATAATTCATCGAGTCTAGAAGAAACCTCAACAGAATGCAGAAAGCACTGGACGGCCGTTTCGTCTTATATTTGGGACTTATCAGCAGTGCGTATCGCCTAGCGAGAATTGAAACCGGGACGGTTACGTTATCAGGCAAACGCCATACCAACTAATGCGCCTCGATGACGGAGAGGTAGCGAATCAGACGCGATATAGCGCTGCTCGATCACATATTCCGTAGTGGAACTTATCTGAGTTTCTTTTTAACCCATAGGACTGTACCCCCACGAGCCACGACTGCTATCCCCTAGCCACTCAGTCCAGAGCATTAGAAGTCGGTTCAAACAAGGATATACAAGTGATAGAAATTAGGAGTCTGATATCGCTATATCGAGTCTTATTCGCTACCTCTTCGTCACGGAGGCCCGTTGGAATAGTTGGTATGACGTTTGCCTGATAACGTAACTGTCCGGGTTTCAATTCTCGGTAGTGGGTGCGCACTGCTGATGAGTCCCAAATATAGGACGAAAAAGGCATTCTATTGAGGTTTCTTCTAGACTCAATGAATTACTTAAATATATATATATATATATATATATATATATATATATATATATATATATATAGCGATGTCGAAGATAGTGTGAAGCCAAAAATGCTGAGAGTCAATGAGATATTGAAAGAAAAGATATTTAACGCAAGCGGTCTTTTTAATAAAGTGCTCGATATCAAAGATAGAGCGTTAATAAGATTAATGTGAGTAAAAGTATGTCACTTAGCTGATTCATGTTACCTTAAGCATCACGACTCCAGAGTTTCGTAGACGGGCCTGTCCGTCCACTCATTAGTGAGTATCAGTAAATTGCAGATACCTCCTGAAGACTGGATAGACCTTGTCGGAATTTCCTAACGTGTAATAATAAAAGAGTAATTGCCTCAAGTGTTCACCCACCCAATCTTTACTCCATCAACCGTCATAATAATATTCGTCAGATAGAAAATGGATTCGTACTTATTAATACCAAATGAATATTCCACCTATTCCAATAACCTATGTTTTTTTTTCTTATTTCAGATGGCATGGCAAAGTTATGTCAAGTGACTGAGTTGAACAAATTCGTACCGAGCTTTGATAAACAAACTAAGGAGTCGAATATTATTCGATTGGTTGACGCATTGAATTATGGGAAAAGCAGTCAGTTAATGTATATCAAAAGCGATACTTTACGCGGTGAGAAGGTTCAAGTTTGGAAGGCGTGTGTCTATGACCAGGCGATGCAGGCGACTTTTGACGTCTCGTGGTATTTTACCGGTAAGTAATTTTTTTATCATTCTCATATCTATTAACTTGCATATAGCCTCACGCATGCGCAGGTAGACTTTCAAAATATATAGACACTTGGCAAATCATAATAATGGGTGACAATGCTTCATTAAATAAAAATGAATTTGAAGCATTAAAAATAATATTTGATAATATTTCGATTTGGTTTGTTTTGTTTTACGGCATATCAACATCTGAATGGGTTATTTAATGCCGACAAGATTTTTATTGCTGGCAATATTTTTTTCAAAATATGTATTGCTGGTAATATATTTTTTACAAAAATGTATTAGTGGCAATATTTTTTTTTTCAAAAATATATTGCTAGTAATATTTTTTTTCAAAAGTGTATTGCTAGTAATGTTTTTCTTTTCCAAAAATATACTGCTGGTAATAATCTTTCAAAACAAGTATTGCTGATATTAAGACCTATTTTATACTTTCATAGTGTTTTGAACTCTTTGTGGTGGGGTAACTATTTGCCCATAGCTGGGATCCTAACAGGTGCTACCACACCGGGTTAGGGTGAACCTGGGAACATCAGCAATTAAGAGGTGGTCCCACGCTCCTCAAAAGCTCCTAATCAAAGCTCTTGCTGTCGGGTGTAATTTATCGTCTTACCCAGGACGCGGATGCAATTTATCGTCTTACCCAGGACGCGGATGCAATTTATCGTCTTACCCAGGACGCGGATGCAATTTATCGTCTTGCCCAGGACGGGACAATATTTCATCTATTAAAAATGAAGATGTATGTCAAGACTAGTAAAAAATGAATAATGGCTTGAAAAAAAATCGTTTCACCCCAAGTAAGGAAATAAAGTCTTTAAAACATAGGGGTTGAGAGAATATGGGAATAAAATGAAAACATTAAGGGATGACAATAAAAGAACTGGAATTAAGAAGACAGAAGATAACAATTGACATTGCATTTAAATATTTGAAGATCAAAGTTGACTGGAAAGCAAGAAGCCTGAAGAGAGTTTCACAAGCGAGAAGTGCGAGAAAAGAAACTGTTGGCATAGAATTTACAGTTATTCTAGCCATTTCATATGTAAAATATTAGACCTTGTCGCCAATCTAGTACTGTGCTTAAATTCAGAAAGTCTAGGTACCATAGAGAAAAGCTCACCCGAAAAAATTACCATTAAAATATTTACCGAAAAGCCACAGGGAAGCTACGTTACGGCGATGGGAAAGTGACGAGAAGCCGAGATGCCAGGTCAGGACTAATAACATTGCAGATTCTTCTTTGGATTTTATCAAGAATCACCAAATACGTAGCTGAAGGATCAGTGCAAATGTGAAAGCAATATTGCATGCGTTGACCAATGGATATAAATGTTTAAGATAGATCCCGGCGAAAAAGACTGCCTAGCGTGACGAACTGAACCCACTTTTCGAGCAGCAGTCCTAGCAATTGATTCAATATAATCTTCCCACTTCATGTCAGCGGAAAACGTTAGCCCGAGAAGGCGTAAGGAGTCACTCTCCTTGAGGTTAGCATCAGCCATACTGATAGAAGGTAGAAAGGGGTCTTTCAGCCAATTAAAAGACAATGCTTCATCGAATAGAAATGAAGATAAAAGCCGTAATAACCCAGAATTTTACGAACAACAAAATATAATAGAACACAGTTAAATATATTTTGAAACAAAGCAATATTCGTTTTTTATTCTCACTGACCAGGATAGAGCCGGATTGGGTTGGATAAACAATTCACTGTCCACATTGTCCAGCAGCCATGTTGTCTCCTCTACAATTTTTTTCGTGTAGAGTCAATGACTAGTAAGGAGAGAGTTGTCTTCCCTAACAAAAGCAAATGACACAGAAATATTAATAATATTTGCAATGCTTCATATAATAAAAGTAAATACTACTGGAAAATTAATAATAGCCGAGAGTGCTTCATCTATATGTAAAATTCTGTGACTTCAGTCCGTCCGTCCTCACACCATCAAAAATAGCCATACACTGAGCGATCGAAACCAAATTAAGAAAATACTGTTCATCTTGAAGTTCTATGAAATTAAATTAAAGAAACTATTAAACCGCGAAGTGGGGTTTTTCGTCAAAGAATTATTCCAAAAGAATCAGCTTCTTCAAATTTCATCGGTTGGTTTGCGAAATTGAACGAAACGTAGAGTTTGTAAATCTCGACAAAAATGTTAGCGATAACTTCAACAATACTGAATACGGTGAGGATTTCAACGTCCTGTGGCAGTGGAGACTTCTGGGGTTATTGGCCCTCGTTCGATGGCATTCCTTCGGAGAGATGGCGCGATGGCGTCTCGATTAAGGAACGAGCATCGCGAAACGGAGTGGCTCTTGCAGCGTGTCTCACTGGCGACGGCTCGAGGTAATGCTTTCTCCATCATTGCGGCTTGCAGAGAATAGAAAAAAAATGTTTATAGTTACTTTGTTCAAAATTTTTTTTTCAATAAATAAAAAACATATTTTGTGATTAAAAAAGCAGAAGACTGAAGAATAATATAAATCATCGTTTTTTTAATTTTGTAAATTTTAACCCGGTTTTACCCAAAATCTATCACTGAATTGTAAAAAAATAACAAAAACCAATAAAATTAAGATATAATAATTAAAAAAAAATACAAAAAAATTATATTTTAATATAAAAAAAAGACAAAGTCAGTTAGTTATGTGCCATGCGTGATACACGCTTACGCGATCATGTATCTTTCGATACATGACTGAGGAGGCAGATATTTTTCCCGCAGTAGGTTGCCATTTCTTTCTGCGGTTGACACTTGCCATCCAAGGCAACCCGGTCTGTCCTGCTATTTATCCATAGCTGAGCGGGAGAGAAGAAGAGGATTCATACCTTTTCCAAGGGTATTAGTACGTAAGTAAAAAAAAAAGATAAAACAAAATTCTATTCAAAATTAATAATGATCGTTGCCAATGCTTTATCTAATAAAAAGATATTTCTCACTATCTCGAAAAATTATTTAATTTTTATTAACATATCTCGGGGTACTTTTCGCAAATTACCCCCGGAAATGTAAACAATATTTTTAATTTGTTCTTGTGTCTTCCAAGGAAAAAAAACTGGTTCTCAGTATTTTTACTTTTTTATTGTAAACAGGTGGTAGCGTAGAGATTATATTAATTGAGGCATTTTTTACGGTTTATCTAACCTTTGCAGGTTATTTAAAGCCAGAAAATATTTTTACATTTCCAAATTTCTTATTGAGCTAATAATGATTTACTAATTAACCCATAGCTTAGAGGAGAAGAGGTGGATTCATGCCTTTCCCAGGGGTATTTGCGCGTAAGGGAATACAAAGAACCTAACTGGAATTAGAACGCGGCTCTCCGATTAACAATTAAGAGCCATTATCCATTAAACCACCCACACATCCAAGATTACAGCAAATGGTATTCCTAAGTGATCATCCATCTATGTACTGAACAGGCTTGACGTTGCTTAGATGATCGTACGGGAATCGGTGTTTCAACGTGATGTGGCCGTAAGCCGGAGAGGTTATATTCGTTGGTTATTTAGACGTCGGTGTCATATAGAGGTAGAGTTCATTCTGTGGATAAGGTAGTAATTATAATGCATAGCCTCATTTTTGTAGGGATGAATATGAACCCGCATTGCTGAGACAAGATAACACAATAGTCAATATATGGGATATCCTATATCAGCCAAAATAATGGCCGCTTGAAGATGACCGGAGTGTACATGGCTGAAACGTTGTGTTTATAATAATCAAGATGCGAGCAAGAGTTGGAATAAATCAGTGTGTATAATTGTTTGTTTTTGTTTTGTTTTTTCTATTCGTTATAGCGGAGGGATGGAAAACCAGTTCTGGATCGGAAGCAGTTCCGGTTCGAATGCATCTCGTTGGCAAAACAGTCGACAAAAAGGGGAACGTGAAAAGACATGAAAGAATCTATGATTACTCTGAGTTTGACCCCAAAGCACCAGATCATAAAGTCTTCGAGGTATGGATTTTTAAAAAAATCATTTCACTTCAAGTAGGGTTGAGGGAAGGGTTACATAGAGTGAAAGAGAAAAGGAAGACTTTAGTGTGGAGAAGTAGGGAGAGAACAACAAGAGAAACGAGATGCATGAAGACAGAAGATGACGAGTGATGTTGCATTTAAATTTTTGAAGATTATAGCTGGCAGGGAAGCAAGAAAGGTGATATGTGCGAGAAGAGGCGCTGTTAGAATAGAAGACGCCGAGTTGCCACTCTAGTAGCCCGCTTAAATTCATGCAGTCGAGGCACTAAGGAAAGAAGTAGATCAGAGGGAAGCCACGTTTAGTCAGTGAGAAAGTGACTGGAGTCGAGATGCCAGGTCAGGATCGATTATATTGCAGACGCTTCTTTGAATTTTGTCAAGAATATCGAAAGATGCTGCGGAACACCAGACCAGTTTTTTTTTTTAAGCATTTCACCCGAAGCAATTTTTGGAGTACCACTAGCACGCAACGGGTTACAGAGAGTGAGAGCAAAAGAGGGGTGTTTGAGGAAAGGATATAAAGAAGGACAGGAATGTGGATCAAGGCATCAGAAGATGTCGATTGACATTACATTTGAATATTTGAAGATTATAGCAGTCAGGGAAGCAAGTAAGAGGAAGGGAGTTCCACTAACGAGAAGCACGAAAGAAGAAGCTGTTGGAGTAGAAGAGACGGCTACAATTAATCGTTTCGACAGTGAAAGAGTAGGATCGAGATGCCAACCTAGTAGCACGCTTAAATTCATGCAATTGGGGTACCAGTGAAAGTAGCTCATCAAAGCATTTGCCATGAAAATATTCGTAGAAAAGACAGAGGGAAGCCACATCGCGTGTGGAGGCAGTATTCAATGCACGGACGGATGATAGATTTATAAAAGTGCATGATGGATTCTGAAGAGAAAATTTTTCTGCCACGACACAGTGAACCAACTTTCCTAGCACTAGATGCAGCCATTGATTCGATATAATCGTTCCACTTCATGTCAGTGGAAAACATGAGACCAAAAAGGCACAAAATGTTGCTTTGCTGTAGTTTAGCATCGACCATTCTCATGGCAGGCAGGAAAGGTTCTCTTTGGTGAATAAATGAAAGCAATTCTGTTTTGAAGACGTTAAAGTTTACAAGCCATTTCTTGCCCCGGTTAACCACTGACTGGAGGTCCTTTTCGATAGCAGTTGCCAGGTTTAGACCTGCTACTAAGACAGAAATTAATAGTTGTCTCGTCTGCATGAATGCCTAGTTGGGAACTGATGACATCGAGAAGATCGAAAATAGAGTAGGTTGAAAGATAGAGATTTGGGGAGCTCCGTATGAGTATGAAATTATATAAGTGTGTGTCTGTTCAACACAACCTTTATTACACGATTTGTTAGTGATGATTGTATTAAACCAAATATTCACCCAGAGACACCGTACCCCTCGAGATTGAGGAGACGGTCAGCATGCCAAACCCTGACGAAAGCCTTTAAGATATCTAGGGCCACAGCCCGCAATTCCCCCTTCTTATCTAAAACTTAATAGACAAGTTCAGTTATGGCCGTTAATAGATCCCTGGAGGGGGGATGCAATAACATTAAATGAACTATAAGCGTGTAGAGTTTGTTAAGAATGATTGAATTAAGCCAAATATTCGTCCAGTGACACTGTAGCCCTTGAGCTTGTGAAAATGGCCAGCATGCTAAACCCTGAGGAAAGCCGTTGAGATATCTAGTGCTACAGCCCTAGCTTCCATATTCTTATCTAAAGCTTAACAGATGAATTCAGTTATGGCCGTTAACCCATCGACGGTAAACATGGACAAATGAAAGCTATATTTTTTATTCGAAAGAAGATACCGGGAATTAAGATGCTTAACCAATTCGGTGTTGATTAGAGCGTCTAGTAGTTTGCCAAAAATGTAAGAGTCTAATAGAGCGATAATTTAAGGAGCGAGAATATTCTTCAGATTTTTTAAAGACAAGTGTCTGATTCTGTCTGTAAATAGTGAATTTTACTTATTACAACCGGTGACAAACAGACGTCTCTTACAATCGAACCTGTTGCTCTAATATCGCCACAAAGTGTTGTTCTCCTGAAGTTTAGTATCAGCCATACTGATGACAGGAAGAAAAGGCTGTCTGTCGTGATTAAATGAAAGCAGTTTTGATTTGGAGGCGTGAAAATCTATAAGCCATTTCTTGCCCCAGTTAACCACGGATTGAAGGTCCTTTTCAAGAGCGGTTGTCAGTTTTACTTTGCAGTATGTGTCGGATTGCTACTAAGACAGGAATAAATATTTGTGTAATCTGCATATTGCGAACTGACGATATCGGCAAGCTCGTTGACGAAGATCAGAAACAATGTAGATCCAAGGATAGATTCCTGGGGTGAGGGTTGCATTAACATCAAATGAACTGGAAGCGTGCCCGTTCAACACGACCTTCATTACACAATTTGTTAGGAATGATTGAATTCAGCCAAATATTCGTCCAGTGACACAGTAGCTCTTGTGGAGACGGTCAAACCCTGACGGACGCCTTTGAGATATCCAATGTGGCAGTTTCGACATTCATATCTAAAGTTTGGTAAACAAATTTAGTGATGGCGAAACGGAAGCCATATCGATTGTCCGAAGGAAGCTGTGCAAATTAAAATGCTTAACCAATTCAGCGTTGATTAGAACATCGAGTACTTAGACAAAAATGTAAGAGACTAATAGGGCGATAGTTTGAGCGGTTAGAGATCAACCCCCCAGAATTCTTAAAACTACAGGGGTGGGAGCTTAGAGCAAGCTGGAAAGTAAGAAGTCGCGATGCATTTGTTGTATCATATGAAGAGAACAGGGGTCAGCTCAGGGTCACCTTTATTGAGGACGACTGCACGGATACCGTCGTATCCACATGCCTTGTGGGGATCTACTTTAGAAATGATAGCAGAAATTCTGGACAGAGTTATCCGCATATAAAACTAGATGCCAGGTCAGGACAGATAACGTTGCATATTCATCTTTGGACTTTGTTAAGAAGCTATGTACATCAAACCAAATGTAGCAGCAATATTCGATGCACTGACGAATGGTAGATTTATGAAGGGTCAAGAAAGATTGTCACGAAATAAAGTAACAATACAAGATGTGAGAAAATATACTTTTGTGAAAGAAAAGCATTTAAGCTTCGCTGGTCGGAAATCTGTGTCTGTGTGTGTGTGTGTGTAATGAGCATGTGTGAGTTTAAATCTCGTATGCGTGTGTGAAATGCACCACAAGGCTAGGTGAGTAAATCTCCTCAGAATGGAAGACTCATGTCGTCGATGCTATATTTTGGAGCAAGGAAGACAAAATGTTTATTTAACCGTCCTTTTGTAGTCCTAAAAAAAGCGCCGCCTAGCAGCGTCCTGCCAGACAAGGTGGGAGTAATCTCCACAAAACAAACACATATGCACCGTTTCTGGCTTCATTGCAAGTTTCGCTTTTTACACATCATGTTAGAATATAGATTGAAAGGGATAGTGATAAGTTAAACTTTACTAGGAGCTACAAATGATAGGAAGTTGTGGAGAGCCATAATCACCATACATAACGTGCTTGTGTAAATGGATGGCAGAACACAGAATGGGGGGTTAAAAGACAAACTTTACTACGAGCTACAAATGATAGGAAGTTGTGGAGAGCCATAATCACCCGACATAATGTGCTTGTGTAAATGGATGGCAGAACACGGAATGGGAGGGATGGTTAAAAGACAAACTTTACTACGAGCTACAAATGATAGGAAGTTGTGGAGAGCCATGATCACCTACGTCCTTTTTTATTATGTGTTCTATTTTCTTTCAGCTTCATTCTGGCTCTTTCTGTAAAGGGATTAAGGCAAAAAAAGCCATTCCCGAAACGCCAATGTGTTTTTCCTATGGTCTTGAAACTGTCTCTATGGGAGCCGGTGGGAACATCAGAAGCGACCTTTATGTAAGTAAGAACCATCTTTTGAAAACATGGAGATTGTCACTCGCTAACAAGTTTTATTCGGAATACATTAGTTCTGCATTTCTCTGCTCACTATTATCCTCATCTTTGTTGTTTTGACCACAGCGTTTCGACCATTTTGCCTAGCGATCTTCATCAATTTCTCGTCGCTCCAGGTAACCATCAGCAATTTCGAACAACTACTGAACATGACCAGCTATATCCTGTCTAGCACTGTTAAGGCTTACGGCCATGTCACGTTGATACACCGGTTCTCGTACGACCACCGAAGTTAAGCATCGTCGGGCATTGACAGTACCTATATGGGTGACCGCTTGGGAATACCAAGTGCTGTAATCTTGTGTGTGTCTGTGATCTAATGGACAATGGATCGGGTTCGTTATATTAATTTAGGCGAAAGTTATGAAACTACCTCTTTCCCCCCAGCTATGGGTTAATTAGTAAAACTTGTATCTGTAAATCATTATTATCCGCAAAGATATTTTAACAATTAAAATATATACGGGTTTCAATAACCTGCTAAAGGTTGCTAAGCCGAAAAAACAAATCAATCAAATAGTAATGTCAATCCAGTTTCCACTGAGTCAAAGTATACATTGCCCGGCCCAGAGATTGAAATCACAATGGCTATATCACAAAATTCACTGACAAACTGTTTAGTTTATTCAGCTATTGTTTCGAGATACATATATATATCCCTAGACTTCTTCAGGAGAAAGAGAATAATCTGCCTTCGCAGATTAAATAAAAGGGTTCCGTTTAAAATTCTATGAAAATTACCCGGATTGACAAGCCCTTGAAGAAAGCTGGAGTGCACAATGCCCTTATCGTTGTGATCACAACAACAATGATGAGGATAATAGTTAGGATGTAAATAATGCAAATAATGACAGAAATAGACATTACTTGAGTGTTTTTTTTTTTTTTTTAGTCTTTACTATTCTGTAGCACATAATGAGGAAAGAGGGCTTGGGAAATCTGACACTCACAGGACATATTGAGGGACAGCGGGGAAGAAGAAAACTTTTGTAAATGACTGGCAGATCAAAGACTGCGAAGAATAGAAAGGACACAAAACCTGTTTAGAGCTAAAAGGAAAGGAAGTTGTGAAGGCCCATGATCGCTCATGTTCTGGAGGAACATGGCAGATAAAAAAAAAAAAATTACCACCCATTTTTTTGTTTAAATCTTTTTGGATAATGTGTCATCAATATTAACATTCATTACAGGCGGTGGAGTAATGGATAGCATCTCGGATTGAGGAATCGGAGAGCCGAGTTCGAATTTCAGTCAAATCCATTACATTCACTTACGTGCTAATACCCTTGGGAAAGGTATGAATCCTCCTCTTCTCCCCCCCATGGGTAAATAGCAGGACAGACCGTGTTCTATAGCCTTGGATGGCGACTGGTCTACTGCAGAAAGAAATGTCAACCTACTGCGGGAAAAAAAATCTGCCTCGTCAGTCATGTATCGGAAGATACATGATCGCTTCAGCATGTATCACGCATGGCACATAACTGACTGACGGGCGGGTAAATGTCCTTGTTTTTATGACAACGGTTTGCCTTTTGCACCCCCCCCCCCAGCCTTGTTCAGGTGTCTGTCGAACCGGGTAGCCTCCAGGAAATTTCGAACTGAAACCCTTTATTTGAAGACCCTTTATTTAATCCACAGGGATAGATTATTCTCGTTCTTCTACGTCTAGTCGTTAAATAGAACTGCTTAGTCATTACGTCCACTAAGTTTGAGTCTCAGTCTGTACTACTCGGCACAGAGATTGAACACACGCTACCAAACTTACAAACCGACGCCTTAATACGCTAGCTTATTATCGTGTTAAAATAGCCTACTGCAGGGGCCGGCAACTTTTTGCTATGTGTCGACTTAGGGTTTTAAAATCATTCTGTGTGTCAACAGCATACATATTTTTTATACAAGTCAAGGTCAACATATCTGTTCTACAATATACTTTATACACTAATATATAGTATATATACTTTAGTATATATTAAAATTGAAACAGCTAAATATCTTCTTTGCGTTGTAGTAGTTATTGCCTCAGAGTTCGTGATGTTGTTCGGTCTGCGTGCAATTGGAAATTGCTTGGCGTGCCACATGTGGCACGCGTGATGTAGGTTGTCGTAGGTTGCCGACCCATGGCCTAGTGGATTCAAGACCAGAGAGCCCAATGATCTAAACGTCATGATACTAACAGTAAAGATGGGGGTATCAGTACAAATGTGAATAACTTGAATATATTTTTATTCACGTGTGCTAAGATTAACCGCGACAAGTCTTCCGGTTTGCAGTTAGGCGCCTGGAAGAGTGTTGAACTTCCGGTGCCCTTTGGTTAAACTGATAGGCCCGTCCGCATTTTCGGAGTGTGGTTCGATCCCGGACTCCCGCTGGAGAAAAAAATGGTCAGAAGAAATGGCAAAGGTCGGAGCGGCGGTCGCTAATTGGCTCTGAAGGCGGTTGTCCGTGAAGAGAAGGGCTGAAGTGTGTGCCACTTACGTCTTTCCTCTCATCCTTTATCGGTTGTCTGTCCTTCTCTGTAAGGAACGTAAGAAGGCGATGGAGCGCTTGCTCTCCTCTCTCTTGTGGGGTGGTCACAAGCATCACGTCGACAGAGATGTCTCTGACCAACGCCCGTGCAATGTGGCCTCGGAATGCCACACTTGGAGAGTCACCGACATGCCTGGACGTTGGCTTTCCTACGCCGCGCCTTGACAGAAAACTCGCTCTTGGAGGGGAGTGTGAGGGTCGCATTCCCTCGCCTTACTATCAATTCTCGCGTGTCTATGGCTGGGCGTCTTCGTAAGTCCTGGATGCGATCGAGTTTCTTCCTCGAGTGTCTAGCGGCCTTGAAGATCATTCCTTGATCCAGTGACACTTCTCGACCTAGTGGAGTCCTGGATTAAGAATTAGTGGATGGGGTCGAGAAGGATCCTCTCTTTGAGAGGCTCAGCTTGTTGGTGGCCGAGTTTCGCTCGTTTTTTTTTTTTTGTCCTGGGTGTCAGCGGATTACCTCAGCAATCTTAAATTTTCGCTTACCTGGCGATCGGGTCAGAATAGGATATCTCTCAATGACATAGAGACTTCAGATGGCGTGTCGTCGATTTGCCTGACTGTCATCGGTGTGACCTTGGCTTAGAAGAAACGGCTTCGCACGCCTTCTGTCATTTTCATCGACGAGTTGACGGCTCGTATCGATCTCGAACAGCTCGTGCTCATTGATCTCGCATACGCGTGTGACGTGTATTCTGGGGTGAAACGGATGGTGTTTCTGGCGCTGCTAGCCGTGGCTAGAATGGTGATTTGGGCGACGCGGAAGGTGGAAATCTTGCGATGTGAACGCTATCCTAATCAAGGTGTGGCCAAATTCTTTGAGCATCAACTGAGGATGAACTCAGATTTCAGCGAAAGGTGGGTAACTGCAGTTCACCTGGTTCGTGTGAACGGGGGCTAGCCTTAATTTTCTTTTTTAAAAATCCCCCTAAGACACAACGGGGCGGTTTCCTGTGGAACCCTCCCCAGGTTAAGCTAGACTCTTCTTCTGTACTTAGTTAGTGTGAGTAAGTGTCGTTCCCAGCCTGTTCGCGGTCTCTTTTTTGTTATGATCCAAGTTGAGATTCCAAACCTCCCCACTTTGTTTTTGGCCTTCTTTTTTCATCTCGACTGGGTCAGGCTTTATAATTCTCCCATGACATAGCTGGTGTTATGGAATGCCCTTTGGGTCGGCAAAAAGAAAAAAAATCGACAGTTACGTCAAAATGTCAAAAGTCCTTGGGGCACATCTTCCCCTGTAGCTTCGTACAGCTGTTGTGCGAACTGATTGTAGGTTACATGATTCGCATCCTGGACGGAAAGATCTTTGTCCTCGAAGCCAGTTCCGTTTGTAGCAGTGTTGTTCTACAGCTGAAGAGGAATGGACACTGAATGTGTTCTTGTGTTTACTTGGCATTAGTCGAGATTTGGACGACGCAAAAGAAGGACTTTTATGGCGGTGATAAGTTTTCCCCTTCTCAACTAATTTTGTTCCTTAAGTACCAGCTTAAATAAATAATTTATGACTAATAGAACCTTAAAGTTTTCATTGAATATATATATATATATATATATATATATATATATATATATATATATATATATATATATGTTTTTGAGATGAGATATTATTTACATTATTCGGACTATTCACCTCATCTTTGTCGCCATATTTATTACAACGTTTCGGCCTTTCAGTATCTGTCTATATTTCCGAGATGAGGCATTATGTACACTATTTACATTATTCGGACTATTGTCCTCATCTCTGACGCCATATTTATTACAACGTTTCGGCCTTTCAGTATCTGTCTATATTTCTGAGATGAGGTATTATGTACACTATTTACATTATTCGGACTATTGTCCTCATCTTTGTCGCCATATTTATTACAACTTCTCGACTAACATAACATACTTGTTTGTTTTGAATTTTAACAATAATTCGATCACAGTGTTTATTCCTGAATAGGAAGACTAGTTAATGATAACTTGACCTCTGTTTTCAATGAACAGTTGAAAACCCGTCTAATTTTTCTTGTAGCTTGAGACTCCATTTTGAGCACAGGTCTATGTGGAATCCAAACACATTTTCAATACTCTTCTGATGATTTGTGTAATCTTTCGATAACGTCTTTTTTCTTGCTGAAAAAAATACTTCGTTATAATCTTTATGCAGATTTTTACGTTCAAAAAACTGCATTGTTCTTTGAAGTAAAGCTAGGGCTACTTTATAATTTGATGGAACAGAAGTGATTTTGTCTTCATACCACGGCAGGTCCAGATAATATTCATTGTTTTTGAATTCAATAGGATTCCTTGAATTTTTCTATTTTTCCTGTCATAAGAACTTATATCTATTTACATAATAGCTGAATGTACCTCTAACATACGCTGTATATTTTTCTACGAGAGACTTATTAAAGGTATTGTAACGATTACTACTATGTTTGACACGTCTACAATTTTCTCAACTGTGATTGGTCAAATAATAAATACTAACAATCACAGGACAATTTACTGATCGCATTCACCACACTGAATTTTTCCTACTGTTAATTTACAAACATGCTTTTGTTACAAAATCACCGATTGGGTAATTTTTCATCCAATCAGATATTTTTTGTGTGCTCTCGAAATTCCTCCCGCCATTCTCCTGGGAGCCTACCCATGGTTATATAAACCAGAATTCGTTCCAAAAATAGACAGTAGAAGCGGAACTCAGTAGAACACAGCAACTCACACACGTCTACACAGACTATTCATTCGACTCACTGCACGCACGAACGCACACAGAACTTAAATATCATTCACCATCAATTCTATGTAACAAGCCAAGTTGCAACAGCTCTGTTAGTTATATCTAATCCACAACTGATTTATTACATGTTCTTCTGAAGACATCATTCTATCTAATACAGAACTTTGAACATTCTTTCAGAAAACTTGTTTATTTACATTTAATCTTTCAGCTAACAGATAAAGGGAAACAACTTCTCCTATCTTATTGTTTCACACATTACAAAAAAAATGTTTTGTATTTGTTGATTTTAATATATATTTTATCGTTGAAACAAAAATCGGTTTTCCATTCTTTTCCTTGATACAAAAATGTATAATTGTTAAATGCTATTCAACACGCAGCCGCATCAACCTTTTCAACACAACCAGCATTTACAGTATCAGCTATGTTGTCAGGATAAGTGTCTTTTGGATTTAATACAAAATTTACTTCTCGCTCAGGACATTTGGCTAACTCCTTTACGGTAGCATGGTAATTGCTTTGACTGTCATCTTAAGATTAACTGGTTTTATCTGATGAACATATAGAAAATGATTAATTTCTCCAAATGGCGGTATACCACCGGGTAATTCTCATGCTAAGCCCCTCTTACATTTAACGAGTTTGGTAGAACGCATGAATTGAAATATGTCGGGATTTATTAATCCCAAGATATCGACCTGGCCATGTTTATTTCTTGAAAAAGATAATCTTTTGTTCAAACTTGATTAGGTCTTTCTCAATTGTAATTCAACAATTTTAAAGATAGTATCAAATTCGCTACCAGTTAATAGAAGCAAAAGAAGCTGTCTCCCCTTCTCCGTCTCAATATCCAGTACAAGCTGATTGATTAAGCCTGTTAGCTTGTCCTAAGTACTTTTTTAACTCCGAAATCTGCTTTTCTTAACACACTATCGGAGCAGTTTAGTCATATAATTATTTTGTTCGATAAGTAGGAACGCTGACTACCGGTGTATAATAAGCATCTGACCACTGTCCTTTTTCTACCCGACCGGATGAATAATTTTACTATAAGTAATAAGAATTTATTCTCCTCATAGGTGTTAATACACATGTGTTTACAGAGATATAACTTTTAATTTTTCGCATAATGTTCTTATATGTTCCACAGAGGAACACTTCTTGCATGGATAAGGCAATTTAGCTTTATGTCAAATTTAGCTTGGACAAAATCAAGAGGCTATCTCGCTAAGGGAGAGGGGAGAGGAGAAAATATATATATATATATATCATATGATATCTTATTTCTCACAATAAAAAATGCTACTCTTATCAAAGGATAATGTCATAAACGTCGTAAAAGTCTAGAGTGTGTCTTAATCGCAAAGGTCATCTACAGTATGCGCCCTGAGTCTTAGAATATTTCGCTATTCCTGGCAGATCTTCTAATATCACAGCGTGGAATACCTATTAACAAAAAATGACGGAAAGTAAAAGAAAAAGACTCTAAATGAATGAATTCGTTAAAATAAAAATAAAAATTCTAAAATTCCCAGCACCTCTCGTTCGTGCGCATGTGTAGTCCTACAAACATAACAAATTCAGTCAAATGAAGTCCTGAAGGGCGAAACGCGTCACAAGTAAACTTTTTCCACTTTGTCATACAATTTCCCTAATACTGTTCTTGATATATAGAAATGTATATCGTTATCTCATATATATATATTTGTGTCCGTTTGTTTTATTTTTAGATTTATTATGATGCCGAAAAGAAGTTATTTCGAATGGATTACGTGGAACCCGAGGAAGGAGCTCCAGGTTACAACAAGGGACCTCTGACTCAAATTCATGATTTCAACACGGGTAAGTGATGCAGAGAAATACAAGTAAAATTACGGTATTAAACTTGCCAATACTTTGTTAAATTGACGCATCGAAATTTCCTTCTTCTTCCTCCACGTCCTTCTTCTTCTTCTTCTCCTTCTTCTTCTTCCTCCTCCTTGTCCTTCTTCTTCTACTTCTTCTTCTTCTTACGTTCTTCTTCTTCTTCTTCCTCCTCCTCGTCCTTCTTCTTCTTCTTCTTCTTCTTCTTCTTCTTCTTCTTCTTCTTCTTCTTGCGTTCTTCTTCTTCTTCTTCTTCTTCTTCTTCTTCTTCTTCTTCTTCTTCTTCTTCTTCTTCGTCTTCTTCTTCTTCTTCTTACGTTCTTCTTCTTCTTCTTCCTCCTCCTCGTCCTTCTTCTTCTTCTTCTTCTCTGCCCACCAGTCTCCCCCCATCTGTCGCGATCATGTGCCAGTGCCTTGGTCTCTGCGAATGGTTTCTCCATCCATTTCTCGATATTGTAATTCCACTTTTTCTTCGGTCTTCCCCTCCTCTTATGTCCCAAAGAACTGTTTGCAAGCCCATCCGATCGTGTCACGTGGCCATACCATCCCAGCTTACTTTCCTTCACTGTAGTGAGGTCTTCGTGGGTGGTTGGAGGTGGTGGTGAAATGTGATACTGGATTTTACTGCGTACCTTGGTCATGTGCTCAAGGTATGAGTTACCCAAGATAGTGCGATACCATCTCACTTCCACTGCCTGTGTATCTTTCATGCATACAGGAATATAGAGATTACCAATGGAGGCAGGAGCCTGATCTTGTACTGCACGGAAATGGTGTTACACATCCATATGGTCTTCGGTTTAGAGAGTGCAGTCATAGGCTGTGCAGTTCTTGCAATTATTTCTGGTCTTCATCCTTGGTCACTGATAGTATTTGAACGGCTGCACTGTCTCGTCAAAATATACACGAAGGAAAAAACGGTCTACAATCAATATTTGTCTCTGTTATGCTATTGCCACTTTGTTGTTTTTTAAACATTTCCACGTTATTTTTTCTGTTAATATGGATTATGTCCATAGAGTTAAAGTGAAGTCGTCGGCTGTGACGCTTTTATCCAGTGGAATCTAATGGCAAGTTGGAGGCGTGTCCATAGCGTAGTGTTTATTAGTTCTGAAACTGGAATCGTCGGTTTTGACCCTTTTACCCGGTGGAATCTAATTGCACGGAGGAGTATGTGGAAAGGTAAAATTTTCCGTTTAATTTTTTAATCGTTTCCCCAAAGCAAGGTGATAAATCCACGAAGACACAAGGTGTTACTGAGTGCAACAGATTCCGAGAAAGAAATCAAACATTATCAAGCAGAAAGAGGACAATAAAAACATGAATTATGGAGGCAACGACATTGCATTTATATTTTGAAAGATCATATTTGACTGGAAAACAAGAAGCCGAAAGAGAGTTCCACAAGTAAGAAATGAGAGCGAAGAAACTGTTAGCATAGATCTTACGGTTATGTAGCAATTTCAACTGTAAAATGATGAGACCTAACTACCAATCTGGTACTGCGCTTGAATTCGTAAAGTCGAGGTAGCAGAGAAGAAACCATGAACATTTTTAAAGAAAAGACACAGGGAAGCTACGTTATGGGAAAATTGACTGAAGCCTAAATGTCAGGTCAGGACTGATAACATAGCAGATTTTTTTAGTATAAACGGAAGCACCAGAATGTTAGAACGTGTCTTCGCCTTTATTGTTTTTCACAATGTCTTCATTTTCTCAGTCACAACGTTTACTTACATTTGTTTTTTTATGTAACAACATTTTTCTCGTATTGTCTCTCACAATTTTTCATTGTCTTTGTTGCTTATGTAACAAGTTGCACATCTGCCGGATGTCGCAACATCTTATCTACGAGATGTAACATAATCATAGGTAGTAGACATGGTAAATAATACAAGATCATAAGTAGCGGATCTGCCAGATGTTGCAAGATCGTATATACCAGATGTAACATAATCATATGTATTAGACATGGTAAATAATACAAGATCATAAGTAGCGGATCTGCCAGATGTTGCAAGATCGTATATACCAGGTGTAACAAAATCATACGTATTAGACATGGTAAATAATACAAGATCATAAGTAGCGGATCTGCCAGATGTTGCAAGATCGTATATACCAGATGTAACAAAATCATACGTATTAGACATGGTAAATAATACAAGATCATAAGTAGCGGATCTGCCAGATGTTGCAAGATCGTATATACCAGATGTAACATAATCATACGTATTAGACATGGTAAATAATACAAGATCATAAATAGGCCTAACAGATGTAGCAAGATACTATCTACGAGATGTAACATGATCATACGTAGTAAGCAGTGTAAATAATGTAAAATAATAAGCAGCAGATCTGCCAGATGCTGCAAGATCGTATATATCAGATTGTAGGCATGGGAAATAATACAAGATCATCAGTAGAAGATCTGCCAGATGTCATATCTGTCAATCATATTGTTAAATCTATAATATAAATAGCAAAGACAAATAAGTAACAGACATGCCAGACGTTACCATATTGGAATTATCGGACATACCAGATACAATTTGATTGTTTTTGTTTAGAGACATATTAACACATCTAGGGGTTATTTAAAGCCGAAATTTAAATATTTGCAGTTCTATGGATTTAACTACAGATATTCCGTGCATAATTTTATATTTTCTTGGCAATATTTTTCTTGTTGTTTTTTTAGATAATAAAATGTATTGCGTCTCAAATGCATTATCGCCATCTTCTGTCTTCCCGAAACCTGTTCTTTTACTGTCCTTTCTCCTCACTAAATTCTTCTCATTCTCTTCCATTCCCAGTAACCCCTTGCGTCTTGATGTTGATTTTGGCTGTAAAATCTATCAGAAGACATGCATTTCTATATGACTTTTTCTATATGAATGAATTTTCTATTTTATTTTTTCTACATGAATTTACTATTTGACTTTCTACATGAATGAATTTTCTATATGACATTTTTTCTACATGTTTTCTATTTGACTTTTCTATATGAATGAATTTTCCTATATGCCTTTTCTACATGAATTTACTATTTGATTTTCTATATGAATAAATTTTCTATATGACATTTTCTACATGAATTTACTATTTGACTTTTCTATATGAATGAATTTATCTATATGACTTTCTACATGAATTTCCTATTTGACTTTACAATATAAAAGGATTTATCTATATGACTTTTCCTACAGGAATTTTCTATTTGACTTTTCTATATGAATGAATTTATCTATATAACTTTTTCTACATGAATTTACTATTTGACTTTTCTATATGAGTTTCTATATGACTTTACTACATTACCCCTATATGACTTTACTATATTACTTTCTCTATATAGCTTTTTACAATTATGTCAGGTCGATTCTCCTGGATTTCCCGATCAATCTGAAAGTTTAAATTCCATTTTCATTCTGTACAAGTAGTGATATTATCATTACTAATATTTTGTAGGTGTTGCTTACCTAGTGTACAAAAATAGGGGCTCTTGTGACATGTTTCCTATCGACCAAATTGGAGAAGACACGGTTTCGTTGAATTCTGGAAAAGTCCGAATGAAGACGAGTAAAGAGTTTTTCGGATTAAACAAAAAGAACTTCATCTACGAAGGAGAGG
>OZ038499.1:14757184-14759684 GCA_964036315.1 Acanthosepion esculentum | reverse complement strand
AGAGACGGCGGCAAGCGAGCACGTAGACTTAGTAAGGAGTCATACCGCGATACTTCAATACCAAGACTGTATATATATTATTGCTACTAACCCGCATTTCTGGATCTACTAACCCGTATTACCAGTTTGTATTATTACGTTAATACGTTTATTTTCCTTATCCATTCCTGGCGTTTGTTATTCATTGATATCGGATTTCATCCCGGGATCCACAACAATTAAAATATTCAGTCAGTCAGTTATGTGCCATGCGTGATACACGCTTAGGTGATCATGTATCTTTCGATACATGACTGACGAGGCAGATTTTTTTCCCGCAGTAGGTTGCCATTTCTTTCTGCGGTAGACCAGTTGCCATCCAAGGCTATAGAACCTGGTCTGTCCTACTATTTTCCCATAGTTGGGGACAGAAGAAGAGGATATCATACCTTTCCAACGGGCATTAGCACGTAAATGAATGTAATGGATTTGACTTGAATTCGAACTCGGCTCTCCGATTCCTCAATCCGAGCCGCTATCCGTTATAATATAAATGTTAATACATCATAATAGGGCAGTAGCTGTCGCACACTTCGCCGACGGAAGATGATCGATTGGCGCCATGTGTGGCATCCATATAAGATCTTCGATCCGATGAGACTATTTAAGTACATGAGTCGATTTTTCAGGCTTAATATATTGGCTTTGTAGAAACTTACGTTTTTACGCAAAACTACCCCACCAAGGACAGCCTATTCTATGACCAATATCCTTGTCTCTTATACTAAATTTCGTATAAATGGCCCATACACTAACGTATGTATAGTGTTTAATATTCACTAATTCACTAATTCCATACCCTGAGTTTTTATGATAGATGATAGATAGACCAATCAGTCAATGTTCCACGTTGGGATCTATCTATCTATCTATCTATCTATCTATCTATCTATCTATCTATCTATCTATCTATCTATGTTCATATCTATCTATCTATCTATCTATCTATCTATCTATCTATCTATCTATGTTCATATCTATCTATGTTCATATCTATCTATCTATCTATCTATCTATGTTCATATCTATCTATCTATCTATCTATCTATCTATCTATGTTCATATCTATCTATCTATCTATCTCTCTATCTATCGCAGTCTGTTCATATCTATCTATCTATCTATCTATCTATCTATCTATCTATGTTCATATCTATCTATCTATCTATCTATCTATCTATCTATCTATCTATCTCGGGCTTGTCATTATCTATCTATTTGAACATACAAAACTATGATCTTGTTTAGTACTCCTAAGCTCTTATAGTAGAGGTGGGCAAACTATGGCCCGCGGGCCACATCCGGCTCGTTGGTTTTTTTAATCCGGCCCGCCGAAGATTGACAGAATTAGGACTGCATTCCTTTGACCTTGTCCTGTAATGCCTGGCATCGCACTAGGTGGCACATTCGCCTTATTTCCAAGCGCCACGGAACGCCTGCGCCGCGGTCACCGCAGATCCCAGTTGAACACCTCAGATCTGTTCTGCGACTTGCCTCGACAAAACTAACATCAGATTTCCATGTACTGGCAAAAAAGGGTGATCAACAACACTGTTCCTACTAAAAGTGAATGTAAGTAATGTTTTTTCTGTTTATGTTTGATGTGTATGCGCCAGGTGCCGGCCCGTCTGTCAAATTTTAAAAGTCAAAGTGGCCCCTAAGCCAAAAGGTTTGTCCACCCCTATCTTATAGGAATATCTTTTTATCTTTCAGGATGAAGTTTTGGCAAATTCAGAAGCGAATACGGAGTCTAGCTTCCCAGTTTCTCTGGAAATAACACAACCAAAGGTAATGTCATTGTCGCCAATTCACAGATTAAAATTAAAACTAATTTTTAAATATTCTTAAGATAATTCATCAAAACAATCAAGCCAATAAATTTCTCTTCTCATTTAATGATGTTTATTAATGATAATAATTCATTTATTATAGCGAAGAAAACGACGACTTACCTCGTCAAACCAAGCGACAGCGCATTGCGTGTATCCTACGACGGAAAATGTGGCGAAAAAGAAAATTACTTACCAAAAAAAAGGGGGGCACGTATTTCGGATGACAATACACACACACACATATATATATATATATATGAAGAAATATAGTCTTAAAGTGTGCTATAATTATGGGATAAAGTGCTCAATATCAGAGGTAGAGCGTGTGTAAATATAAAAGTGAACATAGAAGTCAACACTTAGAGGCGACAGTCTGTTTCATGCTAGATGCAATCGTCGGGCCACCGTCGAGTGCTGTTATTTTTTTCGGCTATTTATATATACGGGTCAGTGGTGCATTGTGGGTAGTCTTTTTGGCAGATATTTTACCGGAAGTCGTTTATTTGTTTATTTATTTATTTGTGTCAAATTATTTTGCTTGTTTTTATTTAATTTTATTTTTGTTTTTTATCCTTTATATTTATTTTATTTTTATTTATTTATTTTTTATTTATTTTGATCGGTGTTTT
>OZ038499.1:14749684-14752184 GCA_964036315.1 Acanthosepion esculentum | reverse complement strand
GCGTGCAAGATTAGACTTCAAGAGATTAAGATTGTAGTGTCCAGGAAAGCATCCATGTGGGAGCCTTTTCCATAAAATAGTGATTCCTGGGAAGAAGATGTCAGAATAGAAAATTTATGGAATGCGTCGAGAGGGCTGTTTAGCCATTTCACAGAATTGCTACGCATGTGACACGTAACTCGTTGGTGGTGTTTTCATGTTGTCGAGAGTGATCAAATGGACATTTCCTACACTTGTAGACCAGGTTCTGGACAGCCGCGTACTGCAGAAGCCCACAAAAGTTATCTGGTTCGGAAGTTGCTCGACTCTCACTTTCCAGCATTAAGAAAGTTCAAAATCACTTACGCGGTCTTATGGGTGATGACTTATTTTCAACTATACAACCTCTCTTCCAACGTCGCATGCCTATCACTATATCCATGTTCAGATGGGTCTCATTTCAATTCATTTCAGCCAAGACCCGCCCCGGTACATCCACAGTGTTGAATCAGCGTCATTTCCTACGTATTGTATGAGTAATAATTCTTCTACTCTGACACCTTCTTCCTAAATATCGCTACTTTGTGGAACAGACTCCCGCGTGGATGCTTCCTGGGCACTACAATCTTAATATCTTGAAGTCTAGTCATGTACACCTCTAGTAATGCTGTGAGGATCACCTTAGGGACCGATTTACGCTCTGTAGCTTTCAATGGTGGGAGTTGGTTCTACCTTTAGGTGGGCAATGATTGCTTGCATATGCGCTGTAGATCTGAAGAGTTGTATTCACCAAGAACTCACAGGCCTCAGATCTGGTACCATAATGTAGGGTGCCATCATTTAGAATTTGCGCTCATCTTTGGTGTTGAGGGAACGTTGAACAGCGCCATGTGAGTCCATTTGTCAACTGAAAGGCGATGCACAGTTCTATCAAACTAATGACTTCCCGTATGGTAAAGTTTCAACTATTGACAGAAAATTTTGTCAAAGTTGCAATTTTTCCTTTTACAAATTATACTTAAGTTTAATTATTTATCACTTGAATTTTAGATTTTCCTGAAATTTGACATCGAGAAATATAGAAACACACCTAAATACAGATACACAGTGCTGTACGATAAAAGTGACTCACCTGATTTTTTTAAACTAAATGTTCTCTTTTCCGATGAAACGAAAGTTGAGCTAAATTCAAAGGATAAGCGATCTAAAATCCGAAGAAGCTTTGAAAGCTCTTTGAATTTAGCAGTAAGTACTGTCAAGCATCCGTTCAGTATAATGTTCTGGGGATGCTTTTCTTTTCATGGAACTGGTTGCTTAAAACCTATTAAAAAGACCCTCAGGAGCGAGCAGTACAAGAGAATTTTAGAGTCTTGTCTGCTCCCTTCTGTTGAAAGGGTTCAAATCGACCCCACCAAGCTCATTTTTATGCAGGATAATGCTCCCTGTCACAAATCAAAATTGATGAAGCAATACTTTGATGAGAAGCAGGTGAGTGTTATGACATGGCCGCCCCAATCTCCTGACCTCAACCCCATAGAAAATTGATGGGGCATTATAAAGTACAGGCTCTCGAGAAAGCATTTGAGCAAGAAAGAGGATTTGATTGTGAATTTCATATCCGAATGGAATTCAATGTTTGGAGATGAGATTTGCCAGAACCTAATGAAGTCAATGCCAAAAAGGGTTGAAAAGATTATTCAAAATAAAGGAGGACCCATAGATTATTAAATATTTCGAACTATATTACCTATTATAAATAAATTATACCTCTATTATTCTTTATTTAAAGCTGTTCGGTTATGTTTCTATTGATTACTAGTTGCAGGAAATAGGTGAGTCACTTTTTTTGCACAGAGTTTTTCCCTAAATCTCATTTATATCCAAAATTATAATTATCAATAGAATACCTTAGGGTGAGTAAACTTTTTTACTAGGTGGTCGGGAAGGGGTCGTTATATTAGTAAGATTAAAAATTAGTTTGATCCCAAAAACAATAGGCGAAAAAATTTTTAAGTAAAAAAAAATTGGTGAGTCACTTTTATCGAACAGCACTGTATATAGAGAAATAAGAACTGTGATACATCTGTTTAAATATTCTGTTCGGATGCCTATGTCCTGAAGAGGAAGAAAGAGTAGGGAGAGAAGAAGAGGAATAAGAAGAAGGCAGGTGAAGGGGGGTAGAAAAAGAAGAGGATGAAAAGGAGAATAAGAAAAAGAGGAAAAAAGTGGAGGAGGATGAGCAAAAGGAGAATTAAAGAAGAAGAAGAAGAAGAAGAAGAAGAAGAAGAAGAAGAAGAAGAAGAAGAAGAAGAAGAAGAAGAAGAAGAAAAGGGGAGAGAAGAAGAAGTGGGAGAGGAGAAAAAAGAATAACAAGGAAGAGGAAGAAGAGGAAGAAATATTTCTTTTGAGATAAAGAAAAGGATAATCAGAAGAAGGAAGAAGAAAAAGGAATATGAGAAAAAAATTTATGAGAAGCAGAAGAAGAAGAAGAAGAAGAAGAAGAAGAAGAATGGAAGTAGAA
>OZ038499.1:14712184-14747184 GCA_964036315.1 Acanthosepion esculentum | reverse complement strand
ATCTACCGCAAGGAAAGTCGGTCCTCTGATGTATGGTCTGGTGCCCCCGCTGTTCATCTCGAGGCTCTCGACAATCTCCAAAGATGGATATACAATGTGATCGATCCTGACTTGACATCTCGACTGCAGTCACTTTCTCACCGACGTAATGTGGCTTCCCTCTGTCTTTTCTATAAATATTTTTTATGGCATCTGCTCTGACGAGCTATTTTCACTGGGGTCCCGACTTCATGAATTTAAGCGTACTACCAGGTTGGCATCTCGGTGCCACACTTTTACTGTCGAAACAATTCAATATAACCGCCTCTTCTAGTCCAACGGCTTCTTATCTCGCACTTCCTGACAGTCTAACTCCCTTTTCCTCTTACTTCCTTCCCTTATGGCTATAATCTTCAAAACATTAAATGTAATGTCAACCGACATCTTCTGATGTCTTGATTTCCGTTTTTCTTTTCATACTTGTCTCAATCTCCCCAATACCCAGTCGTTTCTCTCACTTTCAATCTCTGTAATTCCTTACGTACTAGTGGCACTCGCGCCTTCCGTCGGGTAAAATGCTTAAAAAAAAAAAAAAGTTTATTTAAAATTAAAAAATTATTTAAAAAATTTTTCTTTCGTTAAATTTACAAAATGTTAAATATATATATATATAATTATCTGATATTTTTAGTTCATCCTGGGTAAGACGTTAAATTACATCCGCGTCCTGGGTAAGACGATAAACTATATCCAGCAGCAAGGCCTCTGATCAGGAGGTTTTGAGGAGCGTGGAACACCTGTTAAATGCTGGTGTTCCCAGGTCCACCCTGACCCGGGGTGGTAGCACCTGTTAGGGTCCCATCTATGGGCAAATAGTTAACTATTACCAGCAATACTTTTTTGAAAAATTTATTACCAGCAATACAGTTTTGAAGGAAAAATATTAACAGAAACAGATTTTTGACAAAACAAAATATTACCAGCAATAAAAAATGTTGTCGGTATTAAATAACCCATTGAGGTTGATATGCCGTAAAACAAAATAAACCAAATCAATCTAAACCAAAGAATACATATTCTGTTCATACGAATCTATCCTAAAAATGTTGTCGGCATTAAATAACCCATTGAGGTTGATATGCCGTAAAACAAAATAAACCAAATCAAACTGATATTTTTAGTGTTTAAAAAAGTAATTTTTTTTCTTGTTTTTTGTCTTTTTCTGATTTTATTTCGTTATATAAATAAATGAAACTGGCGACATTAGTTGAATTGATTCTTCCTCTTCCAAAAGCCAATAACGGTTATATAAATATATGTAGCTAGAAAGAAGTAGTTGTTACTTTTTGAGTTGACTTTTACGACTATAGTAAAGTTATAAAAACCTATATTATAAAATAAGGGCTGATTATTTGTCCGTCACACACTGTCTGCGCCTAATTTTGCACACGTGTATGTAATGTATATGAGTTTGCCTTCGCTGAGCATGATGTACTTCTGCCATTTAATAAAACATACATGCACACGTACACGCACAATCGCATATAATTTAGTTGTAAATAAGATATTGGATTAATGCATTCTCCTCTTACTCAGTCTGGATAACTCGTACCCTGGGATGAGCAATAAAATCATAAAGTTGAGAACAAGAAAAAAAAATTAATTTTTTAACCCTTAAAAAAAAGTCAGATAATTATAATATTTTATTGATCTTTTTCTAAATTATTCAATCATAAAAAAATATATATTCTTTTATTTTATATCCTAAATTATTATTTATTTATTTTATTAAATATTATCTTATACCTGTTATTTATTTTTTAATATTGTAGAAATATTTAAAGATTTACACTTAAAATATACATGAACTAACACAAACGTACATAAATGCAAAATTGTAATGAATCTGAAATGGGCGCCTGTCTCTCTCACGATAGATAATTTCTCTTTATATCTAGCAAGAAGCCCTGGAAAATAGGAAAAGCCCTTGAAATGTCTTATGTTTACTGCACTATTTAAATCGAATATATTTTCTAATTTCTATCTGTCGCTTCGCTGACAACAAGATGATTAAATTTCAAATATTGTTTGTCCATTTAAAATATTTTAAATCGACAAACAATTTAGATTTGAAATTTAATCATCTTGTCGTCAGCGAAGCAACAGATACCGAAATTGTCGAGAAAGTACGAATCTTCTTTGACAAGGTTTTATTAAAATGTTAATTTCTGCTATAGTCGGAAGAGTCGTCTCAAGGGCAACAACTCCCGCGTCCCAGATATACATATTTAGAGAACCGTTATTCTCTATTGGAGGAGGAAGTGTCCGTTCAATTCTCTCCACAAGTCACGTATATTTTATGCAACATACAGTTGTTGACTGAGTCAAGAAATTAATTGTTAATTTTAACGCCTTCAAAACGAAACTTCTCTCTATTAGTAACCTGACAGACCCCTTCCTGCTTCCTATCAGTCTATTTACCTCCATGAGAGTGGCTTGTTGCGATTTCTTAGTCTAGCATTCTCAGCTGATATGAAATGGAAAAACTATATTGAATGCATTGCCAGGTTTGCTTCTAATAAAGTCGGTTTATTTTGCCGTGCTAGACAATTTTTCTCTCCAGAATCTATCTTGAATATTTATAAGTCTACCATTCCGTTCATGCTGCCACATCTGGACCGGTGCTTCGTCTGTATTTTTCATAGATTCTTGATAAAATCCCAAGAAGAGTCAGCAATATTATTGGTCCTGACCTGGCGTCTCGGCTTCAGTCATTTTCCCACCGTCGTAATGTATCTTCCCTGTACCTTTGCTATAAATACTTTCATGGTAATTGTTTGGATAAACTCTTCGCTATGGTACCTAGACTTTATGAATTTAAGCGCAGTACTAGATTGGCGGCAAGGTCTCTCAATTCGCAGTTGAATTACCTAAATATAACCGTAAGCCCTACGTTAACAGTTTTTTTTCTCGCACTTCTTGTTTGTGGGACTCGCTTCCGTTTTCTTGCTTTCCAGTCAACATTGATCTTCAAAATTTAAATGCAATGTCAATCGCTATATTCTGTCTTGATTACTCTTCTATTCTTCTCGCTCCCTATTTTTTCTCTTTTTTCTTTATTTTTTTTTTGTGTTCTTCCACTCTTGTGTCTTAGTGGCTTTAATACCTTGAATGGTGTGATATGATTTTTTAAAAAATACTAATTTTTCACCGAGATAATTAATCTTTTTTACTTCTTTTCTTTTTCTTATTTTTAGGTTGACTACGACTCTGAAGATGTTTTGGTTTATTTCAGTCTTCTCGATCTTCCGAAAGTCAAGGGCGATGTGAAGCAAATAACACTTGGAAACAATCTAAAAGACGCTTCTGAGAGAATCGTCACTGGTATCGCCTCCAAAGAGTTCTCTATCGATATTGGGGTAAATTAATCTATTTTTTCATCCATTATCTTCTGGTGTCTTTCAATTAATTCCAATTTCCTGTTCACTTAGAATTATTTTTGTTTATAATTATTTTTTTAGAATCAAAATAACAAAAAAACGAGAAGCGTCGGTGATTTCACTTAAAGCGTGACAAGCAGCAACAGCAACGCTAATCAGCAGATAGGTTAGATATAAGTTTACAAGTTCTCCAACCAGAATTGTCCCATGAGACAATAGCTAGTTCGTGAGTTTGGCATTCTAACTGGGAGCTCGGACTGGGCAGAGACTATTTGGATTCGGTGGGAACGTGGTAAGTAATAACTGAGAAATACTAAATAAGAAGAAGACGAATTATCTCCCCTAGACAAGGCCAGTGGAACGAGATCTATCTACCCTCATAGATTACCGTATTTGATGGCATATAAGACGCACGGTTATATAAGACGCACGGTTATATAATACGCACCCCAATTTCAGCAGGGCAAATCAAGAAAAAATATTGCTGCCTTATATGGTCTGGTGCCCCTTATGTTTGTCTCACAGTTCTTGATAAGATCCAGAGACGGATATGCAACGTAATTGGCCCTGATCTGGCATCTCGTCTGCAGTCGCTCTCTCACATACGTGCCGTCGCCTCCCTCTGTCTTTTTTTACAAATACCTTCATGGTAACTGCTCTGATGAGCTGCTTTCGCTGGTTCCCAGACTTCATGAATTTAAGCGTTCTACTAGGCTGGCATCTCGCTCACACCCTTTCACTGTCGAAACTGTTAAATGTAGCCGTCTCTTCTACTTCAATAGCTTCATGCCTCGCACCACTCGCCTGTGAAACTCCCTCCCCTCTTCCTGTTTCCCTGGTAGCTATAATCTCCAACTATTCAAATGTAATGTCAATCGACATCTCCAGATGCCTTGATCTATCCCCTGTCCATCTCTTCATCCTTTCCTCTATCTCTCCTATTTGCTCTCGCTCCAACTCTCTGTAACCCCTTGTGTGCTAGTGGCTTCCCTCCTTGCTTGGGGTGAAACGCTTAAAAAAAATAGTAAAATTAGTAAACCTACATATGACATATAAGACACAGGGGAATTTAAAAAGATATCTTTCGTAAAAAAAGTGCATCTTATATGCCGTCAAATACAGTACATAAATGGTTCATAATTCCTTGTAGGTTACACGTATCGACAAGCACCTGATGAAGAGCACACCAGCTGAAACGTTGTGATAACAACAACAGCGATGTAAATAATATAAATAGAATTTATATATTCTTTCTTGTTAAAGAACTGCTCTTTATGTCTTTTGCATCCTTTTATATTGGCTAAATATTTGGCCCCGTTTATTAATTAAATATAAAAGATAATTTTTTGTCCCTGTGCCACACCTGAGGTAAGCTTAGTAAATCACTGAAAGACAATTTTCTTTTTCAACATTGTATGCATTTACCAACGTATTTATTATTTAGTTCCACTATCTTCTGACATATTACAGCCTTTTCTATGATTCTATCCTAGTCCTGAGTTTGACGATAAATTACATCCGGCAGCAAGGCCTCTTGATCGGGAGATTGGAGCTTTTAAGGAGCGTGGAACCCTGACCCGGGGGTGGTAGCACCTGTTAGGACCCCAGCTATGGGCAAATAGTGAGCCTTCAAACAAATACAAAATTCTATGAAAGTAAAAAATGCATATTTATACTAGAGATACCAGCAATACATTTTTATATACAAAATACCAACAATACCTATTTATCGTAGAATTACCAACAATACCTATTCTAGTTGAAGGCATACAATTTCGTAAGAAATATTTTGGTCTCGGCATTAAATAACTTATAGAGGTGTTGATATGCCGCTATATAAAACCAGCCAAACGACCAAACCCAGAGTCTAACCACCTAGACTTATATTTTTTTCTTTTTAGAATAAATTAATTTTAAAAAAAAAATCCAAGAGGGATCTCAGTGATGACCATGTTCGTCGTAGTCTTTGAATATAGAATCCAGTGCAGTACGTAATGTGTTCAATGGAACAACGCCAATATCACTAGTAGCATCTGTTTAGTAATTCTTCAGGTCTTCAATATCAGAGGTTGGCAGTGAATATCCGGAGAAAAAACAAAATGGCTGCCTTTATACACATCGGATTGAATATTCTGAGCTTTCTGATTGGTTAACTCTTCTCTTGGTGGACTATAAAATGAGTCAGCTCATGTTGGTTGGCTCACTAGTACATCAGAGTACCCAAAAACTCTAATACTCAGTGAGTGCAGTAAAGCGTGACAAGTAGCAGCAGCAACTTGTTGACATGGAAATTGTGAGTTCGATCCCTGGGCGGAGCAGTGTGTACTTAGAAACGGTGGAAACGAGGACAAACAATAACTAAGTATTATACTAAAATGAGAACTAAACGAGTTATCTCCCCTAGACATGATGAATAGAACAAGAAGAATCTACTTCCGTGGGTAAAATAAAGGCTTCAGTTCGAAATCCTTTATAGGTTATCCGGATCGGCAAGCACCTAATGAAGGCTGTCGTGATGAACGTCGTGACAACAACTGCAAATATGAGTACAATAGCCCTTGTTTAAATAAGGTGAAGAGAATTCTTTTACTCGTTCTTATCAAAGAACTGCTGTCAAAGACTTTTGCAATCTTTTGGTTTGAGCAAATGCATCAAAATGTATCACGACTGTTGCTATAGTAACGGAACTTGGCACAGATTGACCTTCACCTCTCTCGTCCATACACACGAAGTTATACCGTTCTCGCCCACTTCCGTTGTTTAAAGCAGTGCTTGGAAGGAATGTGTGTAGAGTGTGGTCGTCTCACCACACCACAGAGGCCCCATAAGTGAATATAGCTTGTGGAGCGGTTTTTGGCCAAGCACCATATTTCCCCATGTCTTACAAACACCATATTCCCTAGATCTTGCCCGTTGCAACTCTTTCCTCTTCAAAAATCAAATCCCACTTGAATGGAAGAAGATTACAAGATGTCGAGGAAATCCAAGAGAATCCGACATGGCAGCTGCTCACTATCCCAAAAAAGGAGTTCAAGGAAAGCTTCCATCAAAGGAAACGATTCTGGAAAAAGTGTAGATTGACTCTAGGGGACTAATTCGAAGGAAATTAATTGCCGAATTAATATGTGTTGTAGTTTTCTTTTTTATAGCACTCGTCTTGATATTTTTGATAGGAATTCCTAGTTCATTCCATTTATTAACTCAATATAATTTTCCTTGACAGTGGGCTACACATACGCTTAGTAAATGACTGAAAAGCAAAACTTTTCAACATTAATTGTATTGACCAACATGTTTCTGTCCTGGGTAAGACGATAAACTACATCCGACAACAAGGACTTTGATCAGGAGGTTTTGATGAACTTAGAACCACCTCTTAATTGCTAGTGTTCCTAATTCCACCCGGATCCGGGGTGTTAGCACCTTCTCAGTGTCCCAGTTATGGGCAAAATAATTACTCCTCAAAAGGGATCGAAACACTATGAAAGTATAAAAATAGGTTTTAATACCAGCAATACATATTTTTGGAAAAAAAAATATATTACCAAACGTACATTTCTTAAAAAGAAAAATATTACCAGCAATACATTTCTGAAAAAATATTACCAGCTATACATTTCTGAAAAAAATATTACCAGCTATACATTTCTGAAAAAAAATATTACCAGCAATACATTTCTGAAAAAAATATTACCAGCAATACATTTCTGAAAAAAATATTACCAGCTATACATTTCTGAAAAAAATATTACCAGCAATACATTTCTGAAAAAAATATTACCAGAAATACATTTCTGAAAAAAATATTACCAGTAATACATTTCTGAAAAAAATATTACCAGCAATACTTTTTTGGGGAAAAAAATATTCCCAACCATATATTTTTGTGAAAAAAATATTACCATCAATAAAAATCTTGTCAGCATTAAATAACTCATTTATGTTGATATGCCGTAAAACAAACCCAACCAAAGCAAACCAACAGATTTATTGTTTCAACCAGCATTCCTAATTCTATCCACAGATACGTTTTAACTCTTACTCATCAAAGAATTACTCTTGGTGCTTTTTGTGAACTTTAGAGTTGGCCTAATCGTTGATTAAATAAATATAATAATACAATTCTTTTCAACATTAACTATATTGACCAATATATTTATCGTTGCAATCCATTCTCCTTTAACTTCTTTAAACCAATTTTATATTAATATTCTACAAAAAGAAAAAAATAGCACAAAAACTATTTGTTGTAGCATACCTACGGACGATAATGGGTATGTTCCCATTCACATAATTACAGTCGTAAATACTGTATGTTGGTCTGCAGTCGGAGATTCGATTCCCGCTGTGCTGGGCAAACAGGATCCGAGACTAGGCTCTGTCGAAGGGCAGAGTCTCGTCTCAGGAAACAGCTACCCGACCCCGTTTTATATGGGATGTACGGAGAATTTTTGGTCGAGCTTACGTGCTCGGATATCCCACATTAAAATCGGCCTTGTGCCATATCTGACCGCGTGGGGCGGTTGGTATATATCCTGCAGTTGGAGATTCGTTTCCAGCTGTGCTGGTCAAACTCTCTGTCTGGAGGTAGAGAGGATTCCCAGACGATGCTATGTCGAAGGGCAGAGCCTCATCTCGGGAAACAACTACCCGACTCCGTTTTATACGGTGTCTACGGGCAATTTTTGTCCGAGCCTACGGGCTCGGTTACATTAAATTCGGCCTTGTGACACATCTGACTGAGTGGGGCTGTTGGTAAATATCCCGCAGTTGGAGATTCATTGTGGAATTCACTTGACTCACTTCTAGCAGTTCTTCTTCACTTCTACGCGCCGCTGGCGAATCTTATGTGTGTTGTTCTTGTCCTAAGTAATATCGTTCATTGCCAACTTTCGTGTGATTATTCTACTCAGCTACCTCCCCTAGGTTACAGCACTGATCTCTCAGGAACACCGTAAAGCCGGAACACGGCCGGGTGGTCGGGAATAGAAAAATTTGGCATGGTTAACAGTATATGAAGGAAAAAGGAGATCGCCGCCCTCTGTTGGCTGAAGTTGAAATAATAGAATGGGGACATCACTTGAAAATATGGAAATTTACGGAATCGGCAGATATGTTAGGCGATAAAAAATCTCCTAAGTCGGCCAAGCATATACATGGATACAATATGGGAACCACTTCTACAGGGAGCTAGAGAAAAACAACAATAAGAGAAATTGTAATATGAGTTCTGGTAATAAATAGTTACTGTGACATAAGGTTTATAAGTCCTCCAAAATAATACAATGACGTCTCCAAGGAGACGTGGCCCAGTGGATAAAAGCATTGGTTGAAGTAATCCATTCGAATGACCCAAAGAGTTGTGAGTTTGATACCTGACTTATAAACCTAATGTCACATGTCTATGCTTGGTCCGAAATCCCAGAAGAAGGCCGAAACGTGAATGTGAATATGACAATAAAGATGAGGACAACTGTCCGAACAATGTAAATAGTGACAATACTTTATCTCAGAAATATAGACAGTACGTAGGAGATAATAATAGTTTAAGTGATACAACTGTTAGTATTGAGTTGGTGCATAATTATCAGGCGTTTTTGTAGGCGAGTTTTTTGTTAATAAAAATTGCTTTTTTGTTTCCTTTTTTTAAAATAAAAATATTGTTTTATTTTCAGTTTATAAAAATGTCTGTCGATAATCATACTCTCCGGAATAATCATTTAAAAATGTTATTGTTGAATTGTTATGTTTCTTTTTTCATAATAAATAGTGTTTTAAAAAACGCCTGATAATTATGCACCAACCCAATAATTAACCCGTAAGAGTTGAATTCATAAAATTTCCAAGGGTATTTGCACGTAAGTGAACATAACGAACACAGCTGAAATTGGAATTCGGTTCTTCGATTTACAAATACACCACCCGCTCAAACGGCCATGCATCAGGTTTAGTTGCTTAACTTCGGTGATCGTATGGGAAGCGGTGTTTTTAACGTGAGATGGCCGCAATCCAGTTTTCGTTCGGAATCTGCCATCAGCAGTGTCATCTATGTAGCACACGTTTCTATAATTAAAAATAATAAATTCTAGTTGATCCATTAACAGATTTTTTTTTTAAAAAAAGCTGATTAAATTTTATTTGTTTTCAGGACGGGAAATCAGTTCCGTTGAAAGAAAGCACCTTCCAACAAGTTAACAATATTCCTTCTGCAAAGCAAGGGAAATACAAACCCGGTAAGTGTCATTAACTGAAACATGGTATATGAACATGACTGTCTACTAGGGCGGCCAGTCAATCCCTGTTGAAGACGCCTGCTCAGGCATATTTCTGTTTATTCAACACCCTCCTGTGGTTTACCTAACTATGCTGTGCTGACCTTAGTAACAATTCCTGAGTCCTGGGTATGACGATAAACTATATTCGGCAGCAAGGCCTCTGATCAGGAGATTGGAGGTTTTGAGGAGCGTGGAACCACTGCTGTTGTTCCCAGGTCCACCCTGGTGCTAGCACCCGTTATGATCCCAGCTATGGGCAAATAGTAAACCCCTATGAGAGTATAAAAATACATATTTATAGTAAAATTACCAACAATAAATTTTAAAGCCAAACGACCAGCAATACATTTTATCTGTAGTTGGAGGAATAAAAATGCGTTCAAAATATATTTAGTTGAAGCCATAAAATTGTGTTCAAAATATTTAGATTTCGGCATTAAATAACCCATAGAGCTGTTGATGTGCTGCTAAATAGAACCAACCAACAATTCCTGAAAGAGAGTGCATTATTTGGCGCGATCAACAGTCTGAACAAGGCCAGTACACTCAAACCCTCGGTCACGATGACTTGTGTCTTCGTAGCTAGCACAGTCATCAACGGCTCCTCAAAACTACCGTTCATCCAATTTCACTCACACGGCTTGGGTCAATCGTGGTATCGTTTTCAAGCACTTTGCAAAGGTACCCGACGCTGGGATCGCCACCCCCAGACCGATAACATCAAGACGTTACCTTACTGACAAATTGACCATGATGAGATTCGAGCCTGGGTCTCAGCGCCAGAAAGTACGCGTTCTAACCACGCAGCCAAAAGGTTAACGTGATTTTCATAAGCGTGACCAAGTCTTTGATCTCGTCCAAAATTCTGTGTCAAGGATTTATTCAGGGTTTATTCAGATTAATCACCGCGCATCCTTAACGTTTGGCCTTGATGCGGTACTGATCCTAGTTGAATTAAAAGCAATTTACATGTGTAATTAACGGGTCGTCATTAATTGCAAAAGTGAAAGGTAACGGGATAAATTTCAACAAGACAATATTTTCACATTTTATATATATATATATATATATATATATATATATATATATATATATATATATATATATATATATATATATTTAGTTTACGAAAATCTAGGTAATCCGTATGGGTAGATTTTTCGTTTCAATTTTTGGAAGTAAAGTTTGATGATCCGCGGTCCTTTAAAAGGGCCAAGGTCAAATAATTTATTATATGGAAACTTAAAGTGGTCTGTTTTTATTTTTTAAAATATATATATATATATATATATATATATATATATATATATATATATATATATATATATATATATATATATATATGTGTGTGTAATTTGGCAGCAACTTTTCTTTTAAACATGTTGTGTTGAATGTTAAAGACAACATCGTCCTGCATATTTTCTTTTGAATTTTCACATATTTTCTAATGAGACTTTTTATTTGAAAATGATATCGAAATAAATATTGTCCGTACGATAACCTAGTACTTTCGAACATCATTGTTCATTTTCAGGGTCAAAATTTTTTCAAAACATTTGCCAATTGTCTTGTAGCGGAATCATGTTGCTACATTTTTTTACAGTATTCTTTATTGTTAATGTTATTAAACCAATTAATTGTTACTTTTGTGTTTTTCCTTTGGTTTATGTTTAATAAGTATCTTATGTTTGAGTATAATTTTTCTAGTATTTGTTTGCTTATTTTCCCAATGTTGCTTTTTGTGGTGTTTAGTAATCTGCATGTTGGTTTGCTCATGAAATTGTCCTTATGTTTTTTTAAAAATTTAATAAATGGTTCTGCTTTTGCTAGTTGTTTTATTCTGTTGTCTAATTTTAGTTTAGTGACTATTTTTTTAGTTTCTTTGTTTACATTCATTTCTATTTCGTTATCTGTGATTTTGTAAAATTTAGTAACTTCTTTGTCAACTAGTTTATTGTAATAGTTGGTTTCCATTTTATAGATTTTCCTCAATTTATCTGCTTTTATAAATAGTTTTTTAATTGTTTATCATTTTTAGATCTTTTTCAATTCTTTTTCGTAATTATTGATGAATTTACTTCTTTCCAAATTAGTGATTACGCTTTTCAAGTGATTTTCAAAACCAATGAGGTCGTTTTTTTGGTGGGCATTTCATTCATGCAACTTCAAATTTGTATATATTATTAGTTGTTGTGGTTGTCACAATTGTCGTTGTCTTTTTTGACGAAATAGAATACCTTCCAACTTAGGCGTTGATGTAATGGAATAATCTGTCACCCCATGAGTGACTACACTATAGGTAGTAACTACCTATAAGTATCTGTAAGTTAACGGACTACAGAGTCTAGCTGGGATCTGTTACTCAGCACTTAGCTGTTGTCGAACTTTCTGCCTTCAGGCAGAGAGGAACCCGGACGAGGCTCCGCCGAAGGGCAGAGTCTCGTTCGGGGAGGTAAACTGACCCAGAACCCGTTTTTACGGGTTCAAATAGGGAATATTTTTGGCCGAGCCTACGGGCTCGGAAAACCCACGTTAAACCCGGCCTTGTGCCACATGCAACCCTCGTGGTGGGTAGCTAGATATCGCTAGCTGGGATCTGTTACTCAACTCTTAGCTGTTATCGAACTCTCTGCCTTCGGGCAGAGGGGAACCCGGACGAGGCTATGCCGAAGGGCAGAGTCTTGTCCGCGGAGGTAGACAGACCCAAACACGTTTATGCGGGGAAATTTTTGTCCGAGCCTATGGGCTCGGATTGCCCTACATTAAATTCGGCCTTGTGCCACATCCTACTTCGTGGGAAGGCTGGTAAATATTTCTAGCTGGGATCTGTAATAGTAGCACTCCCTACTGGATTGACTTGTGACAACCTTGTGCAAAACTGTTACCTTTATTCTTATTGCATTGGTTTTTACAATAAACCTTTACTTATTTTACCCACCGTGTTTATCAAGTATATATTCCTATTAGCACGGAATATAACAGGCGTTTTATAAAGTGTTCCATTTTTTTCTGTGAGTTGGATTTTGTAGGTTTGATGTGGCTATATTTTTTAAGGAGTAGTTAAAGTACATTGAATCCATGTTGATGTCAATGAGTGTATTGATTTTGTTTGCTTTTTTTTGTTGTTTTTTTAGAAAATAAAATATCATAAATTAATGCTGTAAAAAAGTGATTAAACTAAGACAAAACGTGCAAAAACTGAAAATGATTTTCAGGATATATTGTAATAGCGATAAGAAAGATAGTGTGAAGCTCAAAATTCTGTCAGTCAGCGGGATACTGAGAGAAAAGACATTTAAGGCAAGTAATCCTTGCAATAAAGCGCCCGATATCAGAGATGGATCATTAATAGAATTAGTACAATTAAAAAAAAAAACATTGTCACTTCGCTGATTGATGTTACCTTCAGCAACCCGACTCCAGAGTTTCGTAGACGGATCCTCCAGAAGTCACTCCGTTCACTCGTCAGGGGGTATCAGCAACTAGCTATTTATATTTCTCGATTTTCTTTTATGAACTTTTTTTTTGCAAGATTTTTTCATAGTGTGCATGTGTGTGTGTGTGCATGTGCGTTCGCGCGCACGCACGTGTGTGCATTCGTACGTATATATATATATATATATATATATATATATATATATATATTTAAATATAAAAGTGAACATAGAAGTCAACACTTAGAGGCGACAGTCTGTTTCATGCTAGTGCAATCGTCAGGCAGCTAGTGCTGTTATTTTTCTCGGCTATTTATATATAAGGGTCAGTGGTGCATTGTGGGTAATCTATTTTGGCGGTTACTTTTACCGGAAGTCGCTTATTTGTTTATTTATTTATTTATGTCAAATTATTTTGCTTGTTTTTTTTGTTTCGTTTTTTTTATTTTTATTTTTTATCTTATATATTTATTTATTTTTTGTTTTGATCGGTGTTTTTTATTAACGTAGTAAAAATTTGTTTATATAGCTTATTGTTGGTAGTCTATTATGGTGCTCATTTACCGGAAGTCGTTTATTTGCTTATTTATTTGGGTCAAATCGTTTTGCTTGTTTTTATTTATTTTTCATTTTTATCTTATATATTTGTTTATTTGTCATTGATTAAAGCTATTTGTTGAATTGTTGGGGTCGAATGTTGTGGTTTGTTCTGACTATTATTCTGGCGGGAACAGTTTTTAATTTATTTATTTGGGTTGATTATCTTTATTTGTTTTTTCTAAACGGCTAGTTTGTCGGTATCGGTTGTTAGTTTATTTATATATTTGGATGTATTTAGATCGATTTATTATACTTGTTATTTATTTGTTACACTGTATATTTTCTCTTTTTGGTTTTCGATTTTTAAGTAACGCAGTATATTATTTTTTATTAATTTTTTATCGTTATATAACAGTTATAACTATTTTCCGTCCGATTTTTTGTTTTGATTTTTGTAGTTTAATTTTTTGTTCATAATAGTTTGATAATTTGTTCATTATTTACTTTATTGATTTTGTTCCTTATTTTATTATTCTATTTCGCCTATTCTAACAGGTGTGGTTTGGTAATTTATTTGGATTAATTTACTTATTTTATTGTCATTTTGTTTGTTTATATATTTATTTATTTTTCTATTTTAAGTTACGTAGTAAAAATTTGTTTTCATGTCTACATTTTGAGATTAGCTCGGATCTTTTATTTAATAATTTATTTTGGTCTGGGAAGGTGATGATAGCTAATTTTTCCTCCAAGCAAAGTTTGCAAGTTTTTGATAGGTTGTTGTAGGCTGATTTTTTCCTTATTTTCCAAGATATTTTTGGTGTGGTGTGCGTTTTGTTTTTTATTTCCCAGATATACTTAGAAAGCATTGTGCTGTTCGCATATTTACTATTTGTGAAAGACATTTTGTGTACATAATTTCTTTGTTTCCAGGGTCCTTCGGTTACTCCTATGTATACCTTTTCTTCATTATCTGCTGATTTTATCGTGGCTTGGTAGATTACGTTGTTTTGTAAACAATTACCGTTTAAGGGACATTCGTTTTTTATTCTGCAGTTGCACGTGGGTTTAATTTGTTCGTGTGGTTTGTTAATAATTTTCCTGTTGTGCTTTTTTATTATTTGTGCCATGTTCTCGGTGCAACTGTAGCTGATTTTTACTGTGCTTTTGTTGAATATTTTGTGTAGGGTGCTTGATTCCGGGAAGTGTTTGTGTAAAAGTTTGAAGAATATTTTTCCTATGTTTGTTTTTACGTTTTTGTTGTACGGTGGGTTGAACCATATGATATTTCTTTTCCTGTTGTCCTTTTTTGTGTTCTGTGGTGAGTATGTGATTGTTGCTGGGAATCCGCTATCTTTTAGGGCTGTTTCGTAGTCTTCCTTAGCTTTGTTAAATATAGATATCAGCGAGAAATATACAGTGTAACAAATAAATAACAAGTATAATAAATCGATCTAAATACATCCAAATATATAAATAAACTAACAACCGATACCGAAAAACTAGCCGTTTAGAAAAAACAAATAAAGATAATCAACCCAAATAAATAAATTAAAAACTGTTCCCACCAAAATAATAGTCAGAACAAACCACAACATTCGACCCCAACAATTCAACAAATAGCTTTAATCAATGACAAATAAACAAATATATCAGATAAAAATGAAAAATAAATAAAAACAAGCAAAACAATTTGACCCAAATAAATAAGCAAATAAATTACTTCCGGTAAATGACCGCCATAATAGACTACCAACAATAAGCTATATAAACAAATTTTTACTACGTTAATAAAAAACACCGATCAAAACAAAAAATAAATAAATAAATATATAAGATAAAAAATAAAAATAAAAATAAAAAAACAAAACAAAAAAAAAGCAAAATAATTTGACATAAATAAATAAACAAATAAGCGACTTCCGGTAAAAGTAACCGCCAAAATAGATTACCCACAAATGCACCACTGACCCATATATATAAATAGCCGAGAAAAATAACAGCACTAGCTGCCTGACGATTGCACCCGCATGAAACAGACTGTCGCTTCTAAGTGTTGACTTCTATGTTCACTTTTATATTTACCCACGCTCTATCTCTGACATTGAGCACTTTATCCCATAAATATAGCACACTTTAAGACTATATTTCTTCATATATATTTATTTATTTATTTTTACGATTTGTGTTATTTTACAGGTGACATGGCTGGCATCGGTCTTGGCATGCTATTGGTTGGACTTTTGGCTGGAGGCTTAGTAACGAAATATATTATCAAGAAGAGATTAAATGACAAATTCAAATCCGTGAAATTCGATGCTGAAATGGAATAAATCAAAAGGTTTATCTTTATGGAAGCCGGTCGAAAGTAACTTTTAACATGGGATCCAAGATAAGGGTGATTGTACATCGGCGTGGGGGTAAATAGGGGTGTATCTGTTGGTTCATGGGGTCAGTGATTAAAAGTTACCCTGTTGGAAATGATCAGAATACAACTGACTTGTAATAAAATCGAATCACTATTGTGCGGAATTGTTATATTCGCCTATGTGTTCGTAAAGTATATATTATAAAATATATTAATAATTGTCGGACTTCATCCATTTCATTATATGTTGTAATTGTTTATGTTATGGTCACGTTTCGTGAGCAGATCGAGAAAAAATCGTCGAAGATTGTGTGTTTAAAGACATTAATTTGAACTTTGCTAACCAGACGCTTCTCTGTAGCTTAATGGCATAGCACATCAGGCCGGTAGATGTAATTAATACTGTTTAATTAAAAAACAGAGCATTTAATTAAATAATTGTATCTATCAAAATAACGTATAAACAGAAAAATATTAATAACTGTCTATCTATTTCATTATATATATATATATATATATATATATATATATATATATATATATATATGTAAGATAAGATTTATTCCTCATTTTAACTTTGGTAACGATTTGTTCTACTACAAGTCGAACTATCCAAGGTTTTTCCAAGCGAGTACCACCATTCATATATATATATATAATTATTAGTATTATTTTTATTATTATTGTTTCTCGCGATGAAAACATTTTAAATAATAATCTTCGCAATGAAAACATAATTTTAAATAATAATGATAATAATAATAATATATATATATATATATATATATACATATATATACATATATATATATATATATATATATATATATATATATATGTATGTATATATATATGATAATAATATATATATAAAATATATATGAACACTGAGATCAGGATCGAATAGCGATAGCCTGTTGAACGCAATTTTCACCTCTGATGAATGCGTTCAAACATGGAACACACATATACATATATATAGATAGATATAAACTCAAGTACGTGTATCCACCAAAAATAGCGCTTTAAGTAGTAAAAATATGTAAAATTAAGAAAAATAAAATCCATTAATCCCTAAGAAATATATATATATATTTATATTTACACACGCTCTATCTCTGATATTGAGCACTTTATCCCATAAATATAGCAGACAGCGAAGGTCTATTATGTCTGAACATGAATCGTTCTAAGCTTCGTATAGTGGATTTTGTTTCAGTCGATATATATATATATATATATATATATATATATATATATATATATATATATATATTATGCTGCTGTTCTATCTAAACTTTCGGCTCACATGAGCCATTATCAGAGTTGTTACATGGACATTACAACAGAGATCAAGGAAAGCTTACATCGAGGAACAGCATAATAAAAAATATCCAAATGTTGGACAATTTTTCTCTTTATTTTCTTCCGAAATTAAAGCAACTATACGAAGTTTAGAACGGCTCATGATCAAACATAATAGATATTCGTTGTCTGTTATATTTAACAATATGTCTTTGAATAATGAGCTGATGCCCCAATAATATATATATATATATATATATATATATATATATATATATATATATATATATTTGACAGAAAAGATATATGACAAATTGTGAAAAGTTTTGTAATGAATTTCATCCGTTAGGACTTCATCAGACGGGCTTTCTTGACGCTGTTGGTACTATACATGCACATGGATCAAACCTAGTTTACAAATTTTTGAAATATATATATATATATATTTTTGCAATCTAGCAAAATTTGTCTTTATTCTTTTTCTTACCATGATATTTGTTATTAAATATCTCACATTGTGATAACAGAAAATCTGCCAAGAACATCTAAACGTATAAGAAACTGGACGTAAATTTAATGTGGATGATATATATATATATATATATATATATATATATATATATATATATATATATATATATATATATATACTTAATTATAATTATCTCAAATCATCCTAATAATTTCTATCAGTTGTATATCCTTCCTTGAAGCGGCTTCTAATGCTCTGGATGTAGCGGCTTGGGGATAGTAGTGGTGGCTCGTGGGGGCACAGTCCTATGGGTAAAAGAGAAACTCGGATGAGTTCCACCACGGAATATGAGAACGAGCGGCGCTATATCGAGTCTGATTCGCTACCTCTTCCGTTGGAACAGTTGGTATGACGTTTGCCTGATAACGTAACTGTCCGGGTTTCAATTCTCGGTAGTGGATGCGCACTGCTGATGAGTCCCAAATATGGGACGAAACGGCCATCCAGTGCTTTCTGCATCCTGTTGAGGTTTCTTCTAGAATATATATATATATATATAGAGAGAGAGAGAGAGAGAGAGAGAATTTGTTGCCTAAATACACGCATGTATATGTGTGTATTTAGGCACTAAATTCTCTTTTAGGCATGTCTAATTAAATAAATTACAAATATCATGCCTGCTTATTTTTAGCATAATCCGTTCATATTCACGGATATTTTTCCGTGTATTAAATCAAATGCTGCAAGAAATCCACTGTAACAGTAAAAATTACAGTGTATTCCTTGCATCATTTGATTGTAATACACGGAAAAATATCCGTGAATATGAACGGATTATGCTAAAAATAAGCAGACATAACGTTTGTAATTTATTTAATCAGACACACACACACATGTATGTATTTAAAATGTGTGTGTGTGTATGTGTGTGTGTGTAAAAATGTCTGATTGAGTATCTCTGTAAAAGGATAATATGAATAAAGACAAAAGGAAAATTATTGACGGTTTCCCCTCAGTGAACGCAGGTTCGAATCCTGCCGGAGAGCGCACATTTTTCTATAATATGATTTCTCAAATATTCAGGCCGCTAGATGAAAATAAATAAATATACTTTTTAATAAATAAAAAAGTGCAACTTTAAAAATGACATTTAATTAATAAAATATATTTAAGTATATAAGCAAGATATCTAGCATTATATACCCGCCCATTTATGAATACATCAGATACCTCCGTCGGCATAATACGTGAAATTACTTAGTATCACATAGAAATAAATTTTAAAAAGACATAACTTTTTATTTCACATTGCTAGTTTATTAAAAGATGAACACAAACCTTTACGGATAAATTACTTAGAATATTAATAAATAACCACCATACAATAAATATTTTTCAGATGTACTTTTTTACTTATCACCAATATGGGTGACACCTATACTCAAAGAATGTAAGATTCGCAAATTTGCAGATGTGGTTAACGAGTATTACGCATTCACTTGCAATATTTTATAATACGATTAAAATGTACAGTATACCCAATTTGTAATGTAAGCTTAAATTACACAAGCATTTGAAGTATTAAGCAGGGTTCGAACCTGAGTTCTTTCTAGGGGAAACCGCCATTAGAATAGTCTGAATAGTGCCTTTCAACACAGGTTTATCGCCGACTCTCGAAATAAACATATCTGACCAATTTTTTATCCTAACGTAAACAAAGCAATTTCTAAAGAAAAGAATGGATTTTTGATTTATTAAGCCCAATATTCGGGAATTCTTATAAAAGAAAAATATAGCGTATATCTTTCTAATAAAATTTCCCGAATATTCAGGCCGGTAGACGAAAATATTGTTTAATAAATAAACGGAACATCTATTCAAATACGAGTATCCACTAAAAATAACGTTTAATGTTATAAAAATCTGTGGGATTAATAAATAAAAAATCAATTCCTTTCTTTATAAATATATATATATATATATATATATATATATATATATATATATATATATATATATATATATATATATATATGTATGTATATGTGCACATATGTGTGTGTGTGGTGCAGCTTAATTTATATAACAACAAATCATTCACCCGAAAAGTAAATTAGTAAAGTTAATGAGATAAAATGGCGAAATCACTTCGCTAACTTAATTTTAAAAACCATTAACCAACTAACCACTCGATACAGTTTATAATTTTTAAAAACAAGTATCATAACAGTCATCGAATAGTTAGTGTGTTAATGCATTTTTTAAATTTAGTTAGCGAAGTGATTTCGCCATTTTATCTCATTAACTTTACTAATTTACTTTTTGGGTGAATGATTCACTGTCATATATATATATATATATATATATATATATATATATATATATATATATATATATATATATATATATATAGTTAGTTAGTTAGTTAGTTACTTAAAGAAGTATTTGGTTATCCATATGGAAAATTCCAAGGAGGTTGGAATCCACAGAGCTCAATGTAAAAACAGAGCAAATATTACAAATATTTGGAAATGAGATCCGAAGAATCAGGATAAAAATTCTGTTCCTGGGAAAATAAACTATAATCCTATGAACCCTTAAAGTTGTCTGTTTCCTTATTTAACTCTCTCTCACTTTCTCTCTCTCTCTCTCTCTATCTCTCTCTCCCTATATATATATATATATATATATATATATATATATATATATATATATATATATATATTTGTGTATTTAGGCAGCAATCCTTCTTTCATGCACATTTCATTAAAAACGACTGACAAGGTGCTTTTATTTAGTTTTTTATATAATTTCTCGTGCGATCTAATAAAGTTTTTTCTTTTCAGAGGATAAATTATATAAAAACTGTCTGAATGTTCTTTTTATCCGAGCGCTTTCGGCTATACATTTAGCCATTATGGACATAATATCTTGACCGTGTTTTCAAACAAAAAAATGAATCACTTTATAAAACATACATATAACAAACTATTTCTAATTCTAACAGTTGAAATATAATCCTTGAAAATGGCTAAATGTATAGCCGAAAGCGCTCGGATAAAAAGAACATTCGGACAGTTTTTATATAATTTATCCTCTGAAAAGAAAAACTTTATTAGATCGCCCGAGAAATTACATAAAAAACTAAATAAAAGCACCTTGTCAGTTGTTTTTAATGAAATGTGCATATATATATATATGTGTGTGTGTGTGTGTGTGTGTGTGTGTGTAAATATTTTCTGATTTAACCTGTAGAAAAAGACAATATGTATAAAAGGAAAAAAGACAATAGGAAAACTGTGGAGTTTTAGCCGACACGTTTCTTTTTACTCGTATCGGAGTAGAGGCTCCGTTTATTTTAAACAGTATTTTATTCCGACTACCTGCCTGAACATTAGAGAAAATCTTATATAAATAAAAATGCACCCACCGGCAAGATTCTAACCTACGTTCCCCTTTGCAGGAGAAACAGTCGTTTGATCTGATGTGCTTTTGACCATTCGCCTACGAAGAGCTTCATAATCAAGCAAGGTTTTATTTAAAAACCCATCAATGGCTTCGCTATAAAATATGGAAATAATCTGTTTTTTCATTGTTGTATTTTTTAAATCTTTTGTAAGAAGAATTTGTGACTTCCCCCCATTTTTGTATGTGTTTTAATAAATTCTTTCCTTCTTCTTTGTCTTAAAAAGCGTCTTACAATATTTTGGAATGTGTTTCTTTTATAAAAAGTAAGAAAAGCATGGTTTTTCATTATTTTTCAAATTAAATTTTTTTTCAGAATTCTACAAAAAATTCTACAAAATTTCTGCAAAAAATTCTAAAAAAAAATTTTTTTAAATATTTTTAAATAAAAATAAAAATAAAATAATAAATAAAAAATAAAAATAAATAAAAATAGAAATTTATAAAGAAAATTTATTCAACAAAATTTTTTAAAAGTTTTTACAGAAAAACCATAGTGTTTCATTATTTTGTCATGTGTTTTTGCTGATAAGTATTTCAAAAATTCATTTATCGTACTACCTTATTTTATCAGTGTTTTTCAGTAAACATTTTTTTGTTTTTAAATGTCCCAAACATCTCACAAAATAAGATAAACATTGGATGATTAAAAACAAATGTTTGATTGCAAGAATAAACAAAAAAAGAAACTAGAAAGCAATGAATCTTTTTTGACATCTCGAGGCCACCGTAAATTCTACATATCTGTTAATAAACAAATAAAAGAAAAGATTTATCCATTTATCGTGTTTGTTTTTCTTTTATCTTTGCTATTCACGACCATGTCTCCCGTAAACCATTGGAGTCATAGTTGTATCATATGTACTGCAGTCGAAGTAGCAGTGTTGTTTCCTAGGGAAATGTCTGTAATATAATCAACCCTAACCTGGCATCTCGACTTCAGCTCCTTTCTCACCGACATGATACGGCTTCCCTCTGTCTTTTCTACAAATATTTGCATGGCAACTGTACTATTCAGCTCTTTTCCGTAACGAAATGAATTTAAGTATGCTACTAGATTCATACCTTTCCCTACGTGCTAATACCCTTGGAAAAGCTATGAATCCTCTTCTTCTTCCCTCCCCTCCCAGTTATGGGTAAATAGCAGGACAGACCGGGTTCTATAGCTTTGGATGGCAACTGATCTACCGCAGAAAGAAATGGCAACCCACCGCGGGAAAAATCTGCCTCGTCTGTCATGTATCGAAAGATACCTGATCACCTAAGCGTGTATCACGCATGGCACATAACTGACTGACTAGATTGGCAGTTAGGTCTCACCGATTTACTGTTGAACGAGTTCGATGTAACCACCACTTTTGTTCTAACAGCTTCTTTAATCACACTTCTCAAATTCCTTCCCTGCCACTTACAATCTTCAAAAATTGAAATGCAACATCAATCGTCATCTTCTATCTTCCCGACCCCTATTCCTTTATTGTCCTTTCCTCACTTCTCGTCCCTAAAATCTTTTTATTCTTTTAACTCCCTGTAAATCCTAGTGGCATTGTCGCTTTGTTTGGGGTGAAATGATTAAAAAAAAGATAGACTGATAGAGCCCAACCTACTCCAGGCTGGGTTTGAATTCTCCTCCAAGACTAGTCGCCAGTCTGTCCCGCTATTTACCCATAGCTGGGGGGAGAGGAGAGATGGATTCATACCTTTCCCAAGGGTATTAGCACTTATGAATATAATGAACTCGGAATCTGCACGCCGATTTCACAAATCGAGCCACTATCCATAATTCTACCGCTTCCTTTGATATTACGGGCAGGAGATTTAAACAAATACGTTAAGCAGGTTTAACGAATAAATACATCGTTAAGTTTAATTCAGTCACGTAAAACATCAATTCATAATGGTAATGTTAGCCGTTTCCTTGTAAGGAAACATTCGGTTCTCAATAACCACCCCAGTTCTCTTCGAGTTACGCTTTTCTTCACTCTGCGACCACCGAGCTGAGTTCAGAATGTTGTATCTACTTTCGAGCAGACAAACTATATTTAATCTTTAAATTATGTTTCTGTCTTCAGACAGAACACAACAAATAAATGACAGATGCCTGGTCCCCGGGGATTGCAACCTTGCGGCAGCACCTCCCTCATTACACCAAAGAGGCTCGGTGGAATATCAATGCCAGCGATACGTTGGCTGCGACGATTGGCCAATTTCTGGACTTGACTACGCCCTTGGGATCCCCACCTTAAATCGCCCTTGTACCATACCCCATCACTGTGGGGTGAAGAGTAAATACCAAATGTAGTATCTGTTCTTCTCATCTCTAATTATAATGGTTATATTATCGGTTTCCTTATAAGGAAACATTCGGCATTTGTTAACCGAACGGTCAGTGCTACTTTCGTTTGAAATTTATAAAACCTTTCTATTAAAATAAATTTTAGTTTCCAGTACCAATTATCGTTATTTCCGGTACTGATGGAGGTTTCCTTCCTAGATTTTTATTTGAAGTAGTGCGGAACATCAAAATCTTGTTTAAGGGAGACTCTTCTATCGTTACCAGGCTTCATATATTTAAAGTAGACTCCCACTTCTATAATGTTTTATTTTTACAAGCTTCTTTTAAATCTGTCCTAAAATTGAACGAACACTTCCTATTGCAAGTTGTTGTAAAAGTGTTATTTAACACGTTCAGCGCTACACAACGCACATGTGGGTTTTGTGGCATGTTGCATCTTCAAGCGGACACACATCAATGCAATATACAAGGTGAAATTGAAAAAAGGACCTCGAGATGAACAGCAGGGGCACCAGGCCAAATATGGCAGCAGTATTCCATGCAAGGACGAATGGTAGATTTGTAGATTTGACGGATGGACTCAGACGATAAAAACCTTCTGACACGACACAGAGAACCAACTTTCTTTGCGGTAGGTGAAGCTATTGATTCAATGTGGTTGTTCCACTTCCGGTCAATGGAAAGCGCGAGACCAAGCAGACGCAGAGAGGCGCTCTCGGGGAGTTGGCCATCGCCATTCTGATGGAGGCAGGTAGGTTTCTCTATGGTAAGTAAACGGCCGAAACATTGTAATAAATATGGCTACAAAGATGAGGACAATAGTCCGAATAATGTAAATAGTGTCCATAATGCCTCATCTCAGAAATATAGACAGATACTGAAAGGCCGAAACATTGTAATAAATATGCCGACAAAGAGGAGGACAATAGTCCGAATAATGTAAATAGTGTCCATAATACCTCATCTCAGATATATAGACAGATACTGAAGGGCTGAAACGTTGTAATAAATATGGCGACAAAGATGAGGACACTAATCCGAATAATGTAAATAGTGTACATAATACCTCATCTCAGAAATTTTGACGGATATTGATGATATCGGTGTTAATTTTTCAGTTCATTCTTTCGTAGCAAATACAAATGCCGACTGGAATAGTTAGGACCAGTGGAAATTTACTCAACTTAAATAGTTGAATAGTCTGAATAGTCAGGCCGTTAGAAATTTTTCAGTTTATATTTTTTTGTACTAAATACAAGTGCCGTCTGGAAATAATTTTTTCAACTTCCTTTTTTTCTACAAAATGCAATGTTCCGTTAGGAATAGTCATCGACAGTGGGATATTTTTTTCAATTCCTATATGTGTGTCTGGTATAGACGAGGCCAGTAGGAATTTTTCAGTTTTTTTTTTTATATATATCAAAGACAAGGTGCCATCCGAACAAATCAAGGCTGATGGAAATTTTTCATCTTTATATTTGAACCAAATAAAAGTGCCGTCTGGAATAGATAGGCTGTGGTTAGGGAATTTTCACAACTTCCTCTTTTGTACCAAATACACGGTACTGTCTGGAATAGTTATGACGGGTGGGGATTTTTCAACTTCATCTTTTGTACCAAATATATAAGGTTCCGTCCGGAATAGTCTGCCTGGTAGCAATTTTCTCAATTTCCTTTGTTGTACCAAATAAAAGTGCCGACTAGAATAGGCCTGTGGAAATGATTCAGTTTACTCTCTGGTACCAAACACAAGTGCTGTCATTAATAGGGGGAAAGTTTCAACAACATCTGTACAAAATACAGGTGCCCTCTGGAACAGTTAGGCTTGTGGAAAAGTTTAAATTTACTCTCGGGTAAAAAAACACAGGTGCTGCTTCGAATAGCAATGCCGGTGGGAATTTTTAACCTTATATATTTGTACCAAATACAAATACAATCTGTAACAGTCAGCCCTGTTAGAATGTTTCAATTTACTCTCTGTTAACACAAGAGCTGTCCCGAACGGTCTTGCTGGTAACTGATAATTTTCTACCAAATACAAGTGCCGTCTGTAACAGTCAAGCCTGTGGGTATGTTTCATTTTACTCACTGTTACAAAACACAGGCAATATCTCCAATTTCCATGCCGATGGGAATAGCTGATAATTCTGTACCATATACAAGTGCTGTCTTTAACCGTCAGGCCTGTGGAAACGTTTCAAATTACTCTCTGTGAGCAAACACAAGTGCTGTCAGGAATTGTGATGCCGGTGGGAGTGTATAACTGATAATTTTTTTACCAAATACACATGCCGTCTGCAACAATCAAACCAGTGAGAATGTTACAATTTACATTCAGTTACCAAAAACAAGTGTTGTCTGGAATTGTCATGTCGGTGGGAATAAATGAATTATAATTTTGTACCAAATAAAAGTATCGTCTGTCACAGTCAAGTCGGTGGGAATATTTCAAGTTACTCTCTTAAAAAAAGTGCTGTCACTAATTGTCTTTACTCTTTCTTTTTCATCTTCAATTTCTTTTTTTATTCATTAACTTAATGTTTTTTCTTTTTCTTTTTACCTTCAATTTTTTTACCTTTTCTTCATTAACTTTTCTTTTTTTTTTTTATTAACTAAATGTATTTTCTCTTTCTTTCTCATCTTCTGTTCATTTCCTTTCTTCATTTACTTAATGTCTTTCGCCTTCTTTTTCACTTTCAATTTCTTTCTCTTCTTCCTTGCCTTTTCTTTCTCGTTTTCTTTACTCTCTTTTTTTTTATCGACAAATTAGTTTCCTTCAGATTCGATCCACCATTTCTTTTTAGAGTTTCTTTTTCTCTTCAACATTTCGCCCTTTTCTCTTTACTTCTTGCTCTCCTGTCGCTATCCATTTTCTTTCTAGCATTCATCTTTGCGATCACGCGACCAGCATTCGTTTCTTTCATTCAATTACCCGTTGATTCGTTAATTAATTTCACATGAACCCAATTGCTTAACAATAGAATTATACAATGGTCGAATGACCGCCATATTGAGCGACGCTAAATCCTCAGAGAAGAACACGTTATCCACTTCTTTCTCCTTTTCTTCTATTCCACTTTTTCTCTTGCCGTTGTCTCTCCTCTTCTTCTTTGACTATTCTCATTCTTTCTCGCTTTCACGCTTGATCTCTCATAATGACGTTTGCTTCTCACTCTTTTCCCTTCAACCAAATTCTCACACCCTCTTTCTCTTACTTTCACTATACACACATGCTTATATATATATATATATATATATATATATATATATATATATATATATATATATATATATATATATATATATATATATATAAATATAAATATAAATATAAATCTAACAAAATCAAAAACAAAACGCCCTTGACAATTACTAAAGAAGTCACCGAAAGCGCTTTGGACAATGAAAAAATTGTTAAATTTGTTTATTCCCTTACTTCTACAAAACGGAAAAGCGTAAGGATACTGGAAAAATTAAATAAAAAATTAATTAAATTTTCCTTTCTTTAGTATTTAATGAAAGATGCTTAAAAGAAAGTTTGCTGCCCAAATATATATATATATATATATATATATATATGTAAAGACATTTTTATGTTTAACATTCTTTATATAGATACAAGTATTTAAGTAAATGCTCTGTTTATAATAAACAGTATTAAATAACATTTACCGGCCTGAATGTCCGAGAAATTTTCATAGAAAATATTCGTCCTTCGACAGGATTCGAACCTGTATCCTATACGGAACCGTCATATAGCCTGACGTGCCTTACCGCTGCCACAAAGTATAACATTTACCAGCCTACCGAACGATCCTTTGTGGCCGAGCGGTAAGGCACGTCAGGCTATATGACGGTTCCGTATAGGATACAGGTTCGAATCCTGTCGAAGGACGAATATTTTCTATGAAAACCACTACCACTACCACAAAGCCGTCGGTGCACGGCAGGGATGAAGGTGAATTTTAGCGTATTTATTTTTAGATTTAGATAAACACACAGTGACTGATATATATATATATACAAACAATATATTTTAGCACACATTAAATGAAATATCTTTCCCCACAGGAGAAGTTATCTTTAAGTGCATATGATATAATTAATATCCGTCTATATTTCTGAGATGAGGTATTATGTACACTATTTACATTATTCGGACTATTGTCCTCATCTTTGTCGCCATATTTATTACAACGTTTCGGCCGTTGTACGCTCCGGCCTTCTGCAGGTGGTTAGAATGTCGAACTGAACCCTTTATTTCGCTCCCTAGGGTAGACTGTTCTAGTTCCACGTGCCATGTTTAATGGAAGTCAGTTATCAGTTATCTCCTGTCAATTCCCCTCTCCAAGTTCTCCACTGATTTAACCGGGTATTAAACTCACACTCTTTGGGTCCTCTCAGTGGATCTAACCAACGCCTTTATCCACTGTGCCATGTGTCCTTGAGGACACACCGCACGTGGAACTACAACAGTCTACCCCAGTGAGCGAAACAAAGGGTTCAATTCGACATTCCAACCACCTGAAGAAGGCCGGACCGTAAAACGGCTGAAACGTTGCAATACCCACTTAGGTTTTTTTTTTCAATTCGCATTGAGAAACTGAAATTTCTTGCTCATCAAAAGAAAACGTATCATTGGAAAGAAGATAATCTTCTGGGGAAAATCATATTGAATTTTTTTAGGAATTTATATGGCGAGACTCGGGAAACGCTGGTTAACAAATGAACAGATTAATCAGACTTCTTCAAATTTCCGAATGTTCGATAAGCACATGGAATAGATAGATGGATAGATTCGTTTTCTACGTTTTACCAAAACTTTGCAGGTTATTAAAACCAGAAAACATTTTTTTAGATTCTAATAATTTTTTTTCTTGAAAATAATAAAGATTTAGTGATTTTATATGTCGTACTATAGCTGGGTGTTTCATACTTTACCTGATTATATGGGAGTCATTATCCTTTAGATGTGCATCTATGCTTACAGCACCTAGTATTCTGAAGCGGTCACCCATATAAGTACTGACCGGGCACGAATTCGCTGATCGTACGGGAACTGCTGCGTGAATGTGATGTGGCCATAATCAGATAGATAGATAGATAGATAGATAGATAGATAGATAGATAGATAGATATGAACAGACTGAGATAGATAAATAGATAGATAGATAGATCGATATGAACAGACTGAGATAGAGAGATAGATAGAGAGATATGAACAGACTGAGATAGATAGATAGATAGATAGATAGATAGATAGATAGATAGATAGATAGATAGATATGAACAGAATGAGATAGATAGATAGATAGATAGATAGATAGATATGAACAGACTGAGATAGATAGATAGATAGATAGATAGATAGATATGAACAGACTGAGATAGATAGATAGATAGATAGATAGATAGATAGATAGATATGAACAGACTGAGATAGATAGATAGATAGATATGAACAGACTGAAATAGATAGATAGATAGATATGAACAGACTGAAATAGATAGATAGATAGATAGATAGATAGATAGATAGATAGATATGAACATACTGAAATAGATAGATAGATAGATAGATAGATATATAGATATGAACAGACTGAAATAGATAGATAGATAAATAAATAGATAGATAGATAGATAGATATGAACAGACTGAAATAGATAGATAGATAGATAGATAGATAGATAGATATGAACAGACTGAAATGGATAGATAGATAGATATGAACAGACTGAAATAGATAGATAGATAGATAGATAGATAGATAGATAGATATGAACAGACTGAAATAGATAGATAGATAGATATGAACAGACTGAAATAGATAGATAGATAGATAGATAGATAGATATGAACAGACTGAAATAGATAGATAGATAGATAGATATGAACAGACTGAAATAGATAGATATATAGATATGAACAGACTGAAATAGATAGATAGATAGATAGATAGATAGATAGATAGATATGAACAGACTGAAATAGATAGATAGATAGATAGATAGATAGATAGATAGATAGATAGATAGATATGAACAGACTGAAATAGATAGATAGATATGAACAGACTGAAATAGATAGATAGATAGATAGATAGATAGATATGAGCAGACTGAAATAGATAGATAGATAGATAGATAGATAGATATGAACAGACTGAAATAGATAGATAGATAGATATGAACAGACTGAAATAGATAGATAGATAGATAGATATGAACAGACTGAAATAGATAGATAGATAGATAGATAGATAGATATGAACAGACTGAAATAGATAGATAGATAGATATGAACAGACTGAAATAGATAGATAGATAGATAGATAGATATGAACAGACTGAAATAGATAGATAGATAGATAGATAGATAGATAGATAGATAGATATTGGTTTGCGCCTATTTGTATTTATTTCCTTGTCTCCCCCTTACAATAAACTAACATCACTTACTGGCCGATCTGTCGAACTCACACTGCGACTGTTTTCATGTCCCTTCCTTCCTTCCTTCCTTCCTTCCTTCCTTCCTTCCTTCCTTCCTTCCTTCCTTCCTTCCTTCCTTCCTTCCTTCCTTCCTTCCTTCCTTTCTTTCCTTTTTTCTTTTCTCTCGTTTTTACTTTAATATTTACCTTGATTCTTCCTTTTCTTTTCTCCCTCCCTCCCTCTCTCTCTCTCGCTCTCTCTCTTTCTCTTTCTCTCTCTCTCTCTCTCTCTCTCTCTCTCTCTCTCTCAGTAATCTCCATCACGCACCTAATCTATGCCGAGTAAACTAACCCATCGATCAGGTATATTCTCGGGCAAGTAGCCACACCTTCTCATTTCAAGGCAAGTTAGCAGGCCGCTTAACAGCGACACCTGGAGGAATCTATATACAAGGCTTGTTCCATAACACGGTAAGTCTATCGACTCACACACACATTCGAATATATATATATATATATATATATATATATATATATATATATATATATATATATATATATATATATATATATATATATAAATATATATAAACAAACCGCGGTTAAAAAGTGAAAAATTAAAATATGTTTGTAAACAAAAAAATAAAACCTTATTTTGATAGATACAAGAAACGCCATGATGAAAGTAACATCTATCGGCAGAGTTTGAAAATAAGGTGAAAAAACAAAAACGAAAAAAAACCTCAATCCATTCACATATAAAATCGAATCTTAGCACTGAAATAAAAAAATATGTGTATTATTTTTTTAGCTGTTTGGAAAATAATTGTCGCGTGGACATTTTTATACGATCAATTTTTTACGAGTGTTGTCACTGGAAATATTCACATCAATGTTAAGTTAATATTGCTTAATTGACTGGTCGGTCCGAAGCACAAATGGCACAGTACAGCATTAGCTGTAATTTCACTTGGATTCCAGTTCATGAATTTATATATCGACACTTGGGCGGTCTTGCGTTTGTTGTTGAAAAATAAGTGGCAACAAGCCTTTTCTAATCACCAACCACTTCTCATGTATTCGTTTCTTCTTCTTCTTCTTCTTCTTCTTCTTCTTCTTCTTCTTCTTCTTCTTCTTCTTCTTCTTCTTCTTCTTCTTCTTCTTCTTCTTCTTCTTCTTCTACCTTTTCCTTTTTCTTCTTCTTCTTCTTCTTCTTCTTCTTCTTCTTCTTCTTCTTCTTTTTCTTCTTCTTCTTCTTCTTCTTCTTCTACCTTTTCCTTTTTCTTCTTCATGTTTTCCTCCTTCTTTCTTCTTCTCTTTCCTCTTCTTCTTTTCTTCATCTTTGGTTTCTTCTTCTTTCCTTCTTTTTCCACTTCCTTCTTTTTCTTCTCCATATTTTCCTCCTCCTCCTCCTTCTTCTCTTTATTTTTCGCCTTCATCATCTTTTCCCACTACTTCTTCTTCTTCTTCTTCTTCTTCTTCTTCTTCTTCTTCTTCTTCTTCTTCTTCTTCTTCTTCTTATTATTATTATTATTATTATTATTATTATTATTATTATTCATCTTCTTGTTCTTTCCTTCTTTTTCTTTTCCACCTTCACCTTCTCTTTTTTCTTCTTCATATTTCCTCCTCCTCCTCCTTCTCCTTCTTCTTCTTTTTCTTCTTTACTTTTCGTCTTCATCTTTTCCCACTTCTTCTTCTTCATATTTTCCTTCTTCTTTTCTTCCACCTTTTCCTTTTTCTTCTTCATGTTTTCCACCTTCTCCTCTTTTTACTTCTTTTTCTCTTTCGTATTCTTCTTCTTCATCTTCTTCTTTCCTTCTTTTTCTTTTCCTCCTCCACCTTCGCTTTTTTCTTCTTCATATTTTCCTCCTCCTCCTTCTTCTGCTTCTTCTTCTTTACTTTTCGTCTTCTTCATCTTTTCCCACTCCTCCTTCTCCTCCTCCTCTTTCTTCTTCTCATCATTATCATTATTATTATTATTATCTTGTTAGAGGTATTTTGTAGCTCTTACTAACGCTCAAATGGTAGCAAGTTTCCTCAATTAATCATTATTATTGTTGTTGTTGCTGTTGTTGTTGAGTGGGGGAGAAGAACATCAACAAAACGACGATGTGATACATATATACGGAACCCACCCATCATAACACCGAGTCTGATAAGAGTATACCGAGTACATGCATCACAGCCAAATATTCGCGCTATCGTGACAGGTTTTGATAAACGCATCCCATGTTTCTAATTGAGACACCAGCACCTTCCACAGTATCTTAGCAGCTCCCACTTCTTAAATTTCAAATTCATTCACTTTTGATTCTAATGTTTCGATACCGTTCCAAGTGTGCTAATTATTATAAAGACGACCGTCGGCTTCATTTTATGTTTTATTTGCATCTTTGCAGCAGGGACGTGGTTATTGTTGGAGATCGAATGACAGCAAATTCCAAGCACCTTCCGCGGTATTCTCATTAACTCAAACACTGCTATGATCTGGATAGTTTTTAATTAATGGCGAAACTAAATTTTATTTCGCTTCCACAGCGTCGTCGTCGTCGTCGGCGGCATCCGTACCTCTCGAGCGACGATGGAGTAGCGCGGTGCGTTACGAGCCTGGGCGGGATATATGGAGAACTGGGGCTGCCCAGACGTCTAGGCCTTGCTAGCAGAGTCCAAAGGAGAGGATAAACCAATACAGTTTGGTACCAACGCGGCTGCAGGAGTTGCCGGAAGGTAGCACCAAGTGCCGCCTTCGGGTCCTCCACTCCGGGTTTGAATTCAAAGTTGTCCTTCTGCGACGATGGAGTAGCGCGGTGCGTTACGAGCCGGGGCGGGATATATGGAGAACCGAGTCTGTCCTGCTATTTACCCATAGCTGGGGGGAGAAGAGGAGGATTCATGCCTTTCTCAAGAGCATTAGCACGTAAGTGAATGTAATGGGTACGGCTGGAATTCGAACTCGGCTCTCCGATTCCTCAATCCAAGCCGCTGCTCCACCGTGCCCCCTCCAACTCTTCCACAGCAAATACCTGGAAAGCGAGATTTTACCATCACAAAATGACTCTTAACAATTAGCTATATGCAAATGTCACGGCACTCTCAAAATTATTTTACTGGGATATTAAAACAAATGTCTGCACATCCGGTAGTAAATTGGAATTTCGTCGCTAAAACTACACCCTTTTCCGGCTGCAGCAACCGATGCAACCTGTGTTTTCTGGAAAAAATATTCATCCTGAAAAATATTAATGACCGAAATCTACTTAATAAACGAAATGAACTCATGTTAGCTTGTGATCATAGAAGGAAATCTCTCTTAAAATATTTTAATTCTGGATAAATATATTATCCAAATATTACATGCATCTCCCATATTTTAAGTTACATATTGATTACTCCCCTTTAACCATTTTAACGTCTATTATTACTTAACGGGTTACCCGGCGTTCCTTTTTTAAATTTTAAGCTTGCTTTTTTCTTTTTTCTTCTTTTTTTCAATAGCCCCCTACCTATAAACTATTTTCTGCATGTACACCTCAATTTTATATTTAGCTTATTTTAAATTTGAGCTGTGAATCTGCGTTTAATTTAGCGTTCCTCCCATGCGACCCAGGATATTTATATTTAAAAATCAAAAGTAATAATTCGTGCTTGATGAGTTGGTAGAACAACGAAACTTGTTGCACTTCGAATGAAGGTATATATATATTTATTAATATATACTAGTTTTAATTCAGTATCTGTCTATATTTCTGAGATGAGGTATTATGTACACTATTTACATTATTCGGGCTATTGTCCTCTTCTTTGTCGCCATATTTATTACAACGTTTCGGTCTTTCAGTATCTCTCTATATTTCTGAGATGAGGTATTATGAACATTATTTACATTATTCGGACTATTGTCCTCATCTTTGTCGCCATATTTATTACAACGTTTCGGCCTTTCAGTATCTGTCTATATTTCTGAGATGAGGTATTATGTACATTATTTACATTATTCGGACTATTATCCTCTTCTTTGTCGCCATATTTATTACAACGTTTCGGCCTTTCAGTATCTGTCTATATTTCTGAGATGAGGTATTATGTACATTATTTACATTATTCGGACTATTGTCCTCATCTTTGTAGCCATATTTATTACAACGTTTTGGCCGTTGTACGCTCCGGCCTTCTTCAGGTGCTTGGAATGTCGAACTGAACCCTTTATTTCACTCACTGAGGTAGACTGTTCTAGTTCCACGTGCCATGTCTAATATATGTCAGTTATTAGTTATCTCCTGTTAATTCCCCTCTCCAAATTCTCTACCGCCTTAACCAGGTATTGAATTCACACGCTTTGGGTCCTGTCACTGGATCTAACTAACGCCTTTATCCATTGTGCCATGAGGAAATTTAAAATAAATAATGCTAAGGAGAACAGATACTACACTTTGTATTTACTCGCCTTCCCCTCCCTACAGTGACGAGATATAACACAAGGTTTAAAGTGGAGAGCCCAAGTGCGTGGGACATGGGCCAAGTTCCCAAATTGCTCAAGCCCCGCAACCAATGTCGATAGTACACCCCACCCATCTTTGGTGCTATAAGGGAAGTCCTATCACTGGCTTGGAATACCCGGGACCAAGTAGCCCGTATTTATTTCTTGTGTTCTGTCCGAAAACAAAAACACAATTGAAAGATAAAAAATGTAGTTTGTCCGCTGGTGGGAAGGTACTACACTTTGATCTCAGCGCGATGGCCAGAGAGTGAAGAAAAGCGTAACTCGAGGAGCACTGGTTACTCGATCAGTGTTCAATGTTGAATGTTTTCTTATAAGGAAATGCCTAATGTTGCCGTTACAATCATTGTTATTATTTTTAATCAGAGTATTTTCACGTCTTAACTTGCACTGGAGATCACGCGACACTAAATCTCGTTACTCCAAAATACTCCTTGATATACAATTCTATTTTAATCATGTTACTCTACGGAGGGTCCTAATTCTTCCTCGTG
>OZ038499.1:14659684-14709684 GCA_964036315.1 Acanthosepion esculentum | reverse complement strand
TAAAATGTGATTATATATTTACTAACAGGTACAATTAACTGGAAAGGCCATTGTGAAAAGCCCCACGTGGCCTTTTCACTGCTGCTGCTGCTGATGTCCTAAAAACTTCTCATTATATTTCTCGGCCTTAGCTGCAAGGCACGAGTTTGTTTTGCTTTGCCTTGGCTTAGCATAATTCTCGCAAAAGGCCATAAGTATGCAAAACCCACTGCGAATCGAGCATATTACGCTCTAGTAATGTTTAAACATACTGGCTAGTTAAAGCACAACAAGACACTCTTTTAGGATTTTAATATATATATTTAATATATATATATATATATAAAATGAAATGAAGAGGTTATAATGGTTCCAACGAGAGAAAAGCGTGTATATTAAAAAGAAGAGAGGTACCGCAAACTTTTTTGGTTGTAATGTGGGTTTTTGTTTTTTCTTTTTTATTAAAAAATATTATTCTTTATTTTTCATAGTTTTGCATAGTTTTACAACACGTGTTTCTGGTCTTACGACCGTCTTCAGGTAAAGGGTGGAGATTTCCACATATTATTAAAAATAATTATTAAAAATAATTAATTTTTTTCCTTTATGCTTTTCAATGTTACATCTTCTCTATATGAGACATTCTCTGTTTTTGTGTTGGTCATTCCAATGTCTTTCTTTAAAACATAAGAATAATCAAAACAAAATGGCTGAATTTTTGTTTTGATTCTTATTATGTCTATCGTCTTTTCATGTTAACTTGAATATCGTCTAATTTTAATTATGTTTTAATAACTATGTCCTGAAGAAGGTCTACGAGACCGAAACGTCTGACGTCGACATTGAAACAACATTAAAAACATTAAACTTGCATATTCGGATTTTTTGTTTTTCCATATTTTTCTACATATATATATATACATATATATATATATATATATATATATATATATATATATATATATATATATATATATATATATATATATGTATGTATGTATATATATATATATATATATATATATATATATAAAGAAATATAGTCTTAAAGTGTGCTATATTTATGGGATAAAGTGCTCAATATCAGAGATAGAGCGTGTGTAAATATAAAAGTGGACATGGAAGTCAGCACTTAGAGGCGACAGTCTGTTTCATGCTAGTGCAATCGTCAGGCAACGATTGCACTAGCATGAAACAGACTGTCGCCTCTAAGTGCTGACTTCCATGTCCACTTTTATATATATATATATATATATATATATATATATATATATATATATATATACATATATATATATATATATATATATATATATATATATATATATATATATATATATATTACGAGTGTATCAGCAACTTTTTAAAATGGATTTAACCAACATTTAATGCCATTTTGAATTTTTAGCATCTCTGGTTAGCTCCCGTATATAGGGACAATTGCGTGTTTACAAAAATTCCCATCATAACGATTACAGTTACATTAAATTTGTCTACACCCCTAAGAATCATTTCATAGGAGATCGAAAGTGTTTGAGTTGAAAAAACTACGGCACCCTACTTGATGAAAATAATTTACATATATATATATATATATATATACATATATATATATATATATATATATATATATATATATATATATATATATACAATTAAGTAACGAAAATCTTGGTAATCCGTATGGATAATCCCAAGGAGGATGAAATCCTGAGAGCTCAATGTTAAGTCAGACCGAATAATTTAATTTAAAGAAAAATAGACCATTTTAAGGCTCCATTTGTTATAATTTATTTCACGAGAGAATTTTATTTTTCTTTGGATCTTCAGACTTAATTTTCAAAGGTGAAACAAAAAATGAATTTTAAATTTTCACTTTTGAAGGGCAGTATGGAGCTGATATAAGTTGACATAGAGGGTGGTGAGGAATAGTGTGAGAGACATGCTCGAGTTTAGAGAGGGAAGGGAGAGCTTTAAAATGTATTTTTATTTTTATTAAAGTACTTAATATTGAGGAGGAGGAGGAGGGGGTATATATATATATATAAATTTCACTCAATCTGAAAATAATTCACATAAAAATATATAAAAATATGACAAACTGGAAAATTTCATAATAGATGAAACTATTCACAAGAAATTTTCCTGCTTGTCATATATTTCTAAAGAATGTTGATGTATAAAACTATAAAAAATTATATATCGTTATCTCATATATATATATATATATATATATATATATATATATATATATATATATATATATATATATATATATATATATATATATATACATGTGTGTGTGTGTAAATTATTGATCTATAATCATAATTTAATACTTAATCTTTAATTCGAGAGCCATCTGTTGTTTATGAAACAGAGGTATTTACGTGTTTGTTACTGGTAATCCATCTGTCAGGTGATTTTTATTGGGTTTAATATATATATATATATATATATATATATATATATATATATATTGGCAGCATATTTTCATTCAAACATGTTACATTGAATAATGTAAACATATTATGTCTATTTATTTTCATAATGATCCTTTCCGTTTCTCTAATTATCTTCTTGATGTTAAGTTGAAATTCATCCAGGAAGGCGCCGTAGTTCATGTTAACCCAAGTACTTTCGATCTCCTCCGAGATCTTCAGAGCTGAATGGCGATGACAAATCTAATGTAACTGTTATCATTGTGATGGAGATTTTTATAAACTCAATGTTCCGTTGTACAAAACTGACAAGGTACTTTTGTTTTTTGTTTTTTTTTATTATATTATTTTATAAGCGCACATGTGTTCTTTTCTGGACATTTTGAGTGTAAAAATTAGCGCAAAGTTTGTTGATTCCGAATGCTTTCGTTTAAACTATTAAGCCTTTTCAACGATAATAATTATGTTGGATACATCATCGCCCACCTGTTAAAACGCCTGACTCTACATCTCTCTGACCAGAACTCCATGCGAACATATTTGTATCAGTATGTAATTGTACTGCATACGCAACATACTCGTCGAGAACACGAATGGGATACGGACGTCGAACAGCGAAAAAAAGCGTATTGAAAGTGATAAAACAAAAGAAAGAGGCCAACCTTTAAAACAGGACTCTTTATTATATTGATTTGTTCATGACGGCTTATCAACCTTTTCCAAGTTATTTTAAAGCTAGAAAATATTTTAAGATTGTGAGAAGTTTTTGGAGGTATGAAACGTTCACTGGTACAAGTACTGGACCAGTCTAGAAGAAGAAAACGTTTGACTTCAAAATCGGATCGGTATGGGGCTGGCAACTCCACCGCGTGAAAGTCTTCTTGTTACGGAAACCACAATCGCAACATGTAATGAAGTGTGGAATGGCCATAGTTTCCACAGGGTGAGTCTAAAGAAGAGAAGGAAGAACATACATTAGTAATTGTTCTTTCAATTCAAATATTCTCACTTTCCGGTCAAAACTCAATCAGACTTAGCTGAACTCACTTAGTGAAAGAGAGATTTGCATTAAGGAAATTTCCAAAAAAATCATTCCCAGAAAAGAATTCTACAATACCGATACTTTTAAATTATTTTCACAAGGTACTAAACTGGGAACAAGTTAGCATCTCAAGTTACTTCTGGTAACAGGTTAGCATCTCAAGTTAATTCTCAAAACAGGGTAGCATCTCACGATACTTCTAAAAGCAGGTTAGCATCACAAATTACTTCTAGGAACAGGTAAGCATCTCAAATTACTTCTGGGAACAGGTTAGCATCTCAAGTTACTTCTGGGAACAGATAAGCATCTCAAGTTATTTCTGGGAACAGATAAGCATCTCAAGCTAATTCTGAAAAGAGGTAAGTATCACAAATTACTTCTGGCAATAGGTAAGCATCCCAAGTTACTTCTGAAAACAGGTTAGCATCTCAAGATACGTCTAAAAACAGGTTAGCATCTCATGTTACTTCTGGGAACAGGTTAACATCTCAAGTTACTTCTGAGAACAGGTTAGCATCTCAAGTTACTTCTGGGAACAGATAAGCATCTAAGTGCCTTCTGGGAACAAATAAGCATCTCAAATTACTTCTGGGAACAGATAATCATCTCAAGTTAATTCTGAAAAGAGGTAAGCATCACATCTTACTTCTAAAAGCAGGTTAGCATCTCAAGTTACTACTGGGAACAGGTTAGCATCTCAAGTTACTTCTGAGAACAGGTTAGCATCTCAAGTTACTTCTGGGAACAGATAAGCATCACAAGTTACTTCTGGGAACAGGTTATCATCTCCAGTTACTTCTAGAAACAGGTTAGCATCTCAAGTTACTTCTGGGAACAGGTAAAAATCTAAAGTTACTTCTGGGAACAGGTTATCATCTCAAGTTATTTCTGGGAACAGTTAAGCATCTCGTTACTTCTGGGAACAGATTACTATCTCAAGTTACTTCTGGGAACAGTTTAGCATCTCAAGATAATTCTAAAAGCAGGTTAGCATCTCAAGTTACTTCTGGTAACAGGTTAGTATCTCGATTTACTTCTGGGAACAGATAGGCAACTCAAGTTACAATTCGGAACAGGTTAGCATCTCATATTAATTCTGGGAACAGGTTAGCATCTAAAGTTACATCCCAGAACAGGTAAGCATCTCAAGTTACTTCTGGGAACAGATTAGCATCTCATGTTACTTCTAGGAACAGGTTAGCATCTCAAGTTACATCTCGGAACAGGTAAACATCTAAAGTTACTTCTGGGAAATGGTTTGCATCTCAAGTTATTTCTGGAAACAGTTAAGCAACTCGTTACTTCTGGGAACAGTTTATTATCTCAAGTTACTTCTGGGAACAGTTTAGCATCTCAAGTTACTTCTCAGAACAGGTTAGCATCTCAAATTACTTCTGGAAACAGGTAAATAGTTCAAGTTACTTCTGAAAACAGGTAAGCATCTCAAATTACATCTGGGAACAGATTAGCACCTCAAGTTACTTCTGTGAACAGGTTATCATCTCAAGTTATTTCTGGGAACAGTCAAGCTTCTCGTTACTTCTGGGAATGGTTTAGTATCACAAGTTACTTCTGGGAACAGGTAAGCATCTCAAGTTACTTCTGGGAACAGATAAGCATCACAAGTTACTTCTGGGAACAGGTAAGCATCTCAAGTTACTTCTGGGAACAGGTAAGCATCTCAAGTTACTTCAGGGAACAGATTAGCATCTCAAGTTAATTCTGGGAACAGGTTAGCATCTCAAGTTACTTCTCAGAACAGGTTAGCATCTCAGATGAGTATGAAATATGAAAAGTAGAAACTATCTCTGTCTGATGATAGCATATCCCAACATGACCTCATCACATTCTTCTTGGGACCTGGGACAATTAAGACAGCCCCAACGGAGTACTTTCATTGCCAGTGTTTTGTCAACCATCCATTCATTGTATTGTATAAGTTTCGACTTTCGACTTGGAAGATGTTAATTAAAGTTTTTCTGGCAATTAAAAGTAAAAATGAAACACGGAAATCTGAAGACGCATTGCAATAGCGAAAGATGCCTTCCAAAACCACATCAAAGTATAAAGAAACAGGACAATTTCGTTAGAAACAAAGAAAAGGGCACTGAACTGTTGTGTAATATCGGATCTCCTCTATGATAATCTCCACACAGATGAGTAAGATATTTTGGCCAACAGAAATGTTGTTCTGCAGAAGGATGCTGAGAATACTATAGACTGAATATGTGAGTAAGTAGTAATTTTTAAGAAAATTTGAAACAAAATGTAGGTACACATAATTCGAATCAGAAAGAGACGTTCTCAGGCACGCAATGAGGAAAGACGATCCAGAGAATATTACACACTGAAGGTTGGAGTGACAAAGGAAATCCGTGAACACCCTACCTAATGAGCATTTGTAAATAAATGTCAGAACAGAGGTAGCAAAAAGTGAAACCTCGCTAAGAGCTACAAAGTACAGGAAGTTGTGGTGAGCCATAATCGATCACGTCCCGAAGGGATACGGCACACAGAAGAACATCATTATTGCGATGTGGTGTTTGTATAACGTTGCATGACACTTGCTCTATCAGATCCAAACAAAAGACGGTAGAAATGACAAAAAAGTGGAAAGAGAGAAGAATGAAGTAAAATAGGACGAATGAAAATTTAGACGTGACCTAGAAATAAGTGCATTGAATATTGTGTGTCAAAGTAGATGGAATTAAAACAGCTGATCGCATCTCTTTCCTCCATCATAGATTTATAATCGATCATCCACGCCCGTCAGATTTGATGCGACTTCCTGTTTACTAAAATCTCCATTAATATTTACTTTCATAACATTTGTCAGGCAATTGAAGCAAAATTGAAAACAGTCGTCTCTATGGAAAAATGGCGTCCATGGCAAGACACAAAAATGGCGTCCTTATCTAAACATCTAATTCTCTAACAAAGTAGACCTTTTTCTTCTTTTTCTTATTCTTCTTTTTCTTCTTTTTCTTTTTCTTCTTTTTCTTTTGCCGTGTTCCTTCGAGGCGTAAGCAATCATTAATATTTACTTTTATGACTTTTCTCAGGCAATTGAAGCAAATTTGAAAACAGGCGTCTCTATGGAAAATGAGGTCCATGGCAAGGCACAAAAATGGCGTTCTTATATAAACATATAATTCTCTAACAAAGTAGACCTTCTTTTTCTTTTTCTTCTTCTTCTTTTGCCGTGTCCCTTCGAGACGTAAGCAATCATTAATATTTATTTTTATGACATTTCTAGGCAATTGAAGCAAATTTGAAAACAGGCGTCTCTATGGAAAATGACGTCCATGGCAAGGCAAAAAAATGGCGTCCCTATCTAAACATCTAATACCCTAACAAAGTAGACCGTCTTCTTCTTTTTCTTCTTTTTCTACTTCTTCTTCTTCTTTTGCCGTGTCCCTTCGAGACGTAAGCATAATTTATCTCCACAACTTACCCTCTTTTGTCGCTCTTAATAAAGTTTGTCTTTTTGCTATCTCCCCATATCCCTGTTCTGCCAGCCATTTACACAAACACATTAGGTGGGTTATTTACTGCTTTCCTTTGTCTCACTTTCCTTCAATATGTCATGTGAGTATCGAATTTTCCAATCCCTGTATCCTCATTATGAGCCTTACAAATGTCAACTGTTTCTTTCTAAGTGTTGAGTCTTGACTCATTGTTGAATCTCGCCTAATGCATGGAATAATAATGCAACACAAAATGTACTTGGAACAAGAATGTATTATAACAAGAAAGTGTACACAATAAGTACATATAGTATTTCTGTATATTTCTGGGAAGACGTTCCTGGAGAATGTGTTGACTAGTCGCAGTCGATCAGAGTCTCTAGTTGGATCTCGTGATTCCTCCTCCCTCGTCTTCCGGTACCAAACATTATTTATATAGTTGGTAGTCACCTATGCAGATTAGGTGGATCCTACCACAACACCCCCCTCCCAAGCCTTGGAATCCTTTTGGATTTCAAACTGGCTTCTATATAGGATGATGATTATGGTTATTTCTTTGTAGATCCCCTTTGCATAATTCATATGTATATCTTTTTTTTTTCAATATCTTTTTCGTTTTGGATTCACGTCCAATGGGTCCGTGAACTTTCGTTTCCTACCGGATCTTCTCGGTTCATGAGCACTCTGCGGGGGTTCTACTTGAAAATTACATCAATGGGATCTTCCTCCTCATCCGGTATACTCTCTTCATGCTCTAGCACGTAGCATTTTTTGAGTTGGTTCTGGTGCCTTTTATGAGTATTCTTCGGCCCTTTTATTATGTAAATCAGGTCACCGATTCTCTTATCCACTATGCCTCGCTCCCAGAACTCAATGTTGTTTCTATAGCACTTGAAAAAGACCTTCTCTTCGGGGGTGTATCTTTTTCTAGCTGTATACATAGTGTTCTTTATTCTATTTCTTCCTGGCAAAAGCTTGTCAAACACTGACTTAACTTTCCTAGCGAACATTAGTTCAGCTGGTGCCATGTTTGATGGTGTTCTCTGGTTAGGCGTAATTCTGTATACTTGTAGGAATTGCTGAAGCGCCTTTTCCGTTGGAACTCCTGAGGCTTTCTTCAGAGCGCGCTTTAACGTATCTACAAATCTTTCTGCGAGTCCATTGGATCTCGGATGATACGGCGGCGTCGTTATGTGGTTAATTTGATATAACTCACAAAATTCCTTAAAATCGTCAGAAGTGAATTGTGTACCATTGTCACTCACAATACACTCTGGCACACCGAACCGTGCAAATAGTTCATGCAAAAAAGTTGTTGTGGTATTGGACGTAGGCTTTTTGCAGCGTAGTACTTCCGGCCATTTTGTAAAGCTATCTACCACTATTAAGTAGTAATAATCTTCTACTGGACCAGCGAAATCAATGTGTAATCTTTCCCACGGATGATCCGTCTTTGGCCATGGTTTGTGTACTATAGGTGGTACCTTAGCTGCTAACGCACACCCTTTACATCGATGAACCATGTTTTCGATATCCACATCCATTCCTTTCCAATATACAAAGCTTCGCATTAAGCTTTTTGTTCTATTAATCCCCGGGTGACCCATATGAAAGTCCCGTAGGATTCTTTTCTGCAACGTTTTTGGTACTACTACTTTCTCTACACTTGCGAAAGGCACGTTACATTTCTTTTTAAATATAGGCATAGTATTTTCTTTTAATTCAAATTTAGCTTCAAACTTGTTACATCTTCCAAGACCAGGTGTACAGGTTTCCGGAAACTTTTTCTTTAATTCCTCTTTAATGTCCTGTCTTGTTTGCGTATTACTTTCTACTTTTCTGCAGAATGAGTTTAAAGGTTTATCCCACAATTCGAATGTTTCAATAAAATCTGTACCCAACAAGTTTTCTCCATTTCTCAGAATGAAAACTTTTATTTTTTTAACGATCCCATTCAATTTCATTGGAAGTACAACCTCGCCTTCGAAGTTAATTTGCTTTCCAGTTACCGTTCGAGCGAGTTTCGTTGACTTCATTATTGTAGGCCTTTTTAAAATTTTCCATGTTTTATCGTTCATTATTGTTAAATCTGACCCCGAATCCAGTTGAAATTTGATATTCTTTTTGAATATTTCAGTCGTCACATATTTCCTCAAATCTCTATCTGATTTGATATTCGAATTTGTTTGTCTATTTCGGCTCTTGAATTTTTTCGTTTTACAACACGATCCTTTGTGACCATTTTTTTGGCACACGAAACATTTCTTATTTCTATATGGGCAATTTATCTCCCAATGTCTTTTGTTACAGCGTCTGCAATTATATGGTGGGACCTTTTTATTTTCTTTTTCTTGTCTATTATTACAATACGCCAAATTTTTTCTCCAATTTTTCTCTAATGGGTACTTTGACTGCTTTTTTATTTTTTTAATATAAGCAATACCAGCTTTTTCGATTTTTGCGACTCTTTCTTTAAACTTACGGCCCGTTGACACTCCTCTGCTAACTTTTGCAGGGTAAGGTTTTGTTCAGATTCGAGTTTAGACAAAACTCTACGTCTTATTTCGGCACTCTTACTGGATACCAGTCCTTGAGCAAAAATTAAGCACTTGAATTCTTCAACCGTAATCTCTGCCAATCTGAAATTGTCACAATGTCTATTTACTATAGATGCATATGTTAAGTAATCCTGATCGTCGGATTTAGAGACATTCATGCATAACCATCGCTTATGCCAAAGCGACATATTTGCTCCAAACAGCTCTTTTAGCAATTTCACTGTTTCCGAGAATTCCAATTCAGTTGTTTTTCTCGGTAGAATAAAATCTACAAATTTGCTATGTTCTGCTGTACCTAGCTTTCTTAGTAATAGACTGACTTTTCTTGAATTCGACCAGTTTTCACAGTCTGTGTAGAAAATATCTTCATATCGTTTAAAGTACGCTTCAAACGTTTTTTCTTCGTCTGGCACATAGTTGAAAATTTCCAGCGAATTAAATATGGTGTTATTAGAATATGAAGAATTTCCCTCATTTGCCTGATAGTTGTTTAATTTCTCCAGTGTTAACTTTTGAATTTCCAAAAGTCTTTCCTCTTGACGTTCTTGATATTTTTGCATTGCTATCAGTTGTTCTTGCTGTGCTATCCGTTGGGATTTGAATAATTCAGATATGACTTTGGATAGTTCATCCATCTTTAGCTGATAGTGTTCATGCAACAAGGAATATACTTTTAATTTGTGTATCCACGAATATCATATAAGCTGACCAAAAAATCGAAACAACGTACGACTTTTCTATTTTATGTCTTGCTTTTACATTCACGCCCGTGCTAATCAACTTTGGTATTTTTTTTCGTGAACAGAGTGCGTCGGACTTTTTTTTTTCGTTTTCGACTCCTGTTCGCGTATTTCAATGACAACGTCTGATTTTCTTATCAGAGGTAATTCGTCACTATATTGTTGAACAAATAATTTTAAAAAAATAATTTTTTAAAGTTTGTTACCTTTCAAAGTCGACACGGTGTATTTGTGCTCCTTTTAATCCATGCATGTTTTTGTAGTCGGCCAATTTTTCTTTTTAGAGGGTGTCTCGTTGTAGATAATTTTTTAAATTTAAAATTACCATTACTCGTTTACGACACCTTCCAATTTTTCTGAGTGAACGTTCCTTTATGCTTAGTCGTCTTTTAACGAGTTCTACATATCCAGAAGTTCAGAATCCTTCGTCGTTACGTTAACGTTGGACTTTGAATTAATAGTTTTTTTTTTCAGCATGGGTTCTTCAATGACTTGTCCCAATTGTTGAAAACTCTCACTATTAATTCTTTCTTCTTTCCGTATGGTTCGTTCTACTTCTTTGCCATTGTTGAAACTTGGCGTATGGTTCGTTCTATGGTTCGTTCGAGATAGAGCGTGTGTAAATATAAAAGTGGACATGGAAGTCAGCACTTAGAGGCGACAGTCTGTTTCATGCTAGTGCAATCGTCAGGCAATTGCCTGACGATTGCACTAGCATGAAACAGACTGTCGCCTCTAAGTGCTGACTTCCATGTCCACTTTTATATATATATATATATATATATATTGTTGTTGAAATTTTTCTTTCTTTATAGGGGGAAGAATGCTTAGTATCGGAGATAGATCGTTTTTAGATATAGACACTGTACACATAAGAATCAACACTGCATGGCGCCGTCAGTTTCCCGCTACAGTGCGATTTTCCGACCAAGTTTATACCCACCTTCAGATAGATTGATTGACAGATAGATATTAATTTTAAGCATTCGCCATAACGCTTGACATATGAGGCATCTGTAATCTTTCGTTCTTAATTCATTGATTGCAACTTATGTCAACTTTCCATGTCGAGTAGAAAAACACATTCTTGGGGTTAAAACGAAATCGATACTGTTTACGCGCCTAACGAGTTTTTTTTTTAATGAATGCTACAAATATGAGTCTTAAATGATAGACGACACGGCTTATTGACTGAGATATCTCAGGGTATTTAAAAAATACTTGAGCCTATCGCCGAGATTTAATGTTTATCTAGCTGGTCTCATGAATCATTAGAATTGAATTTGATCCATAATAAGCGCTCAATATTTGTAGCCTTGTGTAAAAAAACAAAAAAACAATAACTAGTAAATAACCCGGAAAGAGCAAGAGTTACAGGTACCACTCTATTTCGTCAAACTTTACGTGTTCGGTGGTGAGGTTGGAGTGATCTCTCCAGAGCGTAGACCTGAGCGATGGCATATAGATCCATGCGCTGTCGAGACTACATGGCCCACATCCGACAAGATACAAAGGAAGATAAGGCGTTACATATTGGAGATGACTTGGCTGCAGGAGTTGCCGGAAAGTTGTCAGTGTTGAAAGCCCAAAGCATTCGAGCCTCTACACCGGGTTTTCTGGATTTAATTCCATAGTCTTTTCTTTGTTTGGATATGACGGCAAGGCAGCGGGGGTTTAAATCAGGGTTTTTCTTCCCCTAGATAAACTGCCTTCCTGGGTTGTCGACCTCCATCTACCTGAAGCAGGTAGTTATGAGGCTCCATTTGTTCGCCTTCGTCTATTTTCCGGCTTGGAGCTGGACTTTGGAACATATAATGTACGTATATAAGCATTATGTACATTACATATTTTAGAAGCACTCAAAAAAAAAATTAACCTTTTTTGTTTTAATATATAAAATGTTAGGTAAACAAAAACACTAGAAAGCAAGACAAATTACGATTCATAGTCGTGCTTAAGTAAACAAACACTAAACAGGCACGGTGGAGAAACGGATTGAGGAATCGGAGAGCCGAGTTCGAATTCCAGTCGAATCCATTACATTCACTTACGTGCTAATACCATTGGGAAAGGTATGAATCCTCTTCTTGTCCGTCTCGCTCTTCTCGTCTTTAGTGAGAAGGGAGGTAAATCAATTTATGTTAGTAAATTTACGAGTGATTACTTCCCTTAGTCGTTTTAATAATCTATACAAATAAAATATTTATTTGCATTTAGACAAAATTACACCCTTGTAATACGGTCAGTTTTAGACCCACGGAATTGACAAGGTGCAATCGATTTGTTTCCTAAGATTAGGTCATTTGCTGTGGTGTGCAGTAATATGAATCTATTTTAGTGCATAGTTTCTGTGATGTACTCATAAGGTATTGACAAAAGCATTATATACACACATATACAATGTAATCGATTTCTATTTGTTTCTCAGATTAGGTCGTTTGCAGTGGTGTGCAGTGATATGAATCTATTTTCGGGGTATATGATGAAATTTGTGTAGCCTCGAAAAATATTACATCATACGTGATTGCATCAGATTTTTATCATGCCCAGACACTATTGTCCCGACGGTCGACGATTAGTTGTCCTGCGGCCATTGCAGACAATGGCCGTTACTCTAAGAAAGCGTACGAAAATTGTAACGCTGCAAAAATACACTGGCAAGCCTTACCAATGAACAAATCAAAGTACTATGGACAGAAACTCTCCTGATTTAAATCCAATCGAGAACCTATGGTCCATCTGCAAGGAAAGACTTCGTGGAATGGACATACGAAGTACTAACATGTGAACTGGGTCATGTTTCATTGGAAAAATACGAAAAAAAAGTATATAATAACGGAATAATTCGTTTTGTTTCAATTAATTTTCACAAGTGCGTACTTTCCGTGAAAAATGAACCGTTCCTTTACCCCTACGTTTTTAGATTACAGCAGTGGTTTTCAACCAGGGTTCCGCGGACCCTAACGTTCCGCCTGTAAAGCCCAGGGGTTCCGCAAGAAACATGAGGCTCAAGTTTCTCATTGAATTTTTAATGAAAATAAATCTAATCCATTTAAACTGAAGTTTTTTAATACATGTGTAATAACCGTAGAAGCAAGATTAAAATTGCATATGTACGTATACAATATTTTTACAGTTTGTCTTTGTATTTTTTTGTAAATAAATTTGAAGATGAGTATTTTTATTTTATTTTAATAATTGAAAGCTTTTTTTTTGTTGCATAAGACAATTAATTTATTGCAGGGGTTCCTCGAGCCACTGGAATGTTTCCTTGTGGTTCCGTTCCAGCAAAAAGGCTGAAAACCACTGGATTACAGTCTTATTTGTTCAAGACTTTCATGTTAGGCATTCAGATACCTTTGTCTATTAAGGGATCGTCTTGCTTCAACTTGGTCTTGACATAGGCTTTGCCGTCGCCATCTTTGTCTTTTTGTTGCTAATCTTTTTCTGCCGAGAGATATTTCTATTTCACTGCTATATTAAACACAAAAATTATAACATGAACTGATATTGAGTGAAAAGCGATTGATATAATACCAGAAGCAATCAATGAATCATAGATACCATTGAACGTTTAAAAATATAAAGGGAACGGATTAATTAAACGATTCATTGGCCTCTGTTTTCGTTGTGAATTCTTTATCTCTGATTTATACATTGTTTCAAGAGTTTTGTTTTATTGCATCTCACTATTAAAACTTTCTAACACTTGCCGTTATTTTTGACAGCACGAGTACACTAGTTTGTCTATAATTCAGCGACAGCTTTTCTCTAGTCAACACCTTACAGATATCTCCATTTTTATCATTGATAGTAATATTTCTATGCTTAAATAATTCTAATGATGTTATATATTTCGATGGAGTACTTCCTGGAAATACTAAATATTTGCTGTTGCTGAAAATATCGTCGGCCACTGATAGACAGTGTGATACACACTTAGGCGATGGTGTATCTTTCGATATATGACTGACGAGGCAAATTTTTCCCGCAGTAGGTTGCCATTAATTTTTGCGGTAGACCAGTTGCCATCCAAGGCTACAGAACCCAGTCTGTCCTGCTATTTACCTATAGCTGGCGGTTGGGGGGGGGGATTCATACCTTTCCCAAGTAGATGAATGTAATAGGATTCATACGTTTTCTCCGTAAGTGAATGTAATGGATTCGACTGGAATTCGAACTCGGCTCTCCGATTCCTCAATCCGAGCCGCTATCCATTACCCCACCGTGCTGATGGACATTCAAAATGTTATGACGAATCGGCCCAAATGATCGACAATGAAGCTCAGTAGATAAATAAGTAAAGAAAATATAAGATTAAAGATAGATGTTTCAAACAAATCAGGAAATGTAGCCTGGAGTGCGATGGGTAAATTGTCGCCAGTTTATATTTTTTTTTTAATTTCGCGCATGCGCGTTGTTTCTTTTCTTTTTAATTTTGTCCACTACACAGTATAGCAGGGTCAGTTGGGCACCGTCTGTGAAAACGACCGCCATGACGCCAATCCCCCCCCCGTCAGAGTTATTCGCGCCGGAAGCTCCAATACAAATATGTCAGAGTGTTTGGATGCCAATCTGAGAACAGTGCAAAGGATTCGGAAAGAGTTGGATGAGTCTAATGATGATTACGAAGATACGGAAACTCGGAAAACTCACTCTGATCGTTTTGCGGTAGACCTCACTCTGATCATTCTGATGAGAAAAAACTCCCGAATTTGTTGGTGAGGGCCTCAGACTCAACACGGAGGCCTACATCAAATGCCTTGATAAGGCAGTGCTGTCCTGTGTCAAGAAGGTGGCATCTGGACAATCCTATATTTGGCAACAGGACTCTGCACCATACCACACAAGCAGGAGAACCCAGTTATAGCTGTCAGACAATTTCTGCGATCACATCACCCCTTAGATCCGGCTACTTAATTCCCCAGACGGCAACCCCCTTGATTATTAGGTGTGGGGTGCAGTTAAGCGAGTGACCAACAAAATACCTTATAACACCAAAGCTGAACTGTAGACAAGGATTATGGCAGCATTCACCAAAGTAAACAAGGAGGCCGTCCAGAAGAGATGCAGAAGATTCGGACGTCGTCTGTACGCCGTAGTTGAGGCCAATGGCGATTTTATTGAATAAGTGCACTCATTAGTATTTCAAAATAGTTTTGTATAATTTTGGTAAATGTATCTGCTAAAACAAAATGTCAATATTATTTTCATGTTTGCGTCATTTAGACGACAATTTACCTATCGCACCTGTATATTAAAAAAACAAAACAAATATATTCATGTCGAAATATTAAAAAAAAAAAAAACATCGTCGTGAATGGGTTGTTAAACTGTTTTATATTTTTAGTCATCAATTTTTTTTTTAAATTAAAAAGCAACCACGAGAGAAAATAAAACAAAGTGCATTTTCATAAACTGGGCTTCAATTCCTCCATAGTGGGCGACGAATATGTTCTTTTTATAGGTGAACTAAATCCAACCGGCCATTCTTTAAGCGGCCATCACCAACCACATGTTATTCTTTCGTGTAACGCACACCATACGGAGTTAAGCGATTTTCTTTTTTATTAGGTTGTTCGGAAAATAATGTCCAAATTTGGAATAAACCTTTTTTTGTTCTAATATATTAGGTTGGATTTTAAAATTAACCCTTTAATTGTGCTTTTTCGATTTTAAGATTATTTAATTTTTATTCTTTTTTTTTAATTTCAGAAAAATAAACAAAGACTGGACACAGAAATGTGAAAATACCAGCAGGGATATTCTTACAGAAACCGTAAAAAAAAAAAAACTAAGAAAATCCTTGAATTAACTAAACAAATTTCGCATACATAATTATTAAAGTTATCCTCTCCTTTCTTCTCCACGATTTTTCTTTTATTTGGATAACTTTTGATTATTTCGTATCCTCTCCACCATTTCGATCAGCAATGTAAAGCGTTGTTGCAAAAAGTGATTCAAGCCAGAAAATGCATTTAAGAAAAAGGAATTGATACATTTCAACTTCGATGGGAAAACCACCCTAGACGTGGGTACAGTCCCGTCAAAGACAGCTCATTTATTTATTTTTTGAAAACATTCGCGTATCCTGATCATTATCGATATTCTTACAACTTGGATACTTGCAAGCCGTTATTATCGGTAACGCATTGAATAAATGGATAAACACGGAAAACTGGAATAAATAATTATTACTTTTACTTCGATTGTAACAAGTACGATTGGATTATAAATTGTATCAAAGTCTTAAGACAACAAAAACGATTGGCTTATAAATTACATCAAAGTCTTAAGACAACAATTACGATTGGATTATAAATTACATCAAAGTCTTAAGACAACAAAAACGATTGGCTTATAAATTGCATCAAAGTGTTAAGACAACAATTACGATTGGCTTATAAATTACATTAAAGTCTTAAGACAACAAAAACGATTGGATTATAAATTGCATCAAAGTCTTAAGACAACAAATACGATTGGCTTATAAATTACATCAAAGTCTTAAGACAACAATTACGATTGGCTTATAAATTGCATCAAAAACTCAAGTTCTTACAAAGTGACAAACCGTGTTTAATTGAAGAAATTCAACGAAAACAGATAAAAAGTGATTTTGATTGCAAAGATTCAAAGAAAAGAAATAAAATGGCGGTAATATTAACTGATTTCGAAATCTACAAAGGGAAAAAATATTTCTCAAATAAGTAGCACAAAATACGGATTATATAAACAGTAAAAGCATAACTCGTGTGGAACAAGGTAAGTTATTCAAAAACTGTTTACTATAAATGCTATGTCTAAACATTGCGTGAATGGAGATTAGAATAGAAGCTGGTCAGTTACTTGAAATTGGCGCCATTATTTTTTAAAGTTTTTCCTGGTTGATTTGACACATTACAACGAAGGTTACACGTAGTTTGTTGTTAAGATGCTCGCTGTTGCTTGATGAATCGACTGAGGAATGTAGCATATTATTGAAAGATCAGAAATTATCAATGAATCCAGTATTAAATCAATGTTGTCACACCACAGCGCATATTTACGATATATTTTTTAGAAAAGGCGCCATCTTTTTTTAGGTGTACTATCTCTTAACTTACGAATTTTCTGAAAATGTAACAAATCCGAAAACTGATAATTTTCTATGAGAAAATATTTGGTTTTCTGGGGTCTATATTATTTATTTATTTGTTTTTAATAATAAAATGTCTACCGATCATTTTATAATTCATTTTCTTCTCATTTCATTTGCCCACTGTTCAAATAAATTGCAATATTTTTTATAGTCTTATATTTGCTGGATTCAAAATGACTATTTATAAGCTTAACGGCAAAGGCATTATCATTCCGTAACAATGGACTCAATTATCTCCCTTACAATTATCTCCCTTTTCTATATATATATATATATATATATATATATATATATATATATATATATAATATCTGGATAAAATGAATGAAACAAAATTGGGTGTTTTTTTTATGAAAGTATTTATTTCTGTGTTTTTGTATATATTTATTTATTTAATATTTCAGACCACCTAGGTCTTTCCTCAGAAATCAAATGAGAAACTGTGTTTGTGTGTTTGTTTACAGCGTTTGTTTACAGCGTTTGTCGTGAAGCGTGCGCATGTCACGTGATGTGCAATGCAACTTTGTTTCAATTTTTGGCGGAAGACTGATGATAGTGTCTTAAATGTTGTTTAAAAGGTTTTTTGACCATAACTCAAGAAATATTTCTTAAAATATTTTTAACTGTTAAAATATTTATGTAGATTTAAAATATCCATGTGTTTGTTTACCCCTAGTTTATATGTGTCTAATTTTAGAATTTAGTATTTTTCTTTTTTTCTTCTTCGTATGTGTGTTGTACTTAAATTACTGTGTTTGTGTGTTTGTTTTTAGACTTGGACGACACGTGGTGTGGAACGCGATTGTGTTTGATTCTTTAACGGACATCTGGTGTTTTGGTTATTGTTTAAAAAGGATTTTTTACCATATCTAAAGAAATTTTTTTAAGAAATATTTTAACTATTGAAATATTTATACTGATTTAGAATACCCAAGTCTTTGTTTAACCCTAGTTTATATGTGTTTAATTTTAAAATCCAGTATGTCGTATGTATGTCGTGCTAAAATTTGAGTCTATCAATATACATTTGCAATTATCTATCGAATGTCGTGGTCTATTGAAGTGTTCTGCTACAGGGGAATATGAATTATTTTGTCGTATATCTTGTTTATGGTTGTTGAAACGAAGCCTAAAGTTAGTTCCAGATTCGCCATACGAAGAAAAAAAGAGAAATACTGGATTTTAAAATTAAACACATATAAACTAGGGTTAAACAAAGACTTGGGTATTCTAAATCAGTATAAATATTTCAATAGTTAAAATATTTCTTAAAAAAATTTCTTTAGATATGGTAAAAAATCCTTTTTAAACAATAACCAAAACACCAGATGTCCGTTAAAGAATCAAACACAATCGCGTTCCACACCACGTGTCGTCCAAGTCTAAAAACAAACACACAAACACAGTAATTTAAGTACAACACACATACGAAGAAGAAAAAAAGAAAAATACTAAATTCTAAAATTAGACACATATAAACTAGGGGTAAACAAACACATGGATATTTTAAATCTACATAAATATTTTAACAGTTAAAAATATTTTAAGAAATATTTCTTGAGTTATGGTCAAAAAACCTTTTAAACAACATTTAAGACACTATCATCAGTCTTCCGCCAAAAATTGAAACAAAGTTGCATTGCACATCACGTGACATGCGCACGCTTCACGACAAACGCTGTAAACAAACGCTGTAAACAAACACACAAACACAGTTTCTCATTTGATTTCTGAGGAAAGACCTAGGTGGTCTGAAATATTAAATAAATAAATCTATACAAAAACACAGAAATAAATACTTTCATAAAAAAAACACCCAATTTTGTTTCATTCATTTTATCCAGATATTATATACATATCAAGAAAGTATACGTGGCCTCTCATTATGCTATATATATATATATATATATATATATATATATATATATCGTTATATCTTTTATATATATATATATATATATATATATATATATATATATCGTTATATCTTTTATATATATATATATATATATATATATATATATATATATATATATATATATATATAAAAGATATAACGATATATATATATATATATATATAAGGGAGATAATTGTAAGGGAGATATATATATATATATATATATATATATATATATATATTTAAACATGTAGTATTGAATGTTAAAGACAACATAGTCTTGCATATTTTCTTTTGAATTTTCTCATATTCTCTAATGTCACATGATAAAAATCTTCGCCATGCACGTGATAACATCATCGCGTCTTTTGAATTTAAAAGGATTTTAACGTTTATTTAGTTTGTAAAAAAGTAGCAACATGATTACGCTACAAGATAATTGCCAAATGTTTGTTTAAAAAAAATTTTGACTAACAATATTGACCCTGAAGATGAACAATGATGTTCGAAAGCGTTAGGTCATCGTACGGACAATACTTATTTCGAAATCATTTTCAAATAAAAAGTCTCATTAGAGAATATGAGAAAATTCAAAAGAAAATATGCAAGACTATGTTGTCTTTAACATTCAATACTACATGTTTAAAAGAAAAGTTGCTGCCAAATTACACACACACACACACACACACACACACACACACATATATATATATATACACACTTTTTGTGTGTGTACAAGGGTGGAGGGGATTAATAAATCTGTGACCTTTATGCAGTTATTAGCTAAATTTCGATCTGAAACTTTCATTTTATAATGTCGATGTAAGTAATTAATATTCACCAGTGAATTGGATTGCGTGTATTAACAAGAAAGTCATCTACCACATTAATCTAAGATTAGCAAACAAAGATTTCATGCCGGACTTAGCTGGTCGGTGTGGGCGTGTTGAATCGAAGTATTAGCTTCTTATTTAATCCCATCTGTGTCATCGCCTGACCCACAATTCGCACGTGGGGGTCTTTCCTTCTGCAGGATTTGTTTACTCGGATATTTGCAATTTTTAAATTTCTTGTCATTACCACGTGTCGACCAATCCATAAAGCAATGGAGGAGATGTTATTTTTCCAGTAAAATAATAGGAAAAAACACTCTTAGCATTATGTAAAATAAGGGACAATAAGTTATGGTTAAGGATTAGGAAGAAAAAAAGATAATAACAGAAGTTGATGAAAAAATACATCGTATTTCTGAAATATTTCATAAAAATGATATATTTTTCCATCAACCCGTGTCGCTATTTTTTAGTTAGAAGGTTTTTTTTTATCACAAGTCCAACAAAAAAAAAGAGAAAAAGGACGAGGTTAGCGGGATTTTTCATTGGTTCGTGAACTGACGAATCAGCAGTTAGGGAGAAGTTGAGATTTCCTAGTAAACAAAAAAAGAGTTTCTTCCTTTAAAGTATTTCAGTGATACATTTCGGTTGTAGGGGCACGTGGGTCTGCAACTGCTCGGGTTGGGAAGTCTTTATAACTTACTTCTGCCTTTACGTCGCTGAGAAGTAGTCGACAAAATTTCCCTTCTGAGGGCAATAAAAGTAGCCAATACAAACCATATGCATTGTGCTATTGTGAAAAAAAAAAGAAATCTTTCTTCTGGTAAAAAGCCGGTTGATTTGAATTGATTTTCCGTTAGACACAGAGACAATGTGACTTTGGTGGATTGGCCTAAAGACAACAGTGGAGACTAACGTACCGATACAGCTGATTCGGCCCACTACAAAACAACGACCGCAGTCATAAAACACCAGTTTGGGTCAAATACTTAACCAAATATAATGTTATGACTATGTCACTTTGAGTGTATATTTGAAAAATGGACGTAGAAGGGATAAGTTGAAAATTTATCAAAAATGATGCTTTTAGTATGTACTCTAGGTTGTGTATAAACCAGATTTTTGAATGCTGATTTGCAGTCTATTCAAAGAAACTCAAAGTAACAAAATCGTCCTAGCCCCAGATGTTCTAAGTTGTACTGTGTATTGTAGTGGACCGTGTGAAGATGTGAAGAGATATCAGAAGATTAAAATTTCCAGCTAGCCGGTCCAGCTACATGAAAATGTTGGACTTTAATTAAGTCCAAAGAAGACAAAGAAAACAAACAAGACCGATATATATGTGTAAACAAATATATATTAATAACAAGTTAAACAAAAACATAAACAGTTACATAGTGTTTGTATGGAGAAATTATGTGTGTGTGTTGTGAGTGTTCGAACGTACGTGTATTGTTCTTAGCGTGTTCCCAGAATTTGGGAAACGCTGTATCTGTGAGAGGTCACATATTGGTGTTGGTTGAAAAGAGAGATTTACCTCACGTCGAGGTGGCGGTCCAAGACCTAAGTGGAAAAAAGAGATCGAGGCGAAGGGTCAGCCAGTATTTATAGCCAGGGGAGAGAGACCCCTGTTGAAGGATTAAGGAACTGAGGAGGAGCTAACTCCGAGAGTACGATACTACGTTGACCTTGGACTTTTTTATTTCATGTTGGAAAATTGTTGGATATTTGCTTTTAATTAGTGTAACGCAAAAGACCAAATTTATGTGTAGTTTAATTTTGGAGAGGTTAGAGGTTAAGAGGTTAAGGTTAGATGAGTCGGTATTTGTGAAATGAGTTGTTATTGCCAATGACGTGTTTATCAGTAATCGTCCGAAGATTTGTGAAATGAATAACTAACGACTTTTATTATTGTAAGTAGCTAGTACGCCCATAAAGCTTCATGCGTATGGCAATACGATCGTAGAAATGAATGGATTTGAATTGAGAGAAAGAAGAATTAACAGACATAATATATATATATATATATATATATATATATATATATATATATATATATATATATATAAGTAATTCATTGAGTCTGAAAGAAACCTCAACAGAATGCAGAAAGCACTGGACGGCCGTTTCGTCCTATATTTGGGACTCATCAGCAGTGCGCATCCACTACCGAGAATTGAAACCCGTGATAGTAGTCGTGGCTCCCGGGAACACAGTCCTATGGTTACAGAGAATTTCAGTTGAGTTCCACCACGGAATATGTGAATGAGCGGCGCCATATTTTGTCTGATTTGTTACCTCTTCGTCACCGAGACCCGTTGGAACAGTTGGTACGATGTTTGCTTGACAACCCAACTGTCAGGGTTTCAATTCTCGGTAGTGGATGCGCACTGCTGATGAGTCCCAAATATAGGACGAAACGGCCGTCCAGTGCTTTCTGTTGAGCTTTCTTTCAGACTCAAGGAATTACTTAATTATAATTATCAAATCCTCCTAACAATAGATATATATTTGTGTATTTAGGCAGCAATCCTTCTTTCATGCACATTTCATTAAAAACGACTGACAAGGTGCTTTTATTTAGTTTTTTATATAATTTCTCGTGCGGTCTAATAATGTTTTTCTTTTCGGATGATAAATTATATAAAAACTGTCCGAATGTTCTTTTTATCCGAGCGCTTTAATAATAATAATAATAATAACAATAATAATAATAATAATAATAATAATAATAACAATAATAATAATAATAATAATAACAATAACAATAATAATAACAATAATAATAATAATAATAATAACAATAATAACAATAACAATAATAATAATAATAATAATAACAATAATAATAATAATAACAATAATAATAATAATAATAATAATAATAATAACAATAATAATAATAATAATAACAATAATAATAATAATATTGAGATGAGTCTTAATCCTTTTTCACTGCTTAATGCAATCATACTTTGGACGTTATGATTACAAATGTCATTTCTGCCTAATTCTGCCTTATATAATATAGTCCGATATATAGTTGTTATTTCTAATGCATATCATTATTTTAAACACCAGTTTCTTCTAGAAATTTTATACATCAACTAATTTGAAGATAACGGCTGGATTTTGCTAACGGTCTTGTCGGTTCTCCTGTATGTATGCGAGTCATGGACTCTAACAGCCGGACTCCAAAGGCAAGCGCCCAAGCTGCAGGGACGAGATGCTTCAGACGCCTCCTTTGTATTTCCTACACCGACTGCATCACGAATGAAGAGAGGAACAGATGAGAGATAAAGGGCTATTTAGACGTGCTGACCACTATAAAGAGGAGGAATTTGAGGTGGTATGGCCACATCACCAGATCGCCAGGCCTCTCCAAGGCTATCCGACAAGGAATGGTGGAAGGAGAAGGAGATGCCAAAGAAAGAGATGGTCCGACAATATTCGTCGATGCACCGGCAAATGCTTTGCCCAAACCCAAGCCAATGACCGGATCTAGTGATGGCTTCTTGTTGAGCAAGCCATCATGCAGCGTCCCTACGACCCTAGCGAAGTATGGGAGAGGAAGGAATGATGTTAGATTAGTGATCTGCATTAAATATTTGAACATTTTGAGATAATCAGTAATCAAAATAAATAAAGTTTCAGTGGTTAGCCGACTCAAGAGTTTCGCGTCGAAACGCTCATCAGGGCCAGCTGTTTGATAAATCTATAGAATTTATTAAATCTCACATTTACTTATATTAAAATTATGTTTGTTAATTAAATAAAATTCTGATGCTGTAACCTTCGAATAGTTCAATGACAAGTCGACCTATGTTTCCATAGTTTCCTTCACCATTTTTCTTTCAACGGCTCTTTTAAACGGTGCAATGTTTGGTTATTTTGAAGATGGTCACTCATAAAAATATCTTCCTTGTCCCCTAACTTTCCGGTTTTGAATTTCCCTGTGTCACCAACCACTGCATTGGCTCATTGTCATTTCTGACAATAGTTTTCGTTCATTTTATTTACAAATAAAAATACTTGTCAAAATTTATATCTTTCCCTCCGCGCTTGTATCGTCACGGTTCCCTACAAATTCCTATTGTTTGTAACTCTTAATAAGGATTGTATTTCCAATATTACTACCCTGTGTTGCTACCCATTTATAGTGTCAGAGTTAGCTCCTCCTTAATTCCCTGATTGTTCACTAGGGCACGCTCTCCCTACACTATAAATAAAGTTTCAGTGGCCAGCTGTTTGATAAATCTATATAATTTATTAAATCTCACATTTACTTATATTAAAAATTATGTTTGTTAATTGAATAAAACTGATGATGCCCGGAATCATTCGAAAATGTTCTCATTTCAAATTGTTTTTATAGTTTCGAGAAAGGAAATAAACGGAAGAAAATCTAGCGAATCGGGTGGATGGTTTATACACCGACGCCCTACATTCATCAAAACATCTATCGGTTTGTCAGTCCTCTGATCAGTTGTATTGTTTTGTGAAAAGAAAATACTTTTCTCTAGTTTCCTTCGACATTTGTTTTCTTTCAACGGCGATTTTAATCGGTGCAGCGAGTCAGGTTAGTGCTCTGCATCAAATGTTTTGCCATTTTAAACATAATCTGCCAACAAAATGTCTTCCCTATCTCTTAAACATATGGCGAGGACCTTTCCTTGTGTCTTAAATTTCTTCGACAACGGAGAAGCCGAGCGTCGCCATTGCATCGGCTGATGTTTGGTATGCAATGTTATCGGTTCTGACCTGGCATTTCGGCATCCGTTCAAGTCTCTGGATCATAATTGCTTAACCATGTTTCTCCAACAATGACAAGACGTCACAAAGAAATATGTTTCCATAGTTTCCTTCGCCATTTTTCTTTTAACGGCTCTTTTAATCGGTGGGTGTTTGGCCATTTTTTAAATAACCGAAACATCAAAATAAATAAAGTTCAATCTTATCTGCTTATCCGACTCAAGAGTTTCTGCGTCGAAACTCTCATCAGGACCTGCTGCTTGATAAATCTATAGAATTTATTAAATCTCACATTTACTTTTATAAAAAAAATAATGATGTTTGTTGATTAACTAAAACTCTGAACTTGTTACGACCTCCGTATCATTGAAAAATGTCCTCTCTCAAATTTTTGTTTATAGTTTAAACAAAAAGAAAATCGACGGAAGAAAATCTAGTGAATCGGGCGGATGGTTTATACACCGACACCCGACATTCATCTAATTATCTATCGGTTTGTCAGACCTCTCATCAGTTGTAATGTATTGTGAAAAGAAAATAATTTTCCGTAATTACCTTCGACATTTCCTTTCTTTCAGCGGCGATTTTAATCGGTACAGCGAGTCAGGTAAATGTTCTACATCAAATGTTTGGTCATTTTGAAGATTATCAGTTAACGAAATATCATCCTTATCTCTTAAACCAGTGTGAGGACCTTTCCTGTTAAGATTTTCCCCTTGAATTTCTTTGACAGCGAAAAAGCCGACCGTTGCCGCTACATCGGCTGATATTTGGTATGCAATGCTATCGCTTCTGCCCTGGGATCTCGGCATCCGTTCAGGTCTCTGGATCATAATTGTGCAACCATGTTTCTCCCACAATGACAAGCCGTCCCAATGAAAAATCTGCAAATCGGCCTCAGTTCAGGTCATCATAATGATGTAAAGCAACCATGTTTCTTTAACAATGGCAAGTCGTCCCAAAGATCACTGAAAATGCTGCAAAAATCAACTTGGATATTTGCATTCAATTTCATTTCTTGTCGGTATTCAAACATTTTGGCAATCACTTGCCTGACATCTTGTGTATAACGAACGGTCCATAAGTTATAAAACCATCGTGTTCCCGGATATTGTTTTTCAACAATTCCTTTCTTCGAGATTAAAACATTCCTGCAATTAACACTGTCGGTGACTTCTCAGACCTTGTTATATCTTTAGTACCGAAGTCTATTCGCTAGAAAATTACACGTCAATCAAAGAATTTGCATTATTATCAGTCCTCACCTGGCATCTCGGCTTCAGTTACCGCGGTAACGTAGCTTCCTTGTGCAATAAATATTTTCTTGGCAGTTGTTCTGATGACCTTTCCTCGGTAGTACCTCGACTTCATTAATTTAACCCTTTGATCCCTGCGTTCCTGAACAATTTTAACCCTTTCGCGTCAGCTCCTGAGTCAAAATTCGCAAATAATTAGCATATACTGTTTCACGGTAGATATAAAAATAGTTACAGGTGTATACTCACCGTTCAAACGGTGACTGGGCATTGTCATTTTTCTCTACCACTGTTCAACCAGTGGCTGGGTATTAAGTCATTTTCTCAATCACTGTTCAACCAGTGGCTGGGCATTACGTCATTTTCTCTAACACCGGTAAAGCGATGGCCTGAGGTCAAAGGGTTAATGGAATATAAAAGGAATGTGGATGATCTGTTCGACTGTAGAAGGTATGTTAGATGTGAAGGTCTGAACTGGTACAACTAAGTAACGAACCTTTCTGATGGAAATAACGCTAAAGTAGCGATGGTGTTCGAACCTTAACTTCTGGCAGCACTGAAGAATAGACAACTATTTAAGATCCTACAACAGGCAGATATCTTCTCTGTCGTTTAACCCTTTGAGCCCTGCGTTCCTGAATTATTTTAACCCTTCTTCTGTCTCAGTTCCTGAGTCAAAATTCGCAAATAAATGGTATGTAATGTTTCACGGTAGATTTAGTTAGTGTTTACCCACAGTTCAACCGGTAGCTGGGCATTGAGTCATTTTTCTCTACCACTGGTAAAGCGGCGGTCAGTGCTCAAAGGGTTAAACGCAATACCACAATGGCAGCTAGGTCACACCTTTTTACTATTGAAATAGTTAAATGTAACCGTAAGTTCTATACTAATAGTTTCTTTCTCCCTTGCCGTCTCTTGCTTTTCTGTCAACTACAGTCTTCAAAAATGTAAATGCAGTGTCAATCGTAATCTACTGTCTCCTTGAATGATTTATGTTAAAATTGTCCAAATAACTTTCAAAATGAATTCTAAGCTATTTCAGTTCAGATAAACTAACCTGAAAATGCTTGATTTTATGAGAGATATCCCCAGCCTGTTCTCGCTGCTCGGCCAAAGACGTCTCAGATGGCTGGGGCACGTACGCCGCATGGGTACCGGCCGTATCCCAAGGGTCATCCTGTACGAAGAGCTGTGTGAGGGGTCCCGCCCAACTGGAAGACCTCAGCTCCGCTTCAAGGATGTCTGCAAACGAGACATGAAGCTTTGCCGACATCGACCCCAACATCTGGGAGGCCGTCAGCTTTGGAGAGCCGCAGTCAGAGACGGCATCACGACTGCAGAAGCCGCAAGGGAAGATCAGTAGGCAGCAAAGAGAGTGGATGGGAAACGTAGACACTTTTGGCAGAAACAGAGAGAAGGATCCAAGCGTTTGAGAAGAAATGCAGGAGAAAACCCTTTGGCATCTACTTCTGGGAAAATAAAACCAATGAGTTTGTGCGGAAAAGGGTTGAAAGTTTTGTTGACCACCAGGAACCTCTTCTCGCCACTTTCAAATGGAGAAAAACGGCGTGGTTTGGACACATTACAAGGCATGACAGCCTGTGCAAGACTATCATGAAGGTTGAAGGTGGACGTAGGAGAGAACGCAAATTCAAAAATTGGTTGGACAATTTCAAACAATGGACAGGTATGAATTTACCAGAACTGCTGATGACTGCCGTTGATAGACTGTTGTGGAAAAGATTCAGTGTGGCTTTTGCATTCGGATCCCACCTACGATTGCAAAATTCAAGGGGGTGGGGATGATGACGATGATAATGATAATATCTATCTATCTATCTATGTCTTTTCAGTATCTATCTATCTATCTATCTATCTATGTCTTTTCAGTATCTATCTATCTATCTATCTATCTATCTATCTATGTCTTTTCAGTATCTATCTATCTATCTGTGTCTTTTTAGTATCTATCTATCTATGTCTTTTCAGTGTCTATCTATCTATCTATCTATATATATATATATATATATATATATATGATTACAAAAGTTAAGGGGAAGATGATGATGATGATGATGATGATGAGCTAGATTTTCAGCAATAAGATTCTCAAAAATTGATAGTCAAGTGCAGTATTCGTATTTGACTAGCAGTTTTCGAGAATCTTTTTATCAATGAGTTTCACAGTGAACAGTAAAAGAAAAAAACAAAAAACAATCAAATGTTACTCTATGAAACTCAATCGATCGACGCGTCTCAATCAAATCTTTTACGCTTTCTCCATTGAGCTATACCTCCGTGTCCTAAAAATGAATGCCATTGATCGAAGTTTTGGTTATTATATTTTCTTCTGCGTTATTTATTTATTCGTAATGCATTGACCGACATGAAGAACTACGGTGACAGCTGCTCAAATAAAAGGCTCGGTGAACAGTCTGAAATATTACAGAGACAGGTCGGCATGAGTTTACATCGAAGAAGAAAAGGACACAATAGTCTTTTGCCTAGTGTCTGGTGTAGCGGTAGAAGTTGTGAATGATGCCACCCATATTCCGTCCGTATTCCATCAGCGGGTAGAAGTAAGGTCCACTAGAAAGGTTTTTTCCCGGGTACCACTTCTCTGTGGAACAGACCCCCAAGAGGATGTTTCCTCGATCACTACAATCTTAACCTGTTTCAGTCTACAGTCAACTATTATCTTCCCTTCTTATCAATATAAACTACACTATTATCTTCCCCTCCTATTCATATAAACTACACATTAACGTGAGCCTCTACCTCGTATGGGCCCACGGGCCTTAGACAGGGTGAACCTTACTATAAAAAAAGAAGATTGTGAAGACCCGGGAAAGATGTGCCTGTCTGCTTTGAAAATCACCATTCGATATTGTTATGATGTTGGTTTGGGGTTTGTAGAGACAAACGACAAATAACACGTAACAACAAAAAGGGTTTTATTAGGTTGGCAAAAGGTACAGAAATCGCCTGAGTAGTCTATAACTAGCTCAGCCAGGAATGTCTCGGTATTTAGCAACCCCCCCACATGGGTCGATGTGGCACAAGGCCGGTTTAATGTGGGCTTACCGAGCCCGTAGGCTCGGGCAAAAATATGCCCATTTAGAACCCGTATAAACGGGTTCAGGGACTGTCAACCACCCCGGACGAAACCTTGCCCTACGGCAAAGTCCCGTCCGAGTTCCTCTCCGCCGAGGCGGAGAGTTCGACAGCACGACTCCCTAGCCGCAGCCAGGAACAATATTTATTTGCATGTAACATACAAAATGTGGCACAAGGCCAAAAAGGGGGTTGGGGAAGGACGGTCATCATCTGTCTTAAACTAAAAACTTAGCTAGTCGCAAACACTGACCCAAACATACCAACAATAGACTAGCACCAAAACAACACATTCTTCCATACCTTTCTTACTACATCCACCATAATTCCTCAAATTCTCTATGAAATTCTAACTATTCCCCATATGTACAATTCAAAGTCTGTGGGGGGGGGGATAACAATTTAAAAACCCCGATGAATATTTACAATATGCAAAAATATATACAAGAAACAAAACAAAATAAGATTAGTAATAAAACCCCCCACAATACCTAAATGTGGCAGAAACATCAGTTAACTAGACGAAATAATTGCGGGATTATAGCAGTAAAAACGGTCATCCTTCCCAAATCACTCACACAGACACACACCCATTTAGACACAATAACAAAAACGAAAAACCACACACACGAAACGAAAGTCATCCCGCAACCACCAGAGAACTGACGTCACTGGCCACCTAGCGAGGGAAGGGATGGGGAATTAAACCAAAGAAAAAAAAATAGGGACAGAAATAAAAGGGGGGCTAATGGGCATTCATACCCTAGCTAAGTTAAGCAGAAACAAGAAAACTAAAGATTCAAAACTAAACCTAAACTAGCCTAATATCGGGACGGGTTGCTCTGTTCAACCCATGAGGGACGAAATCCTGCACCTAGCCGAGGTCCAAGTGCCACTCCAAGTCAGCTCCTCTCACTCTACACATTCGCGCAAGATTCACCCACCTTTTGGCGAATTCTGATGAAGGGAGTCGCCGCCTTTCCGTCCTAATCTTGACTTTAAGCTGATGCTTAAAGTACAAGATTAGTAGGGAAGAAGTGAACTTCTCGCCTCCATAGAATCCCTTCTGACGTGTCACCCAAATCACGACTCTCATAACTCCTAGCAAGCAGTGGAACACATAAAGTTCAGACTTCGTTAACGGCGGGGCCACATTGCTACAAACAGAAGCGGCCTCAAGGACGAAAAACTTTCCCTGCAACATGCGAACCATGAGACCTTCAACAAACTTACACAATGGTGCTACCAACTTGCAATGAAAGAAGACGTGACCAAGGGTCTCGACTTCCCCCTCACAACGTCGGCAGTTTGGATATTTCTCCAAACCCGCTGCGCAAAGTTTTTTGCCGACCCAGAGGGCCCCACGTATCACCAGCCAGGTGAGGGATGCCTCATCGTTGTTGAGACATTTCAACCCGGAAGCCCAAGGCCAGATTGAGCGAGCCTCCTGCTTCGTAAGACCGAGCTTGTCAATCAGACCATCATGAACGGACCCCCTGACTACCACCTGATATAATGCCCTACGAGACAACGCCTGGACGTTGTGGAGGCCAACCGTCGCCCGTAAGAGGTGTTTCAGAGCCAGACGACATTCACGGTAGAAGGAGCACTCGACACGAGGCAAACGGCCAGCCTCCTCCTCGCCCGAGTGCACACTTCTCAAGGATGGAAAGGATCTTCGGGCGTCTTCCTTCCAGAAGGCGCCCCCGTCATCCGTGTCGCGACACAAACGATCCAGGAACCCGATGCGAAGCATATCGAGACGAATCTCAATGCTAGGCATACCTAGACCGCCTTCAGTAGGATGAAGGCAACAGATCTCCCGACATACCCCTGGAGCTCTGCCTCTCCACAAGAAAGAGAACAAGAGCTGTACTAATGAACGCACTGTGGTAGACGGAAGTGGAAGTACCGAGAGTCGGTAAAGGAGAATCGGGTAGATATGCGAAACACATACCTCCGCCCTCCCCTTCAAGGAAAGATTCCTCCGAGACCACAATTTAATTGCGCCCTCGGCCTTCTCCCGTACCTCCGACCAATTCATATCCAACTGGATATCAGGACCGAACCAGACGCCGAGTATCTTGATCGGCCCATCCGTCCAGCTGAATGGTCCGGGAAGAGAAACCCCCTTCCACGCACCCAACCGCAAGCCAACAGACTTATCGCGGTTGATCTTGGCCCCTGTCACCATCTCATAGCCACTGATTTCTCTGCTGACTTCGTTAATCTCGGCTCTGCTCGACACAAGAACCGAAACGTCGTCAGCATAGGCAGAATACCTGGCCGAGGTGGTAGCACCAGGTAAAGAGATTCCGCGTAGGACCGGATTCGCCTTTAACTTGCGAAGGAAAGGTTCCAACGCAAGAACGTAAAGCATAGGCGAGAGCGGACAACCCTGACGAATAGATCGAGACAATACGAAAGGTTCCGATCTTACCCCGTTCACTTCTACCAGCGCACCGGGAGTCGCATACATAAGCCGGATCCAGGAGCGAAAGTACGGCCCGAAACCGGCAGCCGAAAGAACAGCCTCCAAGTATCGATGGTCAACCCTATCAAAGGCCTTGGACTGATCTAAATTGATCAGCGCGGCTTCACTGTCGACTTTCTCGATGATCAGGCGCACCATATGAAGGTTGTCCTGAATAGTCCGGCCCTTCACAGAACAAGTCTGCTCGGAGCCAATCAGACTAGACAGGACAAGCTGCAAACGGTTAGCCAAGACCTTAGCCAAAATCTTTAACTCTGTATTTAACATAGTTAAAGGGCGAAAGTTACCTATGCCATCCCCACCGCTTTTGCCCTTACGCACCAACTTGATCACACCCCTGGTGAAGCGTTGAGGTATAGACCCCTGCTTCATCCAGTTGTTGAAGACCAGCTGCAGCAAAGGAACAAAAACGGGCGACTGCCTCAAGTAAACTTCGTAAGGAAGACCATCTAATCCCGGAGATTTATCCAGGCCAACCTGTTTCAGCGCTTCCCAGATTTCCGACTCAGTGATGGGACCCTCGCACCCAGCCGCTTCAGCTGCCTCAAGGCAGGGAAAGTCAGCTAAATAGGTGTCGAACTGAGCAGAGCTCAGACCGGGCTCCCTGGTAAAAAGATCCCGAAAGTAATCCCGAAAAGCCTCGCATATGCCCGAGTTTGTAGTCACTGTCCGCCCATCCGGCAATGTGACGCTCGCGATATGCCGTCTTGAAGCATTCCTACTTTCCTCTGCACGCAATTCTGCGGCCATATTCGTCGCCTCAGAGGACATTCTTTTTAACCTAGCCCTAACTACCAGAGCTTGATCCTTCTTGGTAAGCAAGGAGGACAACTCTGCCTTAGCTAGGACTACTTCCCCACTATCACGGGATTTCACAGCCCGATCGACTCTTTGCTCTAACACCGTTTGCGCCGCTAATCTATCTACGTTGAGTCGACGACTAAAATCGGCAGCAAACGTTCGAATTTTAGATTTAAGTTTGTCCCACCAGGCATTTCCCACCACAGCCCCCGTCAGTTCCCTTTGTAAGGTTAGTAAAAACTGGTCCCGGAAATGCTGCTCGCCAAATAACGAGCAGTTGAATTTCCAGTAGCCAGTTATCCTAACATTAGGCTTATCTAAGTTTACACGGACCCGGACAAGCCTATGATCCGAATAAACTATATAATGAAAACTTGGACACCCTAAGAGTCCTACATCGACTCTCCTAACTAAAACTCGGTCGAGGTAGCTCGCAAGCACACCTACAGCCGAGCTGCCACTATTTGTCCAAGTCCACACTACCCGCTGAGGGTGTTCATTCCGGTACTTGTCGATGAGATCAAACCCATCGACAAAGCCCCGAAAATGCTCCACTCCCCAGTTTTTAGTACCCTCTTTATATTTGGACCCTATACGATCTATATCGGGGTCAAGGACGGCATTCCAATCCCCCGCTAAAATTAACCGACGTGATGTCGTCATAAACGGCTCAATCTGCCGAAACAAAGCAAGTCGCTCAGCCTGGCTATGGGGCCCATAAACCCCAATGAGACGCAAAGCCTTATCATTTATGGTAGCATCCAGCACGCAAAGCCTGCCCGCCGGATCTGCGAAGACAAGAGCACACGCAGCCTTCAAAGTCTTGCTCACCAGCCAAGAGACACCCCTCGAGCGTCCATCAAAACATGCTGAATAAAGAGTAAACCCCCTAGACAGAATGTCTTCATAATCGCGAGAAGAAAAACGGGTCTCTTGCACACAACATATATTCACACCGAGGCTCTGAAGGTCGCGAACGAGTCTCACCCTTCGAGACTCCGACCTCAGGCCTCGGACATTCAAACTAGCTAACCAGAGTGCCATTATCGAATCGACTAGGGTCGCCCATCAGAGTTGAACATAGCTGGGGTGAGGACACCGACAGCCTGTCCCACTGATCCTGACGCCATCTCACTGTCGACGGTATCACCATGAGACAGACCGCCGATGTCCGCAGGATAGGTTAATTTTAGCGCCCTATACAGGGAAGGGTGAACAAAAACAGGGACCCTCCCTCTGCATGTTTTCAATGGATCAAGGTCAGGTTCATAAACCGCCGCTGGGGGCACCAATTTCAGGGACGAGTTCGCCTCCTCGATCATGCCCCAAATCTCCCGCGTACCCGGGCCGGATCGGACGACAGTCAGGAGTCTACGGGCATTTTTGAACTTTTCCGGCACCTCCACATCAACTCCATTGATGTGCCGGAAGTTAAAGAGAATCTTCAGCGGCCTCGGGTTTTTAGTCTGCCCGCAGACCCTTTCTAATTGCTCCCCGGATACGCGACAGACGTCTTCCCCTGTGAGATATGGCGGTTTGATCTTTTTCTTTCTCTTCTCTGCTACTGCAGGCAACTCCGGGCTTCTCTCCCTCTTTTTTTGAGGAGAATGAGAGGGAGTAGGTGTGGGCGTGCATGTCGGAGTATGAGAGGGAGTGATGCCTGATGAGGTCTTGAAAGGGGAAGGAGTTTTTGAAGTAGAAGATCTTGTTGGCGAGTTGGTCAGAGATTTGGGCGGAGGTGGTTTCATGAATTTGTTGGTTCCTGAAGGGGAAGACGGGGCAGAGGATGAGGGGCAAGGCCCCCAGCGCGACTTACGGTTCTTAGAGCGACTGGCATCTAGCTTTTCTTTTAGCTTTTTTAAATTTAAAATTTTCTGCCAGCTAGGTTCACATAGCTTCTGCGTCTCTGTGGCTGATTTTTCGTAGGACGCCGAGGCGTCGCCCTCAGAGCTGGTAGAGGGAATGGGGATGTAGGTGGGTTTATCCCTGGAGTTATGCTGGGACAGAGGTCCCGCTGTCTGGACCTTCCCTTTGGCCCTACCTACTACACGCCATTCCCCCTCATCCTTCTCCTTATCCACACTTGTGGAAGGCGTCGGTTTGAGGGGTAATGAGGGCATCGACCCAACCGAGGGATTTTCCCCACCGGTCCGTTTAGTAGGTAGGCCCATTACAGGCGCCGCGGATTTTTCAGTGTCGGCCAAAGGGGGATTTGGGTCGCCAGCAACCGGAGCTCCAGGGGCCTTCTTCCCTGGGCAGGAGGAGGAGAGATGACCAGTCACTCCACACCTCCAGCATACTGGTTTTCTGCCAGTCACAATGACTGGCAATCTCCGGTTGCCAAAATCCAGACAGTTGGGGATGGACTTGAAGGCCGCCTCGTCTATCATGATATCGAAAGTCCACCCCCCGTTCAAATTGTCCGAGAGAGCCCCTAAAATTTGGCCGTACTGCATAAAAAATGCAGCCAAGAGCTCTCCAGAAATTTGAGGAGGAACCTCAAAAACGGCCACCCTGGTCCTTCGCCTGCCTAAATATTCCGTGCGGAGAATAAGGTCTTTCGTAATTAATTCTCTCTTTGCCATATCTAGGCAATCTTCTGGCGTGGGCAGCAGCACGTCCCACATAAAAAACTTTACGCCTTTAATAACTCTTTGGGGTTTTATCCCCAGGGACATAAGTGATTTGATCACTGTGTCTTTCGTGGATCGACAGATTTTGCGCGTACGCCTGTCAACCGCGAAGACGGTCACCATTCGTTGTTCGAATGTCTGAAGCTCTTGAACGTCTTTGAGGATGCCATCTTTGTTTACCAGATGGGCAAAATCCTTTGCCTTTTCCAAGAACTCCGCGATATTCACTATACAGCTCGGTGGGGACTTCCAGCAAGAGGGCGATTCCTCGGCTGTAGACTTAGCTTGTGCCACTTTCGGCACCTTGTCGTTTGATGAGTTGGAGACCTGCATAGCCTCCTCCTTGTCATTTACACTTGTCTGGTCTGGCTTGTTTGGGGTAACCTTACCCCGTTTTTTACTTTTGGGTTTATCTGGGGGGTCGGCTTTAGCAGCCGCCCCAAAGAGGTCTTTTTTGACCCCTGACCGACTCATCTCGTCGGCCATTAAAGGGTTAACGTGAAAAGCTGGCCAAATTGCAAGGAGCTGGGATAGGGGGAGAAGAGAAGTAATAAAAAAATAAAAAGAAAAAAAAAAGGTAGTTTCTTCTAAAATTAGAAGAACTTAAATAAAGTAAACAAAAAGTCAAACTATAAAATAACAATAAACTTTAGAAAAATAAAAAACAAGAAGGAAAACTATAAACTAACTAGTCTCGTAAGACTTTAAAAAGAAATTAAAGATGGCGCCCGAAGGCAGCCGAAAATAAAAGAAACTCCTACTTTTTTTTTTTTTTCTCAATTAACACACAGAAAGAAAAAGAAAAGAAAGAAAAATGTCTGGTTTGACACTAGTCAAACCAAACTAAAAAAGGTTTGCGGCCGAAGCCGCTAAAGAAATAAATTAAATAAAAAGCAGAAACTTAAAAAATTAAAGGATTGCGACCGAAGTCGCTAAATAAAACGGGGGAGGGTAAAAAAAACGAAAAGGAGGACAAATTAAAACAAAACTTTTTCTTTTTTCCTTTCTTTAACTAGTAAAACAGAAAAATAAAAAAGCCGGTAAGACTGTCTTACCGAACTAAAAAAATGTTGGCCGAAGCCAAGAAATAAATAAATTTAAAGGAAAGAAATAAAACAAATGAAAAATCAAAACTTAAAAAATAACTTAACTTAACGAACAAAAGTCAATAAAGTTCTTCAAAAATTACACGTTCGCCGGTACAAAAATTGGTCCTGAAAATTAACAACACGCCTTCCTACAAAGGAAGCCGCAAAGTCAGTTAACGAAACTAGCCGCAGCCAGGAACAATATTTATTTGCATGTAACATACAAAATGTGGCACAAGGCCAAAAAGGGGGTTGGGGAAGGACGGTCATCATCTGTCTTAAACTAAAAACTTAGCTAGTCGCAAACACTGACCCAAACATACCAACAATAGTCCTAACACCAAAACAACACATTCTTCCATACCTTTCTTTCTACATCCACCATAATTCCTCAAATTCTCTATGAAATTCTAACTAGTCCCCATATGTACAATTCAAAGTCTGTGGGGGGGGGGGAATAACAATTTAAAAACCCCAATGAATATTTACAATATGCAAAAATATATACAAGAAACAAAACAAAATAAGATTAGTAATAAAACCCCCCACAATACCTAAATGTGGCAGAAACATCAGTTAACTAGACGAAATAATTGCGGGATTATAGCAGTAAAAACGGTCATCCTTCCCAAATCACTCACACAGACACACACCCATTTAGACACAATAACAAAAACGAAAAACCACACACACGAAACGAAAGTCATCCCGCAACCACCAGAGAACTGACGTCACTGGCCACCTAACGAGGGAAGGGATGGGGAATTAAACCAAAGAAAAAAAAAGGGACAGAAATAAAAGGGGGGCTAATGGGCATTCATACCCTAGCTAAGTTAAGCAGAAACAAGAAAACTAAAGATTCAAAACTAAACCTAAACTAGCCTAATATCGGGACGGGTTGCTCTGTTCAACCCATGAGGGACGAAATCCTGCACCTAGCCGAGGTCCAAGTGCCACTCCAAGTCAGCTCCTCTCACTCTACACATTCGCGCAAGATTCACCCACCTTTTGGCGAATTCTGATGAAGGGAGTCGCCGCCTTTCCGTCCTAATCTTGACTTTAAGCTGATGCTTAAAGTACAAGATTAGTAGGGAAGAAGTGAACTTCTCGCCTCCATAGAATCCCTTCTGACGTGTCACCCAAATCACGACTCTCATAACTCCTAGCAAGCAGTGGAACACATAAAGTTCAGACTTCGTTAACGGCGGGGCCACATTGCTACAAACAGAAGCGGCCTCAAGGACGAAAAACTTTCCCTGCAACATGCGAACCATGAGACCTTCAACAAACTTACACAATGGTGCTACCAACTTGCAATGAAAGAAGACGTGACCAAGGGTCTCGACTTCCCCCTCACAACGTCGGCAGTTTGGATATTTCTCCAAACCCGCTGCGCAAAGTTTTTTGCCGACCCAGAGGGCCCCACGTATCACCAGCCAGGTGAGGGATGCCTCATCGTTGTTGAGACATTTCAACCCGGAAGCCCAAGGCCAGATTGAGCGAGCCTCCTGCTTCGTAAGACCGAGCTTGTCAATCAGATCATCATGAACGGACCCCCTGACTACCACCTGATATAATGCCCTACGAGACAACGCCTGGACGTTGTGGAGGCCAACCGTCGCCCGTAAGAGGTGTTTCAGAGCCAGACGACATTCACGGTAGAAGGAGCACTCGACACGAGGCAAACGGCCAGCCTCCTTCTCGCCCGAGTGCACACTTCTCAAGGATGGAAAGGATCTTCGGGCGTCTTCCTTCCAGAAGGCGCCCCCGTCATCCGTGTCGCGACACAAACGATCCAGGAACCCGATGCGAAGCATATCGAGACGAATCTCAATGCTAGGCATACCTAGACCGCCTTCAGTAGGATGAAGGCAACAGATCTCCCGACATACCCCTGGAGCTCTGCCTCTCCACAAGAAAGAGAACAAGAGCTGTACTAATGAACGCACTGTGGTAGACGGAAGTGGAAGTACCGAGAGTCGGTAAAGGAGAATCGGGTAGATATGCGAAACACATACCTCCGCCCTCCCCTTCAAGGAAAGATTCCTCCGAGACCACAACTTAATTGCGCCCTCGGCCTTCTCCCGTACCTCCGACCAATTCATATCCAACTGGATATCAGGACCGAACCAGACGCCGAGTATCTTGATCGGCCCATCCGTCCAGCTGAATGGTCCGGGAAGAGAAACCCCCTTCCACGCACCCAACCGCAAGCCAACAGACTTATCGCGGTTGATCTTGGCCCCTGTCACCATCTCATAGCCACTGATTTCTCTGCTGACTTCGTTAATCTCGGCTCTGCTCGACACAAGAACCGAAACGTCGTCAGCATAGGCAGAATACCTGGCCGAGGTGGTAGCACCAGGTAAAGAGATTCCGCGTAGGACCGGATTCGCCTTTAACTTGCGAAGGAAAGGTTCCAACGCAAGAACGTAAAGCATAGGCGAGAGCGGACAACCCTGACGAATAGATCGAGACAATACGAAAGGTTCCGATCTTACCCCGTTCACTTCTACCAGCGCACCGGGAGTCGCATACATAAGCCGGATCCAGGAGCGAAAGTACGGCCCGAAACCGGCAGCCGAAAGAACAGCCTCCAAGAATCGATGGTCAACCCTATCAAAGGCCTTGGACTGATCTAAATTGATCAGCGCGGCTTCACTGTCGACTTTCTCGATGATCAGGCGCACCATATGAAGGTTGTCCTGAATAGTCCGGCCCTTCACAGAACAAGTCTGCTCGGAGCCAATCAGACTAGACAGGACAAGCTGCAAACGGTTAGCCAAGACCTTAGCCAAAATCTTTAACTCTGTATTTAACATAGTTAAAGGGCGAAAGTTACCTATCCCATCCCCACCGCTTTTGCCCTTACGCACCAACTTGATCACACCCCTGGTGAAGCGTTGAGGTATAGACCCCTGCTTCATCCAGTTGTTGAAGACCAGCTGCAGCAAAGGAACAAAAACGGGCGACTGCCTCAAGTAAACTTCGTAAGGAAGACCATCTAATCCCGGAGATTTATCCAGGCCAACCTGTTTCAGCGCTTCCCAGATTTCCGACTCAGTGATGGGACCCTCGCACCCAGCCGCTTCAGCTGCCTCAAGGCAGGGAAAGTCAGCTAAATAGGTGTCGAACTGAGCAGAGCTCAGACCGGGCTCCCTGGTAAAAAGATCCCGAAAGTAATCCCGAAAAGCCTCGCATATGCCCGAGTTTGTAGTCACTGTCCGCCCATCCGGCAATGTGACGCTCGCGATATGCCGTCTTGAAGCATTCCTACTTTCCTCTGCACGCAATTCTGCGGCCATATTCGTCGCCTCAGAGGACATTCTTTTTAACCTAGCCCTAACTACCAGAGCTTGATCCTTCTTGGTAAGCAAGGAGGACAACTCTGCCTTAGCTAGGACTACTTCCCCACTATCACGGGATTTCACAGCCCGATCGACTCTTTGCTCTAACACCGTTTGCGCCGCTAATCTATCTACGTTGAGTCGACGACTAAAATCGGCAGCAAACGTTCGAATTTTAGATTTAAGTTTGTCCCACCAGGCATTTCCCACCACAGCCCCCGTCAGTTCCCTTTGTAAGGTTAGTAAAAACTGGTCCCGGAAATGCTGCTCGCCAAATAACGAGCAGTTGAATTTCCAGTAGCCAGTTATCCTAACATTAGGCTTATCTAAGTTTACACGGACCCGGACAAGCCTATGATCCGAATAAACTATATAATGAAAACTTGGACACCCTAAGAGTCCTACATCGACTCTCCTAACTAAAACTCGGTCGAGGTAGCTCGCAAGCACACCTACAGCCGAGCTGCCACTATTTGTCCAAGTCCACACTACCCGCTGAGGGTGTTCATTCCGGTACTTGTCGATGAGATCAAACCCATCGACAAAGCCCCGAAAATGCTCCACTCCCCAGTTTTTAGTACCCTCTTTATATTTGGACCCTATACGATCTATATCGGGGTCAAGGACGGCATTCCAATCCCCCGCTAAAATTAACCGACGTGATGTCGTCATAAACGGCTCGATCTGCCGAAACAAAGCAAGTCGCTCAGCCTGGCTATGGGGCCCATAAACCCCAATGAGACGCAAAGCCTTATCATTTATGGTAGCATCCAGCACGCAAAGCCTGCCCGCCGGATCTGCGAAGACAAGAGCACACGCAGCCTTCAAAGTCTTGCTCACCAGCCAAGAGACACCCCTCGAGCGTCCATCAAAACATGCTGAATAAAGAGTAAACCCCCTAGACAGAATGTCTTCATAATCGCGAGAAGAAAAACGGGTCTCTTGCACACAACATATATTCACACCGAGGCTCTGAAGGTCGCGAACGAGTCTCACCCTTCGAGACTCCGACCTCAGGCCTCGGACATTCAAACTAGCTAACCAGAGTGCCATTATCGAATCGACTAGGGTCGCCCATCAGAGTTGAACATAGCTGGGGTGAGGACACCGACAGCCTGTCCCATTGATCCTGACGCCATCTCACTGTCGACGGTATCACCATGAGACAGACCGCCGATGTCCGCAGGATAGGTTAATTTTAGCGCCCTATACAGGGAAGGGTGAACAAAAACAGGGACCCTCCCTCTGCATGTTTTCAATGGATCAAGGTCAGGTTCATAAACCGCCGCTGGGGGCACCAATTTCAGGGACGAGTTCGCCTCCTCGATCATGCCCCAAATCTCCCGCGTACCCGGGCCGGATCGGACGACAGTCAGGAGTCTACGGGCATTTTTGAACTTTTCCGGCACCTCCACATCAACTCCATTGATGTGCCGGAAGTTAAAGAGAATCCTCAGCGGCCTCGGGTTTTTAGTCTGCCCGCAGACCCTTTCTAATTGCTCCCCGGATACGCGGCAGACGTCTTCCCCTGGGAGATATGGCGGTTTGATCTTTTTCTTTCTCTTCTCAGCTACTGCGGGCAACTCCGGGCTTCTCTCCCTCTTTTTTTGAGGAGTATGAGAGGGAGTAGGTGTGGGCGTGCATGTCGGAGTATGAGAGGGAGTGATGCCTGATGAGGTTTTGAAAGGGGAAGGAGTTTTTGAAGTACAAGATCTTGTTGGCGAGTTGGTCAGAGATTTGGGCGGAGGTGGTTTCATGAATTTGTTGGTTCCTGAAGGGGAAGACGGGGCAGAGGATGAGGGGCAAGGCCCCCAGCGCGACTTACGGTTCTTAGAGCGACTGGCATCTAGCTTTTCTTTTAGCTTTTTTAAATTTAAAATTTTCTGCCAGCTAGGTTCACATAGCTTCTGCGTCTCTGTGGCTGATTTTTCGTAGGACGCCGAGGCGTCGCCCTCAGAGCTGGTAGAGGGAATGGGGATGTAGGTGAGTTTGTCCCTGGAGTTATGCTGGGACAGAGGTCCCGCTGTCTGGACCTTCCCTTTGGCCCTACCTACTACACGCCATTCCCCCTCATCCTTCTCCTTATCCACACTTGTGGAAGGCGTTGGTTTGAGGGGTAATGAGGGCATCGACCCAACCGAGGGATTTTCCCCACCGGTCCGTTTAGTAGGTAGGCCCATTACAGGCGCCGCGGATTTTTCAGTGTCGGCCAAAGGGGGATTTGGGTCGCCAGCAACCGGAGCTCCAGGGGCCTTCTTCCCTGGGCAGGAGGAGGAGAGATGACCAGTCACTCCACATCTCCAGCATACTGGTTTTCTGCCAGTCACAATGACTGGCAATCTCCGGTTGCCAAAATCCAGACAGTTGGGGATGGACTTGAAGGCCGCCTCGTCTATCATGATATCGAAAGTCCACCCCCCGTTCAAATTGTCCGAGAGAGCCCCTAAAATTTGGCCGTACTGCATAAAAAATGCAGCCAAGAGCTCTCCGGAAATTTGAGGAGGAACCTCAAAAACTGCCACCCTGGTCCTTCGCCTGCCTAGATATTCCGTGCGGAGAATAAGGTCTTTCGTAATTAATTCTCTCTTTGCCATATCTAGGCAATCTTCTGGCGTGGGCAGCAGCACGTCCCACATAAAAAACTTTACGCCTTTAATAACTCTTTGGGGTTTTATCCCCAGGGACATAAGTGATTTGATCACCGTGTCTTTCGTGGATCGACAGATTTTGCGCGTACGCCTGTCAACCGCGAAGACGGTCACCATTCGTTGTTCGAATGTCTGAAGCTCTTGAACGTCTTTGAGGATGCCATCTTTGTTTACCAGATGGGCAAAATCCTTTGCCTTTTCCAAGAACTCCGCGATATTCACTATACAGCTCGGTGGGGACTTCCAGCAAGAGGGCGATTCCTCGGCTGTAGACTTAGCTTGTGCCACTTTCGGCACCTTGTCGTTTGATGAGTTGGAGACCTGCATAGCCTCCTCCTTGTCATTTACACTTGTCTGGTCTGGCTTGTTTGGGGTAACCTTACCCCGTTTTTTACTTTTGGATTTATCTGGGGGGTCGGCTTTCGCAGCCGCCCCAAAGAGGTCTTTTTTGACCCCTGACCGACTCATCTCGTCGGCCATTAAAGGGTTAACGCGGAAAAGCTGGCCAAATTGCAAGGAGCTGGGATAGGGGGAGAAGAGAAGTAATAAGAAAAATAAAAAGGAGAAGAAAAAAAAAGGTAGTTTCTTCTAAAATTAGAAGAAATTAAATAAAGTAAACAAAAAGTCAAACTATAAAATAACAATAAACTTTAGAAAAATAAAAAACAAGAAGGAAAACTATAAACTAACTAGTCTCGTAAGACTTTAAAAAGAAATTAAAGATGGCGCCCGAAGGCAGCCGGAAATAAAAGAAACTCCTACTTCTTTTTTTTTTTTTCCCAACTAACACACAGAAAGAAAAAGAAAAGAAAGAAAAATGTCTGGTTTGACACTAGTCAAACCAAACTAAAAAAGGTTTGCGGCCGAAGCCGCTAAAGAAATAAATTAAATAAAAAGCAGAAACTTAAAAAATTAAAGGATTGCGACCGAAGTCGCTAAATAAAACGGGGGAGGGTAAAAACGAAAAGGAGGACAAATTAAAACAAAACTTTTTCTTTTTTCTTTTCTTCAACTGGAATAACAACAGAAAATAAAAAAAAAACCGGTAAGACTGTCTTACCGAACTAAAAAAATGTTGGCCGAAGCCAAGAAATAAATAAATTTAAAGGAAAGAAATAAAACAAATGAAAAATCAAAACTTAAAAAATAACTTAACTTAACGAACAAAAGTCAAAAAAGTTCTTCAAAAATTACACGTTCGCCGGTACAAAAAATGGTCCTAAAAATTAACAACACGCCTTCCTACAAAGGAAGCCGCAAAGTCAGTTAACGAAACTAGCCGCAGCCAGGAACTTCTCTGTTCTTCTGTCTCTCGACATGCCACTATTTAAAGTCTTTGTTCACAGACGCAGACAAGTTCATCTTCAAGAGGGGTGGTAGGTTTCCGACACAACAGATATATATATATATATATATATATATATATATATATACATATATATATATATATATATATATATGTATATATATATATATATATATATATATATATATATATATATGTATATATATATATATATATATATATATATATATATATATATTTGGCAACGGTAAAAAAAAAAATGAAAATTTATCTTAACAGGGCAGGTAAAGTGATGTACGTTTCTTTGCCTAGTGTCTGATGAATGATGCCACCTATATTCCCTCTGTATTCCCTCAGCGGGAAGAAGTAAGGTCCACTAGAAAAGCTTCTTCCCGTGAACCACTTCTCTGTGGAACAGACTCCCAAGAGGATGTTTCCCCGATTACTATAATCTTAACCTGTTCAGTTAACCGTTATCTTTCCCTTTCTATCCATATAAACTACACATTAAAGTAAGCCTCTACCTCGAGTGGCTCCCGGGCCTTGTACAGGGTGAACCTTACTGCAAAAAAAAAAAAAGAAAACTATCAAGACCCTGGAAGGATATGCCTGCCTGCCTTGAAAATCAGCATTGGATTTTTTTTTTGACAACGGTAAAAAAAAATGAAAATTTATCTTAACAGGGCAGGTGAAATGATATACGTTTCTTGGTTTCGTCTATAAAGTCACAAGTGTCGGGTATTTATTGCGGGTCGGACTAACTACAACGGACACTAGTTTGTTCCCTATTACTTCATGGCGAGATAACCAATATATTTAGTAATTAATACGGTACCAAGGCTCAAGATTATTATGGTACCACTCACTCAGTCGATTACGATCCGTGGACTTTATCGCTATTTCCATGGCAAATATTCAGATGTGCTCAATAGCACCACCCGAGACCAGCCTTACTGCGTCCGTAGGTTCAAATCACTCTCGCCCTCCATGCATCCCCATTGATAATAAATCGCCGAAAACTTCGGTGTGCATGTTTCCCCGAAAACTACAATCTTGGCCGCTCAAAGGCTCGGGTCGGTCGTTATCTATCTGCCATATTGTCGTAATCTGCAATCCCTGATTTCTTTCTTTTGTTTTTGATTATTTGTTGGCAAAAAAATGAAGGTCTGCAAAGCCAGTGGTCAATATCAGATATAAAGAGTATATAAATATAAAAGTGGACACTGAAGTCAACACCAAGTGGCGACAGTCTGTATCATGCTTCAGCGCAATACTTGAAGCTTGAAACAGACGTTCACTGCTTGGTGTTGACCTCAGTGTCCATATATATATATATATATATATATATATATATATATATATGTAAGTGGACATAGAAGTCAAGCCGACAGTCTGTTTCATGCTATATATACATACATATATATATATATATATATATATATATATATATATATATATATATATATATATATATATATATATATATATACAAAAGTGGTTATTGTGGTCAATATATATATATCTGTGTATGTGTAATGGTTACGTTGACATGGTAAAGGTTTACCGAGCTTGTCTTGCTAGATCAATTGCAATTGAGTTCGATTCTCATTGGGTGCTCTATAATATAAATTCAGCCTTGTGCCACTTGTAAGTTACGCTGATTAAATCGATATATATATATATATATATATATATATATATATATATACACACACACGCGCGCACACCGGGAGCGATGGGTAAATTGTCGCCATTTTATATTTTTAATTTCGTGCAAGCGCGTTGTTTGTTTTTAATTTTGTCAACTGCACAGTATACCAGGGTCAGTTGGGCACCGTCTGTGAGAAAAAGCGCACCATGACCCATTTTCATCCCCCAGAAATTTAAAGACGGCATGCTGTACTGCTTGGTATTCATCCTGGAAGCTCCAATACGAATATTTCAAGGTGTTTGGTTTACAATCTGAGGATTAGTGCAGATGATTCGGGAAGAGTTGGATGATATTTTCATCACCGTCGTGGTGTTTGGTGTGATCACTAGTGATGGCGATGTTATGCCTCCATGCATCTTTTCAAACTCAACACGGAGGCCTGCATCAAGTGCCTTGAGGGGGTAGTACTGCCCTGGGTCAAGGGAGTGACTGCTGGAAGACCCCATGTCTGGCAACAGAACTCTACACCCTGCCACGCAAGTAGGAGAACCCAGTTGTTATTATTACTATAAACATTATTTTAGTTGACAACCTCTTATTTTTTTTATCAGTGAAATTAATGTGAACCAGACTAGTTTTTGTTTTTTGGGCTTCTCAGTTTGGGTAGAGGTTAATTTAATATCATTGTTAAAAAAATTAATAGGGATGTTAATACAAACATACGTACACATTAAAAATAACGTTTATTATTAATGTCAATTTAAAAAAAAAAACTCTTTTAGCTTCATTTGTTTTATAATCCAATACCGGGTATTTGTTTTATAACCAAATACCGGGTATTTGTTTTATAACCAAATACCGGGTATTTGTTTTAGCATCAAATGGTGAGTATTTGTTTTATAACCAAATACCTGGTATTTGTTGCATAGTCAAATACCGGGTATTTGTTTTATAACCAAATACTGGGTATTTGTTTTATAGTCAAATACCGGGTATCTGTCTTATAGTCAAAACACCGGGTATTTGTTTATATTCAAATACCGGGCATTTGATTTATAGTCAAATACTGGGTATTTGTGTTATAGTCAAATACCGGGTATTTGTTTTATAGCCGAGTATCGAGTATTTGTTTTATAGTCAAAATACCGGGTATTTGTTTCATACTCAAATACCGGGTATTTGTTTTATAATCAAATGTTTGCAATCAAATACCGGGGTATTTGTTTTATAGTCAAATACCGGTATTAGTTTTGTAACCAAAACCGGGTATTTGTTTCATAATCAAACACCGGGTATTTGTTTTTTTTAATAATCAAACACCGGGTATTTGCTTTATAATCAGATACCGGATATTTGTTTTATAATCAGATACCGGGTATTTGTTTTATAATTAAATACCGTAGCCAATGACCTGGGGAAAGCGGACGATGTGACTTTATTGTTGTTTCCATTTAATTAAACAAAACAAAACTTAAATGGACAAAGCTCGTCAATGAATACGGGTTCTGCTTCTTATAACTATTTTTTATTTATTTATTTTTTTTTTTTTGGTAGGGTATTTCCTAGAGAGATAGTGCACTTGGGATTTTGTCAGTTTGTTGTTGAGTTCCTTTCATCAGATCCAAAGCTTCAAACCCAACGGGAACGGTTTTAGTTTTTTAAGTGCTACATTTTTCTGTCTCCATCTATTGTTTTACGCATAGCATTACATATTGGGTTAAATTTGAATTGCAGCGTTTCATAAAATATATGGATGTAGCCAACAAAATCTTATCTACCACACTGACAATATTACATTTCTGATAATGACTAAAACAGTCGAAAGAAAAAAAAACAGCAAAAAACAAAGCTTTAAGTTAACCAATGGCGATCCACAGGTGAATGTATAGATTATTTTTATAATATACAAAACCAAAGAGGTTGTAACTTTTGAAGTATGATATAAAAAATTGTATCCTTCTATATCGTGTAAAACACAAGGCAAGGCTATCAACTTTTCCATGCAATATATGAGCATTGCGGTTCAACAGATGCGATTTGCAGGTCGAGTACACTAAAATCAAGCAGATGTGTCAGTTTAAATATCTGGGAAGTGTTTTGACAGAGGACGGCAAGTGCGACGCTGAGATCTGTAGACGTATTGGGATGGCCAAGGACACATTCCAAAAGATGGGCAGAGTATTGCGAGACAGGAGGATTTCTTTGGTAACAAAGAAAAGAAGACTGAGCTGTTACGTGACATCTATCCTGCTTTACGGCAGCGAATGTTGGACGATTTCCTCAAAGATGAAGAAGAGAGCGAGAAGAAGGGACTAAGCATAAACTACAAGAAGACGGAATGCATGGTCATCAGTAAGGGGATAAGCCCGAAATGCGATTTGTAGGTCGAGAACACTAGCATCAAGCAGACGCGGAAGTTTAGATATATGGGAAGTGTTTTGACAGAGGACGGCAAGTGCGACGCTGAGATCCGTAGACGTATTGGGATAGCCAAGGACACATTCCAAAAGATGGGCAGAGTATTGCGAGACAAGAGGATTTCTTTGGTAACAAAGAAAAGATAATTGAGCTGTTACGTGACATCTGTCCTTCTTTACGACAGCGAATGTTGGACGGTCTCCCCAAAGATGAGGCAATGGAGGTATGGTTCTTACAAAAGATGCTGAGGATATCATAGGCCGAACATGTAAGCAATGATGAGGTTTTGGAGAGGATGCAAATAAGAAGGAAGCTTATACTTAACATCAGAAAGAGGCAGCTTAAATTTCTGGGACACGTAATGAGAAAGGAGGGCTTGGAGAATCTGATACTCACACGTCGAATAGAGAGAAAGAGAGACAAGGGAAAGCAACGCATGACATACCTGGCGGACTTAAGCAAGTGGATGGCAGAACTTGGCATGGGGGTGGGGAAGTAGCAAAGGGACAAAACATATTGAGAGCTACAAGGGATAGGAGGAAGTGGAGAGCCATGATCGCCTACGTCCTGAAGGGATACGGCATAAAAAGAAAAGAAAGGTACAAATCATTAAACATTGCTGTAAGTTTGTTCCGTATTATAACAGCAATACGTGGTTAAAAAGGGCCCTAAAATTATGAGTATTTTAACGTACCAATGGATGCATTTGGTTGTGAAGAGACATATGAATTCGTGGGATTCTTTTTTTCTAATGAATTGCATGATATAATTAATATAGATGCTGTATCCTTAAAGAGGTTACAAACAGACAAAGGTGGTACTTGAGTGAAGGAACAGAAACACGCGCATAGATGAAAGAAGAGAGGTTTATTGTAAAAGAGAATACACTACTGAAAGAATATACTACTGAAATCGGGTGGCAGTCTAGTAATTCCCGAAGCAAGGATATTACCACGAGGCAAGATGTGGCACAAGGCCGTTTTTTAATGCGGAGAAAAAACTGGCCAGTAGGCTCGTTTAAAAATTCCCGTAGACCCCGTATACACGGGGTCGGGTAGCTGTCTACCACCCCAGACGAAACTCTGCTCTTCGGTATAGCCTGGTCTGAGTTTCTCTCTGCCTTCAGGCAGAAAGTTCTCTCAGCACAGCTGGAGACGAATATCCAACTAATTGCGGAAGCATGGTTATTTACCATACCTCACCGCGAGGCAGGGTTGTGACATAAGTCCGCTTTTTAATGCGGGGCAAAACCGAGCCCCTAGGCTCTGGCAATAACTCGTAGGCAACGTATACACGGGGTCGGGTAGCTGTCTACCACCCCAGACGAGACTCTGCCATTCGGCATACCTTCGTCTGGGTCCCTCTCTACCCGAAGGTAGAGAGTTCGATCAGCATACCTGGAGACGAATCTCCAACTAATTGCCGAAGCAAGGTTATTTACCTTAATCCCCCACCACCACGAAGCAGTATCTGGCACAAGCCCGTAGGCTCGGGCAACAATTCCCCGTATACCCCGTATACACAGGGTCGGGTAGCTGTCTACCACCTCAAACGAGACTCTGCCTAGCCTCATCTGGGTTCCTCTCTGCCTGAAGGCTGAGAGTTCGACCAGCATAGCTGCAGACGAATCTCCAACTAAGTACGATATTTATTTCTGTTAAAATACAGAAAATGCGACACAAGGCCTAAAAAAAGGGGACGGGGAAAAGGACGGTCTTCATCTGTCATAACTTTAAACTTAGCTAGCCGCAAACCCTGACCCAAACATACAAACAATATTCCTAACACCAAAACAACATATTCTTACTAACCTTTCTTACTACATCCACCATAATACCTCATTGTCTCAATGAAAATCCTAAATAGTCCCCCATATGTACAAATCGTCGTCTGGGGGGGGGGGTAAAACAACACGTTAAAAAATCTCCAGTGAGTATGTATCTCCAACTAAGTACGCCTCCAGGTATATCCTCTGCTCACTATATATAGCTACTGATACAGTCAGTCCACATAGGCGATAGGTAATGAGGGACATTCCATTACAACAATAGATGTCAAAAGTCTATACAGAGACGATGCCCTTATTTTTATTGTAATTAGTATCAGTATAAATGTTAATAGTATTAGGAAAAAGCTTTTGAATTGCCCGAAGACTTGATCTTCAATATTACTGTTGAGACAGTAATACAGATTGTCAAATATCTCGGAGCTAAATTAAATCTTATCAACAGCATAGCAGAACCGCTCAGGAAAAAAATAATTTGTTACGATACGTCAATATCAAGTCAAAGCACCCAAGGCAGATTATTGATAAGATACCCATAGGTATCGAATACAGACTGTCTCACAACTCATCGTCGGAAGCCTTTTTCAACAATATAAAATGCAGGCG
>OZ038499.1:14652184-14654684 GCA_964036315.1 Acanthosepion esculentum | reverse complement strand
AAACTTTCCTAATCTTCTTCATTTTCTCATTCTTCTCTGTTCCTTGTCCCTTCATGACGTAGGTGATCATGGCTCTCCACAATTTCCTATCCTTTGTAGTTCTTGGTAAAGTTTATCTTTTTGCTATCTCTCTTAAACCCTGCCACGCTAATCATTTACGCAAGCTCCTTAGATAGGTTATTTGCTACTCTCCCATTGTCCATCTTGCCTTCAATATGTCGTGTCAAATTTTCCGAGCCCTCTTTCCTCATTATGTGCCTAAGAAATTTATCGCCTTACTTGTTGTGAAATGATTTAGACAAAAAAAAACTTAGGAGTGACAAAATTTTGCAACCCTCTTCACGAATGTACATTATCAAAGCGTTGAGGAACTACTATAATATATATGCTTCTACGATGTCTCCTGAAAGTAGAGAAAGAAGCAGGACATAATCACGTGACAAAATAATACAGACCAATCCCAGTAAATTGGTTACTTGTGACAACAATGGAAAAAAAATCTCAAACTGAGATTGTAAATCGATTGATGAGAATAAGTGTCGTGGAAAATACGGCAGTACAACCTGATTACCGTAGATACACGCGGATCATGCGACCGTTGAAGACCTAATTTTTAAGTTAATTTTACGGGGGTCACATCATACATGAGAAATAAAATTAGCGTCTGCACTGCTGCCCCTGGTTACGCCGTTCACCAGACTATATATCCATTTACTGTAGTCAAATTAGCTTTAAAATTAGATCTTCAAAAGTCGCATGATACGCGAGTAGAATTGATAGTTAGTCATGTAGAGCTACTAGTTTGAAAAAGAAATAAATGAAGACTATCAGTCAATTCAGAATGGACAATCTATAAGATCGTTTCGCCTTTCCATCGGAAGTACGCGTTAGTTACTCAGCTTCTTGACATTGTTATCTGTCCAGCAAATTCAGATTTCACGTCATTGATTTAGCGTTTCGTTTTTCGGGAGGATAACTACTTAGATCGCAAATAACGAATGGGAAAATGTAAATAACAGGGAAAATATATGAGGATGCATTTTTATCTTAATTCCCACGCTGCGGAGGCAACGCAATAATGTCGTGGCACTGATAGGCTTCACTGAATTATTGGCAAAGATACATTGGCCTCCAAACTATGATCGTTTTCAGGATAGTCATTTGACGAAAGTTTAATTGGTTGTTGTTTTTTAAAAAGCATGTATACGAAATAATACAGGCTAGAAAATTATCGGCTCTTTCTATCGATGGGGTGCTGTAAGCTTAGATGTGCAGATGGTGTAATGGATAAAGTGCTTGGAATTGTTAATCAGGAATTAAGTTAGGCAACGTTGAGCCTGGTCAGTACCAAGATGGGTGACCGATTGGGAATACCAGGCACTGTAAGCTTGGATGTGCAGGTGGTGTAATGGATAATGGCTTGGAATTGTTAATTGGGGAAGAGAGTTCCAATTCCATTTGGGTTCGTTATATTCATTTTCGCACAAATGCCTTTCGCGAAGGTAGGAATCCATCTCTTCCCCCCAGCTATGGGTTAATTAGTAAAACCATTTTTATATTAAAAAATAAAAATAAAAAATAAAATTGCGTAGAATTATTTAGATGTCGGCATTAGATAACCCATAGATATTGATATGTCGCTAAACAAAAAACAACCAACCAACAACCTCCTACTTATAGAGGAAACATCGCAATTACTATGACAGATATTCTAAATAGAGTCATTCCTTAGTTCTACCAGTTCAGACCTTTACATTTAAGACCCGTTATGTCATGTACACTGGGGCGAGTCATAATTATTCTCTTCGTATTCCATTGGTCAGAAAAAAAGTTCCATTCAGAAACATTTTTTCTTGGAAGAATTAACTTTTGCACGGTTTATTAAATTTTGTATAATAGTTATTTTGTAATAGTTAGGACATTAACTTTTATAGTTAAGAGTACACGTGTTTATGCTAGTTGGTTTTTCATATGGCGAAGTAGCAAATGCATTGTTATCAGTGTCTATCAATACATAAAGAAATGCGTTTTTATTGCCATTGTTAAGTTCATATATGAACCCAATTACGGAGTTTTTTGAAAGGCTTTTGTAGTTCCGTGCCTCCCAGTGAGTATCGAACTTATTATTCAATCGTATTTAATCTAACGAGACTTTCTAACCATTACACCATGTCGGACTGCCTTGAGGAGGTTAATGATTTGATACTCTGACGGAAATGAGTGCTCATCCGCATTCTTGATAACAGAGCATAGACTTGACAGCTTACACAGACTTGAGAAGGATTTCTCTTTCAAGTAACGGATAAATAATTTCACTGGGATTTTATCTGGATCTGTACCCTTCTTAGGGTCAAGAATTTTGATAAATCTTGAGACTTCCCAGGTTGTAATGAAAATATTACAAAGATTGCGCTCAGTGAGACAGGGTAAGTCGGGAAGGTGATGGCCTTTGTCATCTGACGTTGAGTTAGAGGCAAAGGTCGTGGCGAAGAGCTTCGCC
>OZ038499.1:14617184-14647184 GCA_964036315.1 Acanthosepion esculentum | reverse complement strand
ACTTTGTGAAACTTTATTATAAGCAAGATTAATTGATTTAAAGTGTAATCAATCTGATTTGAAACAAATATTACTTACTTTTAGTTGAAAACAAGGGATTTTTCACACGGGTGTGTGTGTTTCCTTGAGATGTTGATAGATCTAGTGACAGTTTGCAAACATTTATCTAATTTTTTCTACGGGGGACATATCCGTAAAATTATTTAAGGAATAATAACCTGTTAAACTACTCATTAATCTTATAATGTATGGCAATATTCGACAAAAACACAAAAAATTAAAAAAATGTCTTAATTTTATTGCATCTTTTACGATTAGGAATAGATTTTTGATAAATCGGTGCCCTGTTTAAAAAAAAAGAATGATGATTTTAAATACTCCAAGGACTTATGCATATAATTAATATAAACATTAACATTAATATAAATATTAAGCCTTAGAAAAATGAATTTCACAAAATAAGTTGCAGTGGTGGGGGAACAAGATTTTCAAAATTTCCTATATTAATCAATGGCCACATACTGACCCAAGAAAAAATATTTAACCAGAATTTTGAAGGTTCTAAAAAGGATGAAAAAAAAACTTTGAATTTTTTAAGTTTGGGGATTTTTTTCATTATGGTATGTGCATTTATTAGCGAATCTTTGGATATATATATATATATATATATATATATATATATTGTTTAGACCTTATTTTTATAGATACAAATATTTAAGTAAATGCTGTTTATAATAAACATTATTAACAACATTTACCGGCTTGTATGTATGTATATATATATATATATATATATATATATATATATATATATATATATATATATATATATATATACATATATATATATGTGTGTGTGTGTGTCTGTGTGTGTTTGTGTGTGTGTGTGTGTGCGTATGTATGTGTGTGTGTGTGTATATATATATATATATATATATATATATTTATATACCTCGTACAGGGTTGGTAAGATGGAATAACATTCTGATAACTATAAACACTATTTTTAAAAGAGTGCTCAATGCAGAGTTGAGCAAATAATATTTATTCAAAAATTATAACATAAACATGTAATAATATCTCTACATAAATAGCCATTTTCTTTCATCACTTCAAATGATAGTGTTGATTGAAAAAAAGAGTTTTTCCTCTTATTTTAAACTCTATTTTGCAATCAACGCCATCACTTGATAAAACACCAGAACTATCGAAACAAAATGGCTATTTTTGTAGTGATGTTATAACATGCATATGTTATAATTTTGAATATATATATATATATATATATATATATATATATATATATATATATATATATATATATATATATATATATATATATATATTCCATCGGTATTTATACTACCACACACTTTATATATAAACGTAGTTTCTTTATACCTATCTATACCTGTTTATATATATATATGTATATGTGTGCGTCCGTGTGCGTGAGTATATGTTTGATATAATTAGATTTTCGTGATACTGACAGGTCTTTTCTCTCTCGTTTCATGAGTCAATGATTCGTTAATAATTGGATCTTCGTACAATTTAAACATCCCCTTTGGCGCCAAGCTTATACCGTAAGAAGATGAATGGAAAAACGCATTTACAGTTCATTCGCTTTAAGCCATGATGGCTGCACATCCGGTTACTCTGTCTATCAGCAACAGAGAACATGTTGATAGTTCTATGATATACACACACATTTGATTTAACGTTTCAAGATCAAGGCGATGAGCACCAATTTATGGACAAATGTTCTTTGAAATTTAATCTAAAAGAGACTTTTTTGTTGGTTTCGCTTTGAGTAACAATTGTTTCATCATTAGATAAATGACAGTACTAATAACAGTGTTAAGGAATGTTAGTTTCTCGTTAGACTTAAATATAAGTTTCCTGCCAATCTTAAGAAAGGTAAGTATTTCGACAGTCTTTAAAAAAATCTAAAATTTCCGCAAGTCTTAAGAAATGTAATTTTCCCGCCAGTCTTAAGAAATATAAGTTTCCTGTCAGTCTTATGAAACGTAAGTTTCCCGCCAGTTTAAAAATAACCTAAATTTCAAGCAAGTTTAAAGAAATGTATATTTCTCGAAAGTCTTAAATAAAGGTACATTCCTTGTTGGTCTTAAGAAATGTAATTTTTCCCTCCAGTCTTAAGAACTGTAAGTTTCCCGCCAGTTTTGAAAAATGTAAATTTCCTGATAATATTGAAAAATGTAAGTTTCCCGCCAGTCTGGAATAATGTAATTTTCCTAGCAACCTTGAGAAATGTATGTTTCCCACCAGTCTTAAGAAATGAACGATTATCATCAGTCTTACGAAACGTAAGTTTCCCGCCAGTTTAAAAATAATCTAAATTTCAAGCAAGTCTTAAGAATTGTATATTTCTCATCAGTCTTAAAAAAAGGGACATTTCTTGTTGGTCTTAAGAAACGTAATTTTCCAACCCTTCTTAAGTTTCCTGCCAGTCTGGAAAAATGTAATTTTCCTGGCAACCTTGAGAAATGTATGTCTCCCACCAGCCTTAAGAAATGAACGATTATCATCACTCTTAGGAAATGTAAGTTTCCCGCCATTTTAAAAAATAATCTAAATTTCAAGCAAGTCTTAAGAAATGTATATTTCTCACCAGTCTTAAGAAAAGGGACATTTCTTGTTGGTCTTAAGAGATGTAATTTTCCCGCCAGTTTTGAAAATGTAATTTTCCCGCCAGTTTTGAAAATGTAAGTTTCCCGCCAATTTTGAGAAATGTAAGATTACCACCAGTCTAAAGAAACGTAAGTTTCCCGCCTGTCTAAAGAAAAAAGTATATGGCATATAAAAGTTTAATCATATATACAATACTCTTATATTTATTGTTAAAGATCCGAATGCTTCAAGTCTGGATCGAAATGCAACCGATTTGGTGTCAGTCAGAGTTTCTACCACTGAGCTATCTTCATTCGACAGCGAGAAACTGCTAAATCTAGCGTATTGTTTTTACGAATGTAAACGAATGCCAATATATATATGTATGTATGTATGTATGTGTGTGTGTGTCCATAATAATTGGCAAATGTAGATATTCAATGATATTTGCGAATAACTCTATTATCATTTTTTGTAAATACTTAGATTTGTATATTTTATATTCAAATTACAATTCTGCCTTTGTAACTTGAAGTAATTTGTGTAGATTTGTGAGTGTTATTATTTCCTTTTGTTTATGCTTATTTTCAATGCAAAAGAATGTTTTTGATCTTATTTTGTCATTTTTAAAACAACAATTCCCATATAAAACATGGACCACACCACCATTATGATAATTCGATATATTTAATATATTTAAATTATGCAACAGTCAGTCTCAATTCAGCACCTAAAGATTGCGTTGTGCATGAAACTCAGTCGTGCTACTGGTGAGAAAAATGTATATTTATTATTAATATAAATGATAGCTCTGTCATATTACATCGAGCACTATTTTATTAACACCAGCACTCAATGTGCAATATTTTATATATATATATATATATATATATATATATATATATATATATATATATATATATATGAAGTAAAATACGCGAACAGCACAACACTTTCCAAGTATATCTGGGAAATTAAAAACAAAAAGCACATCACACCAAAATATCTTGGAAAATAAGGAAAAGATCCTCAGCCTACAACAACCAATCCAAAACTTGCAAACTTTGCTTGGGGGAAAAATAGCTATCATTACCTTCCCAGACAAAAATAAATTATTAAAAAAACGATTCGAGCTCATCTCAAAATGCAGACATGAAAGCAAATTTTTACTACGTTACTTAAAAATCAAAAACTGAAAAAACATAAAATAAAATAAGATAAATAAACAAAATAACAATAAAATAAGTAAAATAAATTAACCCAAACAAATTACCAAATCACACCAGTTAGAATAGAAGAAATAAAATAAATAAATAAAATATCACTGAACCCAAATAAATACAGTAAATAAAAAACAAATTAACAAACCATTATGACCAAAATATTAGTTACAGTATAAAAATCAAACTAAAAATCGGACGAAAAACATAGTTATAACTGTTATATAACGACAAAAAAATCCTATGTTACTTAAAAATAGAAAACCGAAAAGAGTAAATAAAAATATACAGTATAATAAATAAATAATAAAAAACAAGTAAAATAAATTAATCTAAATTAATCCAAATAAATAAATATAAGAACCGATCCCAATAAATTAACCGTTAGAAAAAACAAGTAAAGATAATCAATCCAAATAAATAAATGAAGTAATAAACAAATTAAAAACTGCTCCTGCCAAAATAATAGTTAGAATAGTTGAATAAATAGCTTTAATTATCTTACCAAAACAAAACAAAACTATTAAATAAGCGATATAAACAAATTTTTACTACGTTAATAAAACATCTATTAAAATAAAAATAAATAAATAAATATATAAGATAAGAAACAAAAAAAAATTTAAAAAAATAAATAAATGAAAACAAGCAAAATAATTTAACCCAAATAAATAAATACATAAAAAAATAAATGACTTCCTGAAAAATAGACTACCCACAATGCACCACTGACCCGTATATATAAATAACCGAGAGAAAAAAAACAACACTCGTGGCCTGACGATTGCGTCTAGCATGAAACAACTTGTCGCCTCTAAGTGTTGACTTCAATGTTCATATATATATATATATATATATATATATATATATATATATATATATATATATATATATATATGATAAAATATAGTTTTATGGGTTAAAATGCATAAAGCAGATTGTCGTTGCTATTTTGTCTTTGGAAACAATAAACACCACATTTTTGTTTTAAAAACACATGCTGAGGAAGACATTGTGTTTAATGTCGAAAGTACTCTCTTCTTTTAATACCGACACCAGAAAACTCATCCGAGCATATGAATGAATCCTATTGAAAATAAGCAGACAATACTTGTCTAGATTATTCAACGAAACTTGCGAAAACTTGCAAAAGTGTTGGTACCACCAAAAGAAAGCCTGTAAAAAAACTGAATAAGAAAAACTATAGATAGATAGATAGATAGATAGATAGGAACAGACTGAAATAGATAGATAGATAGATAGATAGATAGATAGATAGATAGATAGATAGATAGATAGATAATGAGCAGGCTGTGATAGATAGATAGATAGATAGATAGATAGATAGATAGATAGATAGATAGATAGATAGATAGGAACAGACTGAGATAGATAGATAGATAGATAGATAGATAGATAGGAGCATACTGAGATAGATAGATAGACAGATAGATAGATAGATAGATATTACATACAAACATAGAGACATATATGAAGAGGTACATAAAGATATGTGCGCATGCGTACATAAAATATCACCAGACGTTAATAAATAAAGAGAACTAGATATTAGATCTATTCAGCAAATTTGCTTCCATGACAATATCTTAAATAACCTTCATGGGAATAAATTGACTAGGTCGATCGCTGTGTTATTATGAATTGGGGGTTTAAAGGCAAAAACATGTCTGGGAAAAAAGTTCGAACTAAAATATTAGATGATCAACAAGACGTGACCAGCTGGAAATGGCCAATATCTATTATCAAGAACGTGGTTTGTAACAAGTTCATTAGTAACAGATGGTTGAAGTCGATTTTCATTCACATTAGGCTTAAGGGTTCATGTTCTACTTTCGGGACTGTCCTGCAGCGGGTCTGCACAATTAAAAAATGTTAAGTCTCACACTGAACGCATAAAATTAACCAAGGAATATAAGTATCATTTTTGTTTCCGTTTTATCTAAAACTTCTTAATTGCTCACACATTCAGTATTCTCAGTATCCTTCTGTAGAACTACATTTCAGTTGCCTAAAGCCTTTTCTTGATCTGTGGGGAGATTATCCAGTATTCATTCCGATATAAGATGACTAATATTATATAACAGTTAAGTATCCTTTTCTTTATTTCCAACAAAATTTTCCTCCTTCTTAATACTTTGCTTAGCTTTTAGAAGGCATCTTTCGCTATCCCAGTGCGACTTCTTTCTGTCTTCTGGTAAAACACTCCCTAGCTATTTACATTTCTGCACTGGCTTGAATTTGGTATTTTCAATTTGTAATTTGTTTTTTTCGTTTTTTTCTATTTCTGAGAATCATACATTCCGTTTTATTGCAATTAATGTTTAGTCCTTTCTTCTCGCTTTCCTTCCTTTCCTTCTGTAGGAGTTCCCGTAGTTTCCTTTCTGTATCTACTATCAACACTGTGTCAACTCCATATCTAATGCTGTGGTAGCCAATAATGAATGCTGGTTGGAGTTCTAGATATCTTGGGATCACTTCCCTGTATAGGTTTAATGTCTGTAGAGAAGACAACATCCTTTTCTCACCCCCCTTTCTATTTTTGTAATTTTTATACTCCTAGCAAAGCGATAATAACACTAGGACGATGGGGTTTACAGGGAGGGAAAAAGAATGAGAAGACTTTAGAGGGGAGGATTGAGGAAAGGAACAGGGTTCAAGAAGACAGATGATAGCGATTGACAATGCATTTAAATTTTTTAAGATTGTATCGGATGTAACAACCCTATTTTCCAAAATCGTGTAACAGCATGGGATAATTGTCCATGCCACAAAATGTTTAATACCTGTTGTGAGACCGATACTTCCCTACATCATGGACTCTTCCAGTACTATATTATTATGTGTATCATGGGAGTAGCACCAATAATGCGCAGCCGCGTACGATACCAATATCGGACACCACTGGATAGTAAGCTCTGCTTACTCTTACACTATTCTTTGTAACTTTTCTGTTTAATATATCTTTCTTACCTCTAACCCGTGTTCCGTGTTTTCCTTCCGTGATCCCTACTTCGGGTCCACGTCAATATTTAAAAAAAATACGAAACTAATTGAATTTATTTTTTCCAGGTTTTCAGATAAGACGTTTAGCCATCTTGACACGATTTCTCGTAAGAATCACTGAAAAATCCTTTGAGTTATTCAGCTAGAAAGAGAACCGGTTAAAATCATTTTGTATCAGCCCGACTATGTCTTTCCAAATGAGTAATGGTGAGAGGAAAAAGATCATTCAGGCCTTCAGTAATGGTACCAACATACATATTCTGGCATCCATCTTCTAAGTCCATTCAAGAACCATCATGAGAACGGTGAATAAGTTTTAAAAAGAGGGAACAGTAGAGAGGAAAACTGGATCAGGAGGTCACAAAAGCAAGAGAGGTTATCATTTCAACTTAGAGCTAAATACATTCTTATTGTTCAAAGTATAGCCCAATAGTGTAATAAAAACCTCGGAAACATTCCAGTAATATATTTTTAATCATTTCTAACATATAGCGATTCAAAGCTTAATCCAGCAATTGAACGATTTTCCTGTTACACGATTTGGACAATTTTGCTATTAGACTCGGTATGTGCCGGGAAATCAAGGAATTGGCGGCGAGAAGTGTGAGAAAGGAGACTATTAGAATAAAACAGATGGTTGCGGCTAGCTAGTTCAGCGGTAAAATAGTGAGACCTAATTGCCAATCGAGTAGCATGCTTACTTCACACACAGTCCTAGTTTTGTATATTTACTGAATTCAGTTTCTGTCCGCATGTGAGCAGTTTGTTACCAGTATACATTTTAGATTCTTCTAATATCTTTTCCAAATATGTCAAGGTTACCTAGCAGATCCAACAGTTCTTTGAGACGTACTTTATCAAACACTAAATAGCTGCGTTTCCAATGTTGAAGTGAAATATTGACTTAGTGAGATAGCTAGTAATATTAGTTAATTCTTATCGTATATGAACGAATATATAAACGATTTTTTTAATTTGGTAGAACATTTATATTCTCTTAAAACCAATAGAATCTTTTTTTGCTCTCTTCTGCCAGCCGCAATGATGGAGAAAGCATTACCTCGAACCCTCGCCAGTGAGACACACTGCAAGAGCTGCTCCGTTTCGCAAGGCTGGTCTCTTAATCGAGACGCATTCCCGCCAACAAGGAAGGAACGCCATCGAACGAGAGCCAATGACCCCAGAAGTCCCCACTGCCAATGGAGTAAAAATAAATCTGTCCACAAGAAAAGAATATTTAACCATTTTCTTAAATCTCCGCGGCCCGAGCGACACAACCCAGCTCAACCACGGTCCTAATCAAATTCAGGCTATCATGTATCTTTCGATACATTACTAACGAGGCAGATTTTTTCCTGCAGTAGGTTGCTATTTCTTTCTGCGGTAGACCAGTTGTCATCCAAGGCTATAGAACCCGGTCTGTCCTGCTATTTACCCATAGCTGGGGAGAAGAAGAGAATTCATACCTTTCCCAGGGGTATAAGCACATAAGTGAATGTAATGGATTCGACTGGAATTCGAACTCGGCTCTCCGATTCCTCAATCCGAGCCGCAATCCATTACTCCACCATGCCTCCTCAAATTACCGATCGAAAATGTATCGGTACAGGTCGCTTCCCAAATCAACGACTTCCCGCCTTTGAAAGGGAAAATGGTAATGCCATCCTGTCGCTTTCCATTACCACGGTCGAGGCCTACGGGTTCGATTTAGGAAGGGAAACCAGCAGCATCCAGACCTCTTCTGATGATGTCGTTTATTGTTGCATGCCTTGGAAAGCGGCCGGCACCTTGACGACAGGAGAGGGGAATTAAGTATAGCATAGTTTATTGCCTGATCGAAACTAAACAGAACACAAAAGGGGTGAATAAAGTTGTGCATGTAGATATGTGTTTTTCGTACGTATGTGTGTAAAAAGTTATATGAAACCGTGTGAAACTTTTGAGAAGAAGACTTTGTTGTTTTGACAAAATTATTAAGTATCAAAAGTACTGTCTTCTAATTTTAATTTCCTGATAAAATTTAATTCTTAAGTTAAACTATTGAGTGGTATGCGTATAAATCTGTGTTTATGCTATCATCTCTAAACAGGATCCTCACAAAGCATATGAACTTGATGGTATCCCTGCAATAGTCATCAAGAAATATATTCTTGAACTGGCTCCTGTTCTCTCTAAATTCTACAATAAATTACTTGCATTATTTACATTATTCGGACTGTTATCCGCATCTTCATTACCATATTCACAACATTTCGGCCTCTATATTTCCGAGATGAGGTATTATGATTACTTGCATTATTTACATTATTCGGACTGTTATCCTCATCTTCATTACCATATTCACAACGTTTAGGCCTCTATATCTCCGAGATGAGGTATTATGATTACTTACATTATTTATAATATTCGGACTGTTATCCTCATCTTCACTGCCATATTCACAACGTTTCGGCCTATATCTCTGAGATGAGGTATTATAATTACGTACATTATTTAAATTATTAGGACTGTTATGCTCATCTTCATTACGATATTCACAACATTTCGGCCGCTATATCTCTGAGATGAGGTATTATGATTGCTTGCATTATTTACATTATTCAGACTGTTATCCTCATCTTCATTGCCATATTCACGACGTTTCGGCTGTACGCTCCGGGCTTCTTCGAATCCTTCATTTCGTCCACCGGGGTAGATTGATCTATTTCCACGTGCCATGCCTCTCCCGTCTTCCTCAGTTATTTCCCTTTAACTCAACTCTCCAAGTTCTGCCCACCATAACGATTGAAAGTGTATTCAATTTTTTAAAGATCAAAGTTGACTGGGAAGCAAGAAGCCGGGAGAGAGTCCCACAAGTGAGGATTGCGAGAGAAGAAACTGTTAGTATAGAACTTACGGATGCATCTAACTATTTCAACTATAAAATGATGAGACCTATCCGCCAATCTAGCACTGCATTTAATTTCATAAAGTCTAGCTACCACAGAGGAAAGGTCATCAGAACAATTACCAGAAATGTATTTACGACAAAGGCGAAGTGTGAAAGTGACTGAAGCCGAGATGCCAATAATTTTGCAATCTCTCTAAGACCTCATCGTTGCTAACACGCTAGGTCCATGATACCCTTAGCATCCTTCTGTAGACTCTTGAGTCTCTTTTTGATTTTTGTGGAGACCGTCCAACATTTGCTGCCGTAAAGGAGGACAGACGTCACGTAGCAGCTCGGTACTCTTTTATTTGTTACCAAAGAAATCCTCCTGTCTCGCAATACCCTGCCCAGCTTTTTATGAGGTTACGCCGACTTAATATAATAAATACCCACACCCAACATCTGTAATTCTCCACATCTTAACTCGCTCCCCTCTCTAACCTCTCCACCACCACCCGTACCACTACCACCTGCATTTTTAATCTGTGTCAGATTCTATTAAGTGAATTAATTTTCATTTACACTTCTCTCGTTACAATCTACGATTTCTATTTAATCTCCTTTCTCTCTCTCTCTTTCACATCGTTTCTTCTTTCTCTCTCCCTTCCTTTCTTTCTGTCACTTCATTCCTTTTATCTCCCTTCCCTCTCTTTCTCTCTCTTACTTCATTCTCTCCTTTCCTTTCCCTTCCTTCTTTTTCTCTCTTTTATCTGTCTTTCTCTCCTTATCCTTCCTTTTCTCTCCCTTTTCTCTCCCTTTTCTCACCCTTATCTATTCTCTCCCACATCTTTCGTTTCTCTCTCTCTCCCTTCCTTCTTCGCCCCTTATTCACTCCTCCTCTTCGTTCACCCTCTTTCTCCTCTTTCCCTCTTTCTCTATCACCACCCATTCGTTGGGTTAGGGAATCAAACGGAAAAAACATTATTTATGTTTTTACGCATGCTTGCATATATTTAAGTTCATTATCGATACTCTAAATTTATGACCTTTTAACAGACTACGATAAAGTTCATAACTCATGCCACTTTGCAGTAGTGATTCGTAAGTTGGTCTTGCATATATTCAAGTAGTTTACCTGCCTGCAAATTCTTCAACCATATCACAATGGCGAAAAAAAAATAGCCTACCGAGGACATTGACACATTAGTCTTCAAAGTACGTTAGTTGGGACCTCATCCCAAAGAAAGTAACAATTTAATAGGAATAATAAACTACAAGAAGACGGAATGCATAGTCATCAGTAAGGGGATAAGCCCGAAATGCGATTTACAGGTCGGGAACACTAGCATCAAGCAGACGCGGAAGTTTAGATATCTGGGAAGCGTCTTGACAGAGGACGATAAGTGTGACATTGAGATCCGTAGACGTATTGGGATGGCCAAGGACACATTCCAAAAGCTGGGCAGAGTATTGCGAGACAGGAGGATTTCTTTGGTAACAAAGAAAAGAAGACTGAGCTGTTACGTGACATCTGTCCCTATTGGACGATTTCCTCAAAGACGAAGAAGAGAGTCGAGGCGACAGAGATGTGGTTCTACAGAATATCTGCTAAGGATATCATGGACCAAGCCTGTAGACAACGATGAGGTCTTAGAGAGGTTGCAAACAAGGAGGAGGCTTATATTTAATATCAGGAAGAGGCAGCTGAAGTTTCTAGGACACATAATGAGAAAGGAGGGTCTGGAGAATCTGATACTCACAGGTCGAATAGAGGGAAAGAGAGACAAAGGAAAACAACGCATGACATACCTGGCGGGCTTGAACAAGTGGATGACAGAACGTGGTCTGGGGGGGGGGGTAGAAGAGGGACGGAACTAGTTGAGAGCTGTAAGGAATAGAGGAAGGTGGAGAGCCATGATCGCCTACGTCCTGAAAGGACATGGCTCATAAAAGGAATTCACGGGTCGAATAGAGGGAGAGAGAGACATGAGAAAACAGCGCATGACATACCTAGCGGACTTAAACAAGTGGATGACAGAACGTGGTTTTGGGGGTTGGGTAGAAGAGGGAAGGAACTTGTTGAGAGCTGCAAGGGATAGAGGGAAATTTTCTGTTAACATTTGCACAGTTTTTTAACTGCCTTTGCAACGTATATTGCACTCCATGGCTAGAAATATTTAAATTTTTGGCAATTTGTCTTTGAGAGAAGGTCCAAGGATAGAGCCTTAAAGAAATAATGCCAAGATATTTAGAGGAGTGGCCATTAAAGACAACGTTCATTTAGCGATTTGATAAGAAAGACTGGATCAGTTTAAAAACTAAAATACAACTTGTGAAGAAGACCAGTTTGGAACTACAGAAGAGGATTACCAAGAAACAGGAAAGCAAGAGGCATTAAGGTGTTTATTGTAGACTTTAAAGAGAACTGAAGCCAGTTCAGGAGCACATTTCTTAAGGACAATTGAAAGGCATACTATCAAGTCCACATGTTCTGTGGAGATCCAGTTTGGAGATGATAGCAGAAACCATGGATGGAGTTATATACATATCAAATAATCTTCTCAACAGAGAGGTGTTTCCTCCGGAAGTGACTTGTAAATAGGCGCGTATCATACACGAGTAAATGGCACTGAACAAACAGTGCCAAAGAAAACCGAAAAATCGTATTTTTTATTTTTTTTTATTTTTACAAAGATGTCCAAGCGATAGCCATTTCATCACGTCAAAACATGTTAATTGGATTTTTTGTCTCTGCTTCACCATAAGAAAAACATTATATATATATATATATATATATATATATATATATATATATATATATATATATATATATATATATATACTAGCAGCATTACCCGGCGTTGCCTGGATTTATTCAAAAAAAGATCACGAACCTCATCCAATCTGTAAAGTTAAAATAAAGATTTTTCTTTAGTGTCTCTTATCTATATGGCAAAAAATTATAATGACATGAAGTGTGAAAACATTTATGATAGGTGAAAGTTGTTTTTTACAGAAGCACAGAAGATACTATAAATATATAAAAAAATACTGCTACAAAATACACTTGAAAAGCAATTGAGGCTTCAAGGGGTTTATAGGGTCATCCGGGGGGGGGTCCCCTCATGCATTTTTAAAAATCTGACAACCGATTTCTATCTCATTGTAAGAGCGTAACAAACATTCAAAATTTCATAAAAATCGAAGCAATTTGAATTTTGGGGGGTCATTTGGGGCATCCTGGGGGTCCCAGTGTTGAGAGAAACGAAAATCAATATAGCGTATAATAAGCGTGACAGTAAGTTGCATACACTTATCAAGTTTCATTGAAATCGGAATTAGGGTTTAGACTTCAAGTCTGAAAGTTTAAAAAAAAAACTAATGTAAATTCTCATTTAAACATTATATTTATCGATTATCGGTTATTGATTTTTGAAAAATGACTAATTGTTTTTCCCCAGACAAACCCAGTAACGAGTACAATCTATGTTCCAAATTTGGTGGAAATATACCTTATGGTTCTCGAGTAGTTCGCGAATACACACACACACACACACACACACACACACACACACACACACACACACACACACACACACACATACTCATAGTCAGTTTTATATATATATATATATATATATATATGTGTGTGTGTGTGTGTGTGTGTGTGTGTGTGTGTGTGTGTGTGTGTGTGTGTAAGTGTGTGTAAGCAAATGTGTGGATGTAGATCCGACGGTATGATGAAAATGTGGAAAAGACAAAGCGAAATCCGAATATGTAAGTTTACTGTTTTTATTGTTTTTGAAAAATCGATTATTTCCACTATCGATGGGAGTCGGGAAATGCAATGTCGGTCTTGACCTTTCCACTAACTTGGAGCATGTGCATGTAAATTTTGATGCATTTCAGTCGAAATTTGCGGCCGTGCATTCGTTGCACACACGAAGATAGAGATATAATATTAATTATGAAGCATGTATCGGGCCAGGGTATGCGAATAAAAAGCAAAAATAATAAGATAGAATAAAACTAGTAATAAAATAATGAATAGTCCATCGACTCGTATAAAAAGCAACAATTAAAAGTGCATCCGAAAATTGTAAAATCATTCGCAATGCATTTGCATTATTTATATAATACCCTTAAATTATATTTTATCATTTCGTTGCAAACTACATGTTTCGTCCCAATTTAAAAATCGAAGACTTTATCGATAAGTCATATTAAAAGGCAACAATATTAGTAGTCGAACATATAATAATAATAATTCCTATAATAATAATAAATCTTATTCTGTCGATAGCGCTTGAATTATATCCCAGACTCTCCATTTCTAGTGTAGTGAGTTCGATCCTCATAGGGGACCCCGCTATTCATTATATTCCGTTAAGCGAGTGAAACTACTGACAACATAACCTTGCTGACGTTATAATCTAAGGTTAAAAATAACCTCTGTTTTTTTTTATGACATGGATAATCATGGTTCTCCTCGGCTTTATTTTCGGTTGCTCTCATTAATACTTGCTCCTTTACATGTGAGCGTTAAATTCTCCAAACTTTCTTTCCTCATTATGTGTCCCGAAAATTTCAACTGTCTCTTTCTGATTGCTAGTAACAATTTCTTTGTCGCACCTATTCTTCTTGGCCTATTCTTACAGCGTCAGCCTGTTAGGGGTTAAAAGGTTAAGTGTAGTAGCAGAACGAATATTTATCCTGCGAGACAAACAGCTGGGGGACATAAGTTGAGAATTAAAAATATACTTGTGGGTATGTCTCGATTAACCAATTAAATGTCAGATTTACGCTAAATAAAAAAAAAATTAGGGTGGAGGTGAGTGAGTTATTTTTTCATGTCACGATAAACGGCACATAGACATTGTCGATTATAGAGAATATGGCAGCGACAAATGTATCGTCATTGTAGCCAAATATGACATTCTATTTGTTGAAGTGGGGCGGGTAGGTTAATAAGATGTAAAGTTAACAGAAAGATTTTTTATATTTAGGTAGCTTCTTAAAGGGTACTGCAGATAAACTAAAAATGTGGGACGTCTCTATAGGATGCTAATAATATTGAATAGACAGCAAAACAGCAATATTTTAAGTTGAATAAACCAAATAAGGTAATTACCCGTAGAGGGTGGACCATTATATGCTAATAAAATTATGGCTATAAAATTATAATATGCAATTCTTTTTTATAAGAAAATTTTAATTATATTTTAAGGTAAAAGATGGATTGTGTCGGCAATTTACTATTAATTCATTCCTTTGGTTTAACAGAGATTTTTTTGTTAGCAAATTTGATTATTTGAAGTTTCTTTCATGTCGGACGAGTACTGCAGCAAAAAGCACGACTACTTAAAATAGAGTCACAAAAATACTGCTTAAAAATATGAGAAAGTAGATGTTTTATCATTTTATATTCTCAAAGTCATAAATTCATATAATAGATACCAAATAAAATTTGCAATGTAATTCACTTCATAAAGTAAAATCTTTTTTTATAATTTACTGCAGAGAATAAAAATTATTTTCTTTTAGAGATCACTCAAAAGTGAATGAAACATTCTTTTTCGAGAGTTCTTCATAAAGCGAATAAAAATTAATTATTTCACTGAAGAAAAAGTTCAGTGTAGACAAAAACAACTTTTTCGGTAGTTGAAATGTTTTCTTTTTGTTTTTGTTTTTTTGGTTTGGTTTTGTTTTTCTCACCGAGACGAAATATCCTGCATTTTTGGCTGTAGACTGGCTCCGAGAGGTGAGTTTCGGTTTTAGACGTGAAGCCCACATATTGGTTGAAATATTTGTTATTCTTTTTTTTTTCCTACTCGGAAGTTATACGTGATCCACTTGTAACGAAAAACAATTTTTCTCACTTGTATTCCCGCCATGGAAGTATCAAGTCCTTCTTTCACGTCCTTTTATGATAATACTTTGTTATGATGGGCCTTGTATGACTCCTGTTTTTGGTTAATAAAATATACAGATATACATCATAACAACGAAACGAGACATATATATATATATATATATATATATATATATATATATATATATATATATATATATGTGTGTGTGTGTAATTTGGCAGCAACTTTTCTTTCAAACATGTAGTGTTGAATGTTAAAGACAACATAGTCTTACATATTTTCTTTTGAATTTTCTCATATTCTCTAATGAGACTTTTTATTTGAAAATAGTTCCGAAATATGTATTTTCCATACGATGACCTAGCGCTTTCGAACATCATTGTTCATCTTCAGGGTCAATATTTTAGTCAAAAATTTTTTTTTTTTTTTTTTTTTTTTTTTTTTTTAAACAAACATTTGCCAATTATCTTGTAGCGTAATCATGTTGCTACTTTTTTACAAACTAAAAACGTTAAATTCCTTTTAAATTCAAAAGACGCGATGATGTTATATCACGTGCATGGCGTAGATTTTTATCATGTGACAGCGTGAAAAAGATTTCCAATACACAAGCCAAAAGATCGAAGAATACGCTACAAAATTTAAATATATTATAAACATTGCAATATATTACCAGATATATTATAATCTATACGATTAATATGAGGTCTTTTTCTTTTAATATGTAATGCCTCTAAGATTTTAAGGCGTCTAATGTCTGTATGTTTATCTATAATTTTAGTATTTTCTACAAGTATTTTACGTATATCAGATTGCGTAAGGGAAACAGTATGTGACTTAATATGTTGTTTAATGGAGCTAGTATTATTTAAATGCAGAGTCAATCTTCTGGAGAGCCGGGTGGTTGTAAATCCAATATATGTATGTGGATTAGAAGAACATTCTTCCATGGGGCATTTAAACTCATACACAACATTGGTTCTATCAACAACTGCATTTTTGACTAAAATATTGACCCTGAAGATGAACAATGATGTTCGAAAGCGCTAGGTCATCGTATGGAAAATACATATTTCGGAACTATTTTCAAATAAAAAGTCTCATTAGAGAATATGAGAAAATTCAAAAGAAAATATGTAAGACTATGTTGTCTTTAACATTCAACACTACATGTTTGAAATATATATATATATATATATATATATAACCGTTTCGGCCACTAAGGATCGTTTGGTTGGCAAGGTCGAATTTTCTGCTTATAAAAGCACGTCAGACTATATGACGGATCCGTATAGCATACAGGTTCGAATCCTGTCGAGGACGAATATTTTCTATGAAAATTTCTCGGACATTCAGGCCGGTAAATGTTATTTAATACTGTTTATTATAAAACAGAGCATTTACTTAAATACTTGTATCTATAAAAACAGAATGTTAAACATAAAAATGTCTTTAAATATATATACACACATATATATATACATATATATATATACACACATATATATATACATATATATATATACATACATATATATATACATACATATACATACATATATATATATACATACATATATATATACATACATATATATACATACATATACATACATACATATATATATATACATACATATATATATACATACATATATATATACATACATATATATATATATAAACATATATATATATACATATATATACATACATCTTTATATATATATATATATATATATATATATATATATATATATATATATATACGAAGAAATATAATCTTAAAATGTGCCATATTTATGGGATAAATTGCTCAATATCAGAGATAGAGCGTGTGTAAATATAAAAGGGAACATAGAGGTCAACACTTAGAGGCGACAGTCTGTTTCACGTTAGATGCAATAGATTGCATCTAGCATGAAACATTGTCGCCTCTAAGTGTTGACTTCTATGTTTACTTATACATATATATATATATATATATATATATATATATATATATATATATATATATATATATATATATATATATAATAAAAAGAGGTAAATCATCGTATACTACCGCACGCTACCGTGGTTGTGACCGTTAGGTTTCATCAGGTGACTAGGCAACAAGTGTTCCTCAAACCGCACCACACTACTATTATCATGCTACGGCAACAGAACTCAAGAAGGAGAGCAGGTGTGAGCGAAAAAAATATTTTTCTTCAGTCCGAGAACATTCTTGCTTACATGTCTACATTTGGACATTATTTCTGGCCTCTCTTTTAACAACACCGCACTGTTTTTGTATATGTCTATTGCCAACATTTCCCTCCTGATACAAACCTACAATTGCTATCACTTGTTCTATACCAGATTTCGCTCTTCTCAAAATGTCCCGATTTTTGCGGTTTTCTTCCTTCCATTTCCAGACGTGGTCCGCCAGTTTCGTTGTGTACCTGCCCTTTTCTAACCTAACAGAGGAAGTATGGTTATACTAGCGTTTTTCAAACGGGCCTTCGTTACTTCTTATATAGACCTTCCTTTGTCCACTGTCGTCATTAGCTTTAGCCTAATAGACCACACCTGTTCAGCACACTCCGTTCAAATATCACGTTCATGTTGTGTGTTTTACGTATAATGTATTTTTAGTGTCTCTTCCAAAATTTGATAACATTTTATTGAGAAGATTATCACGTGTCTATATTTATTCAATTTCCCGAAAAGATCTTCCTGAGTAAAGAGTTTTAAAAAAAAAACAAATCTCACCCAATACAAGGCACAAGAACCACTCAAGGTGGAGGCTTACTGGTTAAGAATATTAGGGTCGGAAGTATAAAGTAAAGTTTCCTATATCTTACTCTTAAGTAAATAATTCCAAAACTAGTTTGCAAATCAACGCTCTGCATCAGTAATACAAGTAATTTCGAATTTTAACTTAACAAGGCCACAATAATGCAGTATGTTTGAGGATTAAACTAACAAGTATACACTTTACCAATTATTAATCTCAGACTTTAGTCATGGTGAACGTAAGAAGACGGCTCGCCACCTCTCAGCGCAGGGTTTCTTTTGGAATCTTGTAATTAATATTTTGTCGTTGGGATCAAATCCCTTATTGTTGTACTGTTTCTATTGGGTTTTCAATTTGAAGATATTTGTGTATATCTACTGGCAACTGACGAGGCCCTCTGGCAAATGGATTAGCGATATCCAGCTAAACGACATAGTTGATCTGGATTATCCATGAAATGTTTTTGTTTTTTTTGGTGTGTGTGTGGGGGGGGGTAATCCAAGTCTTGCAACGCAAGTAATCACGATGCGTTATAATTACATTCATTTTGAATGACATTAGCTAAATCCATTATTGTTTTTGCTTCTCAACAGAGGCTTATTTATTTTGTACACAGTTACAGTTTATTAATATTTAGATCGAAAATGAAGATATTTATCAGTGTAAAAGTGCAAGTGATATTTTAGTTATTTATAAAGGACTAAAGCAGAATTGCAAGAAGACAGAATGCAAGGTTGTCAGCAAAAGGGGCAGCCCGACATTTAGATTACAAATTGGGGATGCCAAAATCAATCAAGTACAACAATTTTAATGCATAACAATTGTTTTAACAGAGGACGGAAAGTGCGACACTGAAATCTAAAGACATTGGGGTAGCGAAAGATGCCTTCCAAAAGTTAAACAAAGTATTAAGAAATAGGAAAAGAGCACTTAATGGTTATATAACATCGGTCTTCCTATATGAGAATAAATGCTGGACAATCTCATCACAGAAGAACAAGGCTTATCCGTTAAATGTAGTTCTAAGGAAGGATATTAAGAATACCGTAGACTGGACATTTGAGCAGTTTTAGAGAAAATGGAAACAAATACGATATTTATACTTAACATCATATAGAGACAGTTGAAATTTCTAGGACAAATAATGAGGAAAGAGAGCTTAGTAAATTTGACACTCACAAGGACATACTGAGGGCAAAAAGTACAGAGTAAATCAGTGTTAACCTACCTAACGAGCGGGAAGAAATGGTTGACAGAACAGGGATTAGGAGAGATAGCGAAAAGACTAAATTTAATAAGAGCTACAAAGGACAGGAAATTGTGGAGAGCCATTATCGCCAACGTCCTAAAGGGACACTGCCCATAGAAGAGAATGAATCGCAAATTATAAGTATTAAGAAGTGGAAAATTTCGTTAGAAATAAAGAAAAGAGAACTGAACTGTTATGTAATATCAATCCTCATTTACGGCAGTGAATGCTGGACAGTCTCCTCACAGATGAAGAAAAGACTTGAAACACCAGAAATGTGGTTCTACAGAAGGATGCTGAGAATGCCAGGGACTGAACATGTGATCAGCGACGAAGTTTTAGAAGAAATCGAAACAAAAAGGACACTTATATTTAACAAGGAGTGGCAGTTGAAATTTCTATGGCACCTTATAAGAAAATAAGGCTTGGAGTATTTGATAATCAAAAGACAGATTGAAGCCAAGGCGTTGTTTTCCTCTGCCCCAGGGGAAAACAACGCATAACCTACCTAGCGAGTTTGAATTAACGGACGACAGAAGAAGGTTTATTCCTGGTTACATTGTTCTATATGAAACGGTACTGTTCCTGTTTTATTTCCGGTCAAATTCTGACACGCGATCTATGTTTCTAAAAATCCCGTTATTAATTACAGACTTAATTATTGCTTTCTGAAATGCATCTACTATTATATGTTGTAAAGCGAAAATAACCAGTATTACAGGTTTCTAAAAAAAAAAAAACATTCTTATCTTTTAAAAATACTCACTCCGCCTATAACAGAATGTACATTCATATGTCCCAACTCTCACTAGAGTTCATTTTGGTTACAAAGGTGTTATATAGGAATAAAGTGTTGCTGCCGACACTTGAGTTTGAACATAGATCGCCAGTGAGCAAATACAGATGATCCCATTACTGAATTAAGTAGACCACGTGACCATAGAGAAAACGCATCTTTGGAAGGTAGCGTGACGTCTAAGGGAACCTGCATTTCTTGTCAATCCTTCTATTACTATTCAGATCGCTATTTCTATTCTATCATATATTTCTATTCGGATCATTATTTCTAGTCAATCCCCTATTTCTATTTAGATCACCATTTCTATTCTATCCTATATTTCTATTCGGGTCACCATTTCTATTCTATCCTATATTTCTATTCGGGTCACCATTTCTATTCTATCCTATATTTCTATTCGGATCACCACTTCTGTTCTATCCTCTATTTCTATACGGATCCCCATTTTTAGTCTATCCTATATTTCTATTCGGATCACCATTTCTATTCTATCCTATATTTCTATTCGCATCACCATTTCTATTCTATCCCATATTTCTATTCGGATCACCATTTCTAGTCTATCCTCTATTTCTATTCGCATCACCATTTCTATTCTATCCTCTATTTCTGTTCTATCCTCTATTACTATTCGGATCACCATTTCTAGTCTATCCTCTATTTCTATTCGCATCACCATTTCTATTCTATCCTCTATTTCTATTCTATCCTCTATTACTATTCGGATCTCCATTTCTATTCTATCCTCTATTACTATTCGGATCTCCATTTCTATTCTATCCTATATTTCTATACGGATCACCATTTCTATTCTATCCTCTATTTCTATACGGACAGCTATTCTCTACTCTATTTACTATACTATTTCTCTATTTGGATCATCAGACGAGTTACTATTCGAGCAAGTATTATCGAGCAAGAGCATTAGAGTGAGTGATATTCGAAGGCGTGCGACACCAGCATTGTTCAACAGCGTTACTATAGTTGTAACTGCGATTACGAAGTCTCTACTAAAGTGAGCATTGCGAAAGTGACAACGAGTATTCGTTGGCATCACAAAAATAGGTTACATGGTTACAAAGTAGTTCCAACAGAAATTATAACGGACTTTTTCAAACGCTTTTGTATAATCTATAAAACACACATACATACGTGTGTCTCCTTAATGCTACTGTATAGGATGAATAAGTCCGGTTAGACGACACATCTTTCTCTGACACCTCTTACTATTTTTGTATATTTGCTGAATTCATTTTCTATTCGCATGGAGGTCGTTTGCTACCATTATAGGTTCTTGGTTGTTCTAATATCTTTCCTAATTATGTTAATATTGCTTAGCAGTTCCAGCAGATCTTTGCGTCGTATTTTATCAAACTCTCCTGCACAATCTATAAAACACAGGTACACATCTGTCTGCATGTATACATGCATTTTGTTAGTGGAAGATGTAATTTCAAAAGAGAATATGGATTTATAATTTATTTTATAATTAAAAGAATAATGTCTTCATTTCTTCATTTAAGTGTGGCTTTGTTTTGGCCAAACGCCATGAGAAGCGATCCCCGGGTGAGGATTGCATACATTGATTGGCAATAAGGATCTGCTTGTTAACCATTGCATTACAACCAGGTATTCAGGGTAAGGACAAAGTTCTTGGTTGTTCTAATATCCTTTCCAAATATGACAAGGTTACTAAGAAGTTCTAAAATTTATCTCTGATATACTTAACTCTTCTGTATAATCTATAAAACATAGGTATATATCTTGCTGCATGTATACATGCATTTTGTTAGTGGAAGATCTAATTTCAAACGAGAATATGGATTTATAATGTATTTTATAATTAAATGAATCATTTCTTCATTTCTTCATTTAAGTGTGGCTTTGTTTTGCACAAACGCCATAAAAAGAGATCACCAGATGGTGAGTGTATACATTATTTGGCAATAATGATCTGTGTTACCAGCTTGTTAACCATTGCATTACAACAAAGTATCCAGGTTAAGCACAAATCATAGAAGAAAAAATGCATATATATATTGATATTAGGTTAGTGAGGAACAACGTGATAGGCACTGAGATACAGAGAGAAAGTGCGTGTGTGTGATGGGGGTGCAAGCTAGGTACAAAGGTTACTAAGTTCCAACAGTTCTCTGTGACGTACTTTATCAAACGCTTTTGCATAATCTATAAGACATAGGTATACATCACATTGTATTTTTATTTCTGTTTGAGTCTGGTGGAATATTATTAAGTAAACCTTATGATTATCGGCTGTCAAACGTTTTTTTTTCTATTTTTCTGTTTGACCGCGGATAACCAAAACAACTAAAAGAAAAATGCGGTTAAAGCGGGAATATTGTAAAACATTTACTGAAACGGTAAGATTTTTTTTTTATTTTCTTTCTTGAGGTGAGTAAATATGACAATTTTTCTTTTCTTGCCGCGTCAACAATTGTCACCTGGCACTTCGGCTGGCCAACCCCAACGTAAGTATTTTTAAAAAAAGCAAATATACACATTTTTTGCTAAGTTTATTTATCTTCTATTGTCTGCTGCTTATTATTATCGACTATTGTCCGTGCAATAATGTACTCCCATTGGGAACTTACTTATCCTAACGTCCACTCCAGTTTCCAAAACAGTCAATAGTAATGTGGATTAAAGCAATGCTTCGTGAGTTCAATCCCTGGGACGTTTATTGTTGATTTAGACTTAGTGGGAACAGGGCGTGCAATAACTATGTATTGCTAACTATAAAACATAGGTATATATCACACTGCATTTGTATTTCTGTTTGAGTCTGGGGGGATATTATTAAATAAACCTTATGATTATCGGCTGTCAAACATTTTCTAATCTTTGACTGCAGATAACCGAATCAACTAAAAAAAAATGCGGATAAAGCGGGAAATATTGTAAAACATTTACTGAAACGTTAAGATATTTTTTATTTTCTTTCTTGAGGTGAGCAAATATGACAATATTCTTCTTTTCTTGCCACGTCAACAATCGTCACCTGGCACTTCGGCCGGCCAAATAGTATTTTAATATCCCCAACGTAAGTATTAAAAAAAAGGCAAATATACACTTTTTTTTGCTAAGTTTATTTATATACTATCGTCTGATGCTTACTATTATCTACTATTGTCCGCTTAGTAATGTACTCCCATTGGGAACTTGCATAGTTATCCTAACGTCCACTCCACTTTCCAAAATAGTCTGCAAATTGCTGTTTCAAGATCGCCACGAACCATCTTATTTCATCCCATGAACTACTGGTTAACAGTCATGGGGATTAAAGCAATGGTTTGTTGAGTTCAATCCTTGGGACGTTTATTACAGATTTAGACTCAGTGGAAACAGGTTGCGGAATAACTATACATTGCTAAAAAAGAGGAAGAAAAACGAGATGAACAGCGGAACAAGAACAGTCTATTACCGTAAATTAAATAAAGGATTCCGAAACTCCGTGTAGATGGTCACAGAGCACATCGGTCGAAACGTTGTAGTAATGAAAACATTTATCCGAATGTAAATAGAAATGTATAAATTGTTTCTTTTCTTTTTCAGGGGCGACCTGGGCCGTCTGTGTTCAGATTGTGTGGAGCATCCCTCTGATCTTTCACACGGTCTTTTTCTATTTATGTTACATTCAGCGATACAATCCAATTTTCACCATTCTTGAGCGACAACAAAGACTCTCGGCCGTGGACTGCAATGGCACCCAACTCTATCGGCCTGGATTTTACGAACAATTCTGTGATATTTTCGCTTCCGGTAAGACAACCTATTAAATTTAACCTCTTGTTTACGAATCTGTCTGTTCGTTTGTTTATACTGATATTTATGGGTTGAATTGTTACGGGTTAAATTGTTTTACTATAGTAAATCATGACTTTACTATAGAAATGTATTGAAAATAATTTTACTGTAGAGTTGCATTGCGAAAAATTTTACTGTAGAAATACTTTGTAAATCAGTAAAAAATAGATTGTCATTGGTGAGAAATTAAGATCAACATTACTGACATAAATACCATACTTTCCAGCTTACAAGACGCACTTTTTTTACCTAAAAATACCCTGAAAATCCGTGTGCGTCATCCTAGATGACTATAAGGCAACGCCCAGGCTCAAGTAAGCTTGGACGGTCACCTAATTGGTTTGACTGATAGGGACGTGGATTTATATGTTGAGTCATTACACTACAATGCTAGCTATCTAATTCAGCCTTTTATATGATGTAACCTCAGTACTTAGCTGTTACAAGTATTTCCAAGACTATAAACCTTCCTGGAGCCGAGCCACAAGCTTAAACATGTTCTGTTTACGAGCAGCGGCGGGAGCCTTTTTGCTCTTGACTAGTATGTCATTGCCATACAAATAAAATCGGACGAGTGATTAATGTAAATAATACGTAGCGCCAGTATATGAGGGGCGCATGGTGAATGTGTTGTAAGATAATTACTTTTTTCCCCCTTAGAAATTTCTTTCCAATATTAGGGTGCGTCTTCCAAGCAGCAGCGTCTTGTAAACCGGAAAATACGGTAGCTATTTTTCGTCTGAAAGTCGCTTTAGCATGAAACTCGATGTCACGACTTTGGAGCGGAATTCCTCAGTGTTTTCTTAGTGTTGGCATGAAACAGCTAATATATGTATAATTTAAAGATTCTGTTAGTGTTTTTTCTATAGTAATGCATAGCAAATAATTTTACTGCAGAAATAAATTCTAACTCGTGTTACTCTGGAATATATTTAAAATAAGGAAGAAAAGGACTGTCAGTGGTAAAGTATTAAAACTCACTTTATTGAGAGAATATGGCTAATACACGTATAATGAATCGATTCTCCAAGTCTATAAATCGACCATTCGCCCTTGCATGGAGTATTGCTGCCATATATGGTCTGTGGCCCCTGCTGTTTGCCTCAGGGTTCTTGATAAGATCCAGAGACGGATAGGCAACGTGATTGGCCCTGATCTGTCATCTCGTCTGCAGTCGCTCTCTCACAGACGCGATGTTGCATCGCTCTGCCTTTTTTACAAGTACTTTCACGGTAATTGCTCCGAGGAGCTGCTTTCGCTTGTCCCTAGGCCTCGTGAATTTAAACGCCCCACGAAGCTGGCATCCCGCTCCCACCCCTACACCGTGGAAACTGTTAGATGCAGACATCTCTTCTACTCTAATAGCTTCATGTCTCGCACATCTCGCCTATGGAACTCCCTTCCCTATTACTGTTTCCCTGACAAATACAATCTCCAACGGTTTAAGTGTAGCGTCAATCGACATCTCCAATTGCCTTGATCTATCCACTTCCCTTCTCCACATCCTTTCATTTTTCATTCCTATTTGCTCTCGCTCCAAATCTTCTGTAACCCCCTTGCCTTGATCGATCCACTGTCTTTCTCTTTCTCCACATCCTCTCCTTTACCACTCCTATCTGCTCTTCCTCCAACCCTTCTTTAACCCCTTGCGTGATAGTGGCTTCCAGCCTTGCTTGGGGTGATACGCTTAAAAAAAAAAAAAAAATCAATCCATTTTGCTTCCTGTGTGTGTAAATTTTACATCCTTAGGAAATGAAAAAAATTACTGAAAAGGATGTGAAATTCGTTTCATTTCATTTAATAAGAATGAGAAATACGTTTCATTTCTTTAATATATATATATATATATATATATATATATATATATATATATATATATATATATATAATACCACACACTAAGTGCTGGTGGTAATAAAACATTGCTTGGTGTAAAATAGTAAACCTAAAATTTATAATAATAATAATAAATACTTATGCTCTCGATTGCTGATTGAGCACTATGGAGAAAAGGGAATTTTTAACGGCTGCTGCTGCTTTAAATGCATCTCCTGAAAAATAGTTAAAGTCTCTTGGAGACAACATCCAACTAAATCACAGCTCTATGCACCCAACCCTAATATTTCTACAATCTTACGCGAACGTAGAATGCTTTTTGCAGGACACTGCTGGTGAGCTAAACAAGAACCTGTGAGTGATCTACTGCTCTGGACATGGAGAAAGATAGGTCGGTCGCCCAGCAACCACCTACATTAACCAGCTACGTTATGACACAGAATGCCACTATAAGGTCCTTCCGATCTTGATACAGGATAATGGTTGACATCATAGACTTACGAATGTCCGAGAGAGCACGACCAAATAATAATAATAAATGCATTGTAAATAATTCAACATTGTAGATAAATTTACTATAGAAGCAAATTGATATTTTTACTGAAGAAATGCATTATAGGTGATTTACTATAAAAATAAGTCGAAAATCGGTAAGAAAAGGACTATAAGACATAGGAAAGAGAAACATCATTGATAGAATACGACTTCTATATGCAGAATAATCTTTAAACATTTCACCCCTAAGCAAGGTGATAAAGCCGCTAAGACGAAAGGGGGGTTACTGGGTGTGAAATAAACAGAGATGAACAATAAAAGAACAGTATTCAAAGAGACAGAGATGATGACGATAGATATTGCATTTACATTTTTTAAGACTGTAGCAAGAAGTCGGGAGAGAGTTAGACACGCGAGAAATGCGAGAGAAGAAACTGTTGGAATAGAACTTACGGTTCCATCTAGGTATTTCAGTAGTAACGATAAGTCCGATATATCTAAGTGGTTTAGGTTATTGCATTAGCCCTTGAAATGGATTTTTTTTTTATCTGGATATGTAGATTTTTATGTATGTCTATCTATAGTGACAGAATTTTTTTCACAAACACGATCAGAACATTGTGACCGTGTTCATTATCGTTATTTTTGATAATTTTTTTTTCTTTTTTTATTATTAATGCTTCCTTTATTTTTAGCCTTTTAGCCTACAAGTGGGTGAAGGTATTGTGGTTATATTTTCTGCAAATATGTTACGGGCGAAGTTTGGTCGGTTTTCGTGTCTTTAAATGGGTCCTAATTAAGCGATGCTGAGCCGTGTTTAGAAACTAAAAAAAAAATTCCTATCACTCTAGATACACGCACACATAAAAATCTACATATTCAGTTAACAAAACAAAGCAAGACAAAAAACGTAATTGATAATGGCAAATAGAACAACCGAAAGGGGTTGGATATATAGAATATTTGGACAGTTTTTACAGAAAAGAAAACATTCATACGAACACAAGAAAAATTAAATAAAAAGCTTAATCACCATACCTTGTCAGTCGTGTTTAATTAAACTTGAAAAATTAATTACGGTTGAGCTCTCTGGGGAAGGAAGTGTAGGTTTGTAAACAGTGACTATTAGGGCTAATATAGCGTGACTCTTCGGCAAAAGCGAATTGAGTCCTGTCCGTCACTGTGTGTTTATCTAAAAATAAATACGCTAAAATTCACCTTCATCCCTGCCGTGCGCCGACGACTTAGTGGTAGAATTCCCGACTGACGCCAATTCAGTCGGGTTTCGATCTTAGCTAAAGGCAACCGGACGTCTAGCCACACTGAAGAGCTGCGAAACAGTCTGTCTGTGGATGACAATATATATATATATATATATATATATATATATATATATATATATATATATATATGCAGAAATATAGTCTTAAAGTGTGCTATATTTATGGGGTAAAGTGCTCAATATCAGAGATAGAGTCGCCTGACGATTGCACTAGCATGAAACAGACTGTCGCCTCTAAGTGCTGACTTCCATGTCCACTTTTATATTTATATATATATATATATATAATTATTTATTCGGAAATTATAACATAAAGATGTTATAAAATTACTACAAAAATAGCCATTTTGTTTCAACACTTCTGGTGTCTTATCAAGTGATGGTGTTGAATGTAGAATAAAGGGTTTTAAAAGGTTCAAATCAATCAAACACCCCTCGCTAATGGAAACGCTGTTACATAATCTGGAATGACCAATCAAAATACAAGTATACGAGAATTAAAAAAACTTGACAACGGACTAAGGTTATAATAATTATTTAATGCTTTAATGTTGGGGTTAGACTAAAACAGAATTTATTCTAACTAATAAATATTAAATTATACGATAAAATTTGAAATTACAAATTAAAAATTACCCCTTTTAAAATTTAACTTTAATCTCTATTAAGTTTAAAATTATAAAATTACTGGGGAAAAAAGAAAAAATACTTATGTTATTCTATTTATTTTGTTTTTATTGAAATTAAGTTGGAATAAACGTTAAGATCAAACGTTGCTCTGAAGTTCATGACAACATAGATACATTTGAATTATAAACAGAGGCAGGGGAGGATGACATCTTGCACACGACAATACATACACAATCAGATTATAATACATAAGCACGCAGAGTGTTGAAACAAAATGCCTATTTTTGTAGTGATTTTATAACATATTTATGTTATATATATATATATATATATATATATATATATATATATATATATATATAGTGGCGCAGACTAAGTGCTGGTGGTAATAAAACTGCTTGATGTAAAATATTAGGCCTAAACTTTATAATAATAATATTAAATACTTATGCTTTCGATCGCCGATTGAGCAAACAGCTTTCGATCGCCGATTGAGTAAACAGAATTATCACCTGATCGCCTTCAAACACAAGCCGATCAGGTGATAATAACAACGAAAATGAAGACAATATTCCGAATATAAATAGTGTAAATAATGAAAACCCCTCATTTTAGTAATTCAGACAAATATATATATATTGTGTTGATTTTTTTCAGACCAGCAGCTTAAAAGGAAACTCCTCAGGTGGCTGGAAAATATCTTACCACAGTATGACATTACTAATTTTCACACCTGCTGGAACGATGGCATTGCGCTCTGTGCCTTGCTGGAGGCTATTTGCCCGGGGGTTTGTCCTCATTACAGTTTTCTACAGAACCATTGCCGCGTCACCAATTGTCGCCTGGCACTTCGGCTGGCCAACCAGTTTTTTAATATCCCGAACGTAAGTATTAAAAAAAAGGCAAATATACACATTTTTATTAAGTTTATTTATCCACTATTGACTACCGCCTACTATTATCGACTAATGTCCGCCTGATAATATACTTCCATTACTTATCCCAACGTCCTTTTCGCTTTCCAAAACAGTCTTCAAATTCCTTTTTCAGGATCGACACGAACCGCTTTGTTTCAGCCCATGAATTACTATGCCGCCACGGGTCAATAGTCATGTGGATTAAAGCAATGGTGCGTGAGTTCAATCCCTGGGACGTTTAGTACAGATTTAGACTCAGTGAAAACAGGACGCGCAATAAATATTCAGTGCTAAATAAGAACAAAACGAGGTGTCTGTAGACATGGACGGCGGAACAAGAACAATCCACCACCGTAAATTAAATAAAGGACTCCGAAATTCCGTGAAGAAGATCAGAGAGCCAATCAGTCGAAACGTTGTAGTAATAAAAACATTGATCCGAATGTAAATAGAATCGTATAAGTTAGGTGAACAAAGGAAAGGTATGAACCCATCTCTTCTCCACCAGCTATGGGTAAAATAGCAGGACAGAGTGGAGACCGGTCTAGGAGAAGAAAACTCTGAATTC
>OZ038499.1:14457184-14612184 GCA_964036315.1 Acanthosepion esculentum | reverse complement strand
ACTGACTGTCGGTTTAATCATCTTAAAGTCGATACTAATTCGGAATCTAATCTTGAATACCTTACTCCCGGTTCATCGCCCTGTCCTCTCATATCTGAAGATGACAATAGCAGTGGTGTATATTTTGATGCCGGTTTCAGAAGCGACTGTGAAAAAGAAGGGGGGAATGTTGCTGGTGACATATATTTCAGGAGGAGGAGAAGACAGGTGGAAAATACCCGGCAGGGTATTTCCAAAGTCAAAGATCGCAACGGACAATATGTCTTTACTTATGCGAACAACGTGAAGGGAAACGAAATTCCTCAAAAAGAATTATCGGAAAATGAGGAAAAAGACAACGAAGAAGAAGAAGAAGAAGAAGAAGAAGAAGAAGAAGAAGAAGAAGAAGAAGAAGAAGAAGAAGAAGAAGAAGAAGAAGAAGAAGAAGGTTATGAGGAGCAAGAAGAGGAAGGGGAATATGAAAATCAAGCAGAAGGAGAGGGAGAGGGAGGGGGAGGAACTGAAGAAGATGACGATGATGATGATGAGGATGAAGAAGGAGAAGAGGAGGAGGAGGAGGAGGAGGATGATGATGATGATGATGATGATGATGATGATGATGATGATGATGATGATGATGATGATGATGATGATGATGATAATGATGATGATGATGAAGTGGAAAATGGAGAAGAAGGTGAACATGAAGACGAAGAAGAGAGAGAAAATGAAAACAAGTCAAAAGTTAAAAAAAGACCTGATTGCTTTCCGCGGCGGTTGACGGCGCCTTTGCAATGTCAATTGGAACGCATTCCGAAATCCATTCTTAAGAATGGTATAAAATCCAAACGAAGTGCCTTCAGCAGCGTTAAACGGGTTCCTCCGAAATTAACGTCGTCAAACACCTCGGACGTATCTCATGATTCTTTTTCCGATGAGTTGTTTTTGTCATACCCGTTAGCAAGGCGTCACAAGGACTCGCTGATAAAAAATAAACAATGTTTCAGTTCGTTGTGCTTAAAGAGAAGCTCTTCAGTCAGCTGCGAGGGTCGCAGCCCGGTGCACAGACCCCAACCGCGCCGGCGCTTCTTCGATCGCAAACAGATTTCTTACGATGAATTCGTCCAGACGAGAAGATACAAAGAACATGACAGCCAGAAAAAAAGACATGAAAATAGAAAGAAAGATAAATTCGTTGGAGAGCAGACTTGCCGGCCGAAGTCACCAATCAGTATGCAGTTCTGCTCGGAAGACAGCGATTCCTCGTCAGTCTCAATTCCAAGGAATACGTACAAGTCAAACGAACAATTAGACTTTTCAAACCGATATTGCACGGCAGCACCAAGCGGCAGAGTTACACCTTGGGTTCTAAAAAAACAGAAAATTGAAACCTTCAACTCAAACCGGCCGATAGTGGAACACTCGGGTGTAACCTATGGTGACTTTGAGACTGATATCATTTCGTATCCAGAAAACCGTTTCTACAATATTGGCTTCGAAGAATACAATCAGGTTACGTTCGAGGATAGCTCTTACCCACCTGAAAACAATCTTCAATGTACCGACACAAAGCGGCAACAACCGCTCGAGTGTTATGAAACCTCGCAGATTGGTGATCCGTCGTTTCCAGACTGGAGAAATAGGCAAATCCCATGCGGCCCGATACAAAATAGATCAGGCAGATGTTCGTGTCAGAAAAAAGAATCTCCCTGGGTTCCCGTATCAAACAAAGATCTTTTGAGGCTCAGGGTTTGTCAACAATGCCATAATTCTGTTGGACGACCAACGGAGATGTCTCCGACGTCATCCATGTCACCAGCGTCGGATATCAACGGCTCGTTGCCGTTTTTTTTCCCTCGCTATCAGACGTGTTCTCGTGGGGATTTCGTAGCGTCGAGTCCGTCTGATATATCCAGATCTGAGGGTACTGAAACATACAAGTCCGAAATTCAAATTCTTATTAAGTCTCCGCGATGTGACAAGCGAATCCAGACGGTCAACGGAGGTATAAATGCGGAAACCAACGCCCAAAAAAGAAACAGTGTAACAGTTAAGAAAAGCAAGCTTCTAGTTCTTCACAATTATTCTTTACCGGGAGATCGTCAGAAATGTGGGGCCTCGGGCAAAGATGTCAGGACGAGTCGAGGGATGCGTAATACTTCAACTGATCAATCATATCCTCCCGCCATTGTTGTAAACACAGACGAAAAAGAAGCAAAAAACGTTCCCGTGACGGCGAGAAACAGTGAAAGACCCCGCCGAGGAGATAACCTTGAAAATCAGCGGTTTGTTCATAGTTGGCTGAACGATTACGCAGAAGAGTTACCGCCCAGGCAGTCAACCATGGAAACCATTGACAGTGGCATTGCTATTGATTCTAGGTCGTCTTCTCCGCAGCGTCCAGCAACACTTGGCGGACACGATCCTCCCAGTTCGATGACACGTTCCCAACACGGTCATCAGCCGTCTATAAACACAGAAAACGTTGACGTTTCCACTGATATTCCCCGACAGCAACTGTTGCAAGCTCATTACGGACAATTACAAGAATACACAGAGCAACTCCTTCAAAGACAACGAATCCACCAGTTGCAGAAAGAGCAAACATACATGCGACCGGCTCAGAATCGTAATCGTCCAGAAGGTCGTAATGAAAGTCCGCCTTGTACGAGACAGCCGGCAGCGTATCGGCCGGCGTCGGAGAGTTCCGAAAGCAGATACGATTTCGTTCCTTATCATCATCTTTCAGCATCAAAGTCGTCCATTTACACTGGATGCCCGTACAATTCCCAATCGACACCGACGGACGAGGGATGTAGTTATGTCATGCCTCGATCTTCTGTTTCGTCCAACAACTGGACCCAAAACGAAGTAAGAAACTTTCTGCCTCGGGTTTGCCAATTTGGGAATGGAGGTTTACTTCAGGCTATCATAAAACCGTACGAAGAGACGAACGCACAGGTCAGAACTGAAGATTCCCATGACGAGACTTCCGAAATGGAATTTTGGTCTAATGGTGGGTACCACGAGGCAGCAAAAACTGATGAAGACTCACAGTTTCTGTCGGCGAGTTATGGCGGACGGGATTCTAGTCACACAACAGCTTCAGATAATGTCGGTAAATCTAATGTTAGTATAAATAAAAATAGCAGGGGTAAAAAAAAGGGTGATTCTGAAAAAGATATAGATTTCAACAACAGACGTCGATTTTTTAGTGAACAAATCGATTTCCATCATCGTCGCTATCCTTATTACCATGAAACCCTCGGTGAGAGCCGCCCTCATTACAGCAGTGTAAACAGTCTTTTTACAGAGGGGAGCACGTCTTCGCCTATACAGTTTAACAGTAGCCCAGCTCAGTTAACAGCTGATATTTACGTACCAGAACATATCAAGTACAACCCAGAAAGTCCCACCAATTTCACCAGGGACACTTTGTTCTACTGCAAAAAACCAAGTGATAGATTCTTTCAGAGACCCAAACATAGGCAACAACCTTTAGGTTTTCGATCTTCTATGCGTCAATACCAGTCATATGCTTGCGGTCTGAACGAATTGCCCCTGACGGACACCGACGACAGCTTTCAGCGTCAGACAGCTCCATCTGATCCATCATCGCTCTCCTCCGACAAGAACCTCTACGCTCAATACTACGATCGGTCGGATGCCACTGACTTTTCCTCTCTGATGGAAATGGAAGAACTGCCGTCAACAAGCGAAGCGGCCCTGAACGAAGTCCACGGTTATCGCAGCGATAATCCTGAAAATCTTTCTCCAGCTGGTAGCCTGGTGATTAATGATATTAACTATGGAGAAGACGAAGGCGTCTCTTGGTGTAAGCGGCACTCTGACTACTCGACCAAAGCCAGTGCCAATTTCGAAACTCGCAAGAACATGCCTTCCCCTGCTTCTGACCATCGGGATTACTACCCGGCTCAGTTAATGGAAAAGCCGTTCCGACCAAACACAAACACATGTCAAGCTCCAGACACATGTTACTCTGGCTGCAGAGAAATCTGTGAAGCTCCCATATGCTTGGACCAATATGATCAATCCCTTATCAGTAATAATTCCGTCACGAATAATGATGACCCGGTACCTGGAATGGAGATGCTGTTCTATACGCTCCATAGAGCTATCGCTAATGTAGAAGAAAGACCCCATAATGAATGCTACGCTCTTGGACCAGGACTGGACAACGGCTACGTACAGGCCACGAATTTTTTTCAGGTGAGTAAATAATTTTGCTTGATCTATCGCCAGGATTTCCAAAAGGATTGCGTTTTTTTTTACATCATCACTTATTTGTCATGTTCCTTCAGGAAGTAAGCGATCATGTCTCTCCACAACTTCCTATCCTTTATAGCTCTAAGCAATGTTTGACTCTTCGTTTTCCCTGCTCTGGCATCCACTGTTTCCTTCTACACCTCCTCCTCTCAACATCTCCTGTGAGTGTTAAATTTTCCAAGACCTTTTTCCTCATAACATTTCCCGGAAATTTATCAACAGTATCTTTCTGGTAAGTATATAGGTTCTCCTATAGCCCGGCTCACACCCTTCCCGGTCTTTTGGACAGGAGTAGTGTTTTTTCCTTGTTTCCTGTTTAGGGGTATGTTTCCGGTTCTTTCATTCTCTTATATTTTTTAATTCTCTTTCGCTCCCAGTAGCCCCTTGTATCCTAGTGGCATTATTGCCTTGCTTGGGGTGAATTGATTAAAAAAATGTATAATCATTCTTTTTTTTCCTGTTTTCATTAAAACTTCCTCGCTGCTCACATGATCTGATCATGGTATTCTCAGTATCCTTCTGTAGAACAAAATTTACATCGCTTCGGGTTACTTTTTAATCTGCAAGGAAATAGTTGAGCACCTCACTCTCACACAAAAAGAGAGATATCACATAGCATTTCAGCACTCTTTCTCTTGTTGGTTTCTAAAGAAATATTCGTATGTTTTAAGAATTTGCTTAGTTTCTGGAAGGTATCTTTCGCATTTTTCATGTGACTTCGGATCTCAGTGCCACATTTTCCATTGTCTTTTACTATACGACTCGGATTGTTAATTTTATGTACCCGGTTGATGTTGCTGTCTCCAATTGAAATATCACACCTTTGAGTGAAGCCCTTGCTGACGACCATATATTGTCTTCTTCTAAGTATTGTCTTCTTTTAATTATACTTCAATGTAGCAACACAAAGAGGCAACAATCGTACGACTCTTAGGAAAACTCGCAGAACCCGTGGAAAACAGATATGAACTTCGGTGATGGTTACTACAATCAAGGGATGCGGGGAGATTACTGATCCTTCATTTCCAATCTGGAGAAAAAGGCAAATCCCATGCGGTCCGATACAAAATAGATCAGGCAGATGTTCGTGTCAGAAGAAAGAATGAACCTGTATTCTTGTATCCAACAATGATATCTTGAGGCTCAAGGCTTTCCACCAATATTGTAATTCTATTGGATCTTGGTCGGCTGAAAGCGATTGGCGACCAACGGAGATGTCTCCTCAGACCCAAAATCGGGTGTCAACCTGCCTTCTCGCTTTCCTTTATTACATTAAATGTCGCTGTAGAATTTGGTGCTCCTGCTTTGTATTCAGGAATTCTTGATAAAATATAAAGAAACTGCAATGTTATTGGTCCTAAGCTGGCATCTCGGCTTCGGTCACTTTCTCACCGCCGTAATGTAGGTTCCCCGTAGCTTTTCTATATTTTCATGGTAATTGTTTGATAAGCTTTCCTCTTTGGTACTTGGACTTTATGAATTTAAGTGTACTTCTAGATTCGTGACAACGTCACCTCATCTAACAGTCAAAATGGATGTATGTAACTGTAAGTTCTATGTTAACAATTTCTCCCTCTGCACTTCTCGCTTGTGGAACTCTCTTCCGGATTCTTGCTTACAAGTCAACTTTGATCTTCAAAAATTTAAATGCAATGTCAATTATTATCTTCTGTCCCTTTGACTCCTGTTATTTTATTGTCCTCTGTTTCTTTCACTTTCACTAACCCCCCTGCGTCTTAGTGGCTTTATTGCCTTGTCATCCTCTTATCGTATGTTGTTAAGATTATGGTGGCCGATTTTCAGTCCCGGTAGACGTTCTAATTCTTTCAGGCTCGTCTCGTTGTATAGATTAAATAAATGTCTCCCGATTAACAGAATTTTAAGTGAATAAGAAACAATAAATCATTACCTTCTCCATATTCTAAATAACCAGACTAATTTGTTGTGACAAAATTATTTTTAATATAAATATTGATACAATTATTTATTGATTTTTTTACCGATCAGTTTCCTTATCTTTAATGAGTTTATTTCAGAATTTCAATTGTTATACTCTCCAGACATCTTTCTGTCTGAATTTCTGAAATTGATTGATTTGATTTTTTACGGCTTATCAACCCTTTGCAGGTTATTTAAAACCAGAAAATATTTTACATTGTAAAATTCTTTCATATTTTTAGAGGGGGATATCGTAATGAGTTACTGATAAAGTCCTACTAATTAACCCATAGCTGGGGAGAAGAGGTGGATTCATACCTTTCCACGCTGTGATGCATAGATTGATTGATTTGATTTTTTACGGCTTATCAACCCTTTGCAGGTTATTTAAAACCAGAAAATACCTTTAGATTGTTAGACTTTGGGGCGGGGAATAATGACTTACTAATACAATTTCTACTAATTAACCCATAGCTGGGGAGAAGAGGTGGATTCATACCTTTTCCAAGGGTATTTGCGCGTAAGTGAATATAAAGAACGCGACTGGAATTGGAACTTAGCTCAGCAATTACTAATTGCGAGCGGTTATCAATTGCACCACCCGCATATCCAAGCTCACAACACCTGGTATTACCAAGCGGTCTCCCATCTAGGTACTGGCCAGGCTCGCTGTTGCTTAACTTCTGTGATCATACGAGAACTGGTTTTTCAACTTGATATGGTCGAAATCCTCTGAATTTCTGAGATGTTGTCTTGCTATATTCACTCGCTGACAATATCAAGTTTTATTTGATAAAGCATTGTCCACCATAATGGATTATATTCGCTAGAATTTCTTCCATCTTAATTTTTGCTGTTTTTATCCCCATTATTCGGACCGTCAGAAAGCGTGGTCATTCATATCTGCTTTTTTATCATTTCACCTGAAACAAGGCAATAAAGCCACTAAGGAGTTTACTGAATGTGAGAGAATATGAAAAAATATATTAAGGAGAGAGAACAATAAAAGAACAGGAGGAATGAAGAAAGAAGATGACGATTGACATTGCATTTAAATTTTTGAAGATCTGAATGCACTGAGGTAGACTGTTCTAGTTCCACGTGCCATGTTTAATGGATGTCTATGTCAGTGAAAAGACACAGAGAAGCTACATTATAGCGGTGGAAAAGTGACTAATACCTTCCTGCTTTTCCGATTGTCCAATTCCAAGCGATTAAAAAAGACCCATTCTAAGTATATGAACTCATCGTTAATTTTCCCCTGATCTTGGCACTGTATTTGTTCCTGTTTTTATATACTCCAGGTCTGTTCACAGAGCATGAACATTCACCTTTCATGATGGATTGGCCTTCTCTTGAAGAAGCGCCTTACTTGGACATCTGTTGTGACTCAAGATGAACACAGACCTAAAATTAAATTCATATATACAATCGATTTTTAATGATGCTTTTAAAATAGTCGGTTCATTGTGCCGCACCAGTAAGCACCTAATTCCTCCTGCTATACTCTATATTTACAACAGCCAGATGAAACCAAAAATGGAGTATCACTGCCATGTCTCAGCTGAAGCAGCCCAGTCCTCACGTGCCTGTCTTGACAGAGTTCAAAAGCGTCTCCGCGTCCTTGTATGTGATGACTTATTTTCCATCCTACAACGTCCCACAGACGAAACATTGCAAGCCCCTCGCCCCTCGCTACCCATGGAAAGTGCTCTGACGAGCTACATTGCTTGGTTCCACCGGACCTAACCTTCGCAGGTGGGACCCGTCATACCACGGACCCAAGGATGAATCATCCTCATTTTCTCCGTATTACATTAGTAAGGAGTAAATCCCATTTGGACAGCTTCTTCCCAGGAAAGACTACCTTGTTGAACAGACTCCCGGTTGGGTGGTTTCCCGGTAAAAAAAAATAGTGTGTTAAAAACAACGAAAACATAGAAGCTGATCTGAAATAATCAATGTATAATAGTAACAGCGTCTCGTTTCAGAAATTCAAACAGAAAGACGACCGGAGAATACAGCGACCGAAACGTTGTGATAAAGACAACAAAGATGAGGAAACTCGTCCGAATGAATCAATGAACTGTAATAACAACATCTAATAGCGAAAATTACAAAAAAATATAAATTTTCAATGGAATATTTAAGTTGTAAATTAATTTTTAATTTTCACGCCAACTTTAAATTTTCCCGCCAATATGAGATATTTCCCGTCAATTTGGGATTTTCCAGCATCTAAAATCGTTATATTGAACTTTTACATTGGAAATTTTAAATATTTTCTATTTTTATAAAATTACAATTGTATATTTGAACTGTAAAATTTCTATGAGATGTTTTCCTGTTGGTGCAAAATCTTAATTAAAGAAGCTGTAAATTGTAATAAAGAATTTTTAAAGAATTTTTTCAAAGAATTTTTTTGGCAAACTTGGACCTTCGTGCCCGCAAAATTGGTAGTGTCAAAAGGACGGTTTTTCCGTAGATACCGTTATTATTTTAATTACCTGCACTCCTTGGTTATGTATATTGTTTTAAAACGCGACCATTAAAATTGTAATAAAACCGAAAGACAACCAACGCGAATTTATACATTTTTTTAGTTTTTGAGAATTTACAACAAAAATATTTAACACTATTTATTTATTAAATTGTTTATTTACAAGAATAATTTTATATTCAAACATTCCAATGCAATATTTATCATTTATAAATTTGTAAAAAAAATAAATCTGAAAACATTTTTATTTATAAATGTATAAACATTTACTAAATTATTAAAATATGTGAAGCAACTATAAAGAAATCCTTATTATTTACCATTTTATAAAGTTTGAATCAATTGGCTGACGTTTTGCCAACTATTCCAATAAACAATCTAATAAATAAATAGTGTTATTTTTTTATTTTTGTAAAAAAAAAATGGTTGCTGAAGACATTAGGTTTATAATACCCAGAAATTCTTACACAGATGTCCTCAGGGACACATGGCACAGTGGATAAAGGCGTTAGTTAGATCCAGTGAAGAGTGTGAGTTCAATACCTGGTTAAGGCGGTGGAGAACTTGGAGACGGGAATTAACAGGAGATAACTGACATCCATTAAACACGGTACGTGGGATTAGAACAGTCTACCCCAGCGAGCGAAATAAAGGGTTCAGTTTGACATTCAACCACCTGAAGAAGGCTGGAGCGTTGTAATAAATATGGCGACAAAGATGAAAACAATAGTACGAATAATGTAAATAGTGTAAATAAAATAAACAGATACAGAAAGGCCGAAATGTTGCAATAAATATGGCGACAATAGTACGAATAATGTAAATAGTGTACATAATACCTCATCTCAGAAATATAGACAGATACTGAACGGTACTTTATTTTTTATTTTCTATGTTAACTTTATTAAACACCATATTTGCAATTTTCATTCACGATCCTTCATCACGTTTCGCGAATATTCCCTGTTCCTCCCTCGCAGAACGATATTTCATTCTCAGCAAAGAAAGGTATAGTTATGAGTTATGGAATTCCCACTGAAAAACACAAGACGTAAGAATATATCCTCAAATAAAAAATGAAATCTCACTTCGGTGTTCCTGGAAGCTTACCGAATACAACAGAAGGCTTAGTGGATGAAACGTTCGGATAAAAGCAACAAACGAAAGGAGAACATAAGAAAGAATAAATCAATAATAATCAATCTATTTTATACATATATATATATATATATATATATATATATATATATATATATATATATATATATATATATATATATTGATGCATGTTTCATTAAATAATATAGACAAGTTTTGTCTATTTATTTTGTGTAAATTCTTTTCATATCGTCTGATAAGCTTAATAACATTATCATTAAACAATGAAAGAAAATCACAATATTCATACATATTTTTGAATCCTATCCAACAACATGCCTGGCCGCATACACAATTCCAGAAAATCCTCGTTGAAAACACAACTATACTTAAACATGAAAACAATAAACAAAAATTAAAAATTCTTGAAGCTATATACATGAAACAGTTGAAACCTAACCTGAACAAAATAAACTATGAAATCTCCACAAATATTCTTAAATGCCTATAATTTATAACAGAAGCCATTGGTTTATACTAACGGCTTCCCATACTTAATACTTCTCGTTTTCACTCTCGCGTGGTCATGTGTGACGTCATAAGCTGCGGTGCAATTTTCGCTTCCAGCGTCTCGTATGCATGAGTTTGTCGCTGCTTGGAAATCTTTCATGCAAACAAAAACAGACTATCATTATTGTTTTGTCCGTGTATTGTTTAATATATTGTAATGTAATTTTCATCTTTGATAATGGCTTATGTAAGCCGAAAGCTTAGATAGGATTAAAAAATATGTATCAATATTGTGATTTTCGTTTAATGATAATGTTATTAAACTTATCAGACGATATGAAAAGAATTTACATATCAGCAAGCCATGTATTAATTCAGGACTATAAAAAAAAACTGACTTCTTGATTTATAATGTATTTCTCTAATGAAAGCTTTAACAATATATTAACGTTATACACATACTGGCGTTTTTCTTACAGTATCATTACTGCATTAAATATATTGCAAATAGTTTTACCATAGAAATACATAGCAAATAGTTCTACTATAGTAATACATAGAAAATTGTTCAAAAATAGAAATGAATTGCAAATAGTTCTACTATGGCAATGAACTGCAAATAGTTGTACTATAGAAACACATTGCAAATAGTTCTACTATAGGATTGCATTGCAATTAGTTCAACTATAAAAATGCATTGCAAATAGTTTAACTGTACATATGAATTGCAAATAGTTCTACTATAGAAATGCATCGCAAATAGTTCTACTATAGAAATGCATCGCAAATAGTTCTACTATAGAAATGCATTGCAAATAGTTCAACTATAGAAATGAATTGCAAATACTTCTACTATGGCAAGGAATTTCAAATAGTTCTACAATAGAAAGGCATTGCAAATAGTTCTATTATAGAGATACATAGCAAATAGTTCTACTATACAATTACATAGCAAATAGTTCTACTATCGAAATGCATTGCAAATAGTTCAACTATATAAATGAATTGCCAATAGTTCTACTATGGCAATGAATTGCAAATAGTTTTACTATAGAAATTCATTGCAAATAGTTCTATTATAGAGTACATAGCAAATAGTTCTAATATACAATTACATAGCAAATAGTTCTGCTATTGAAATGCATTGCATTTCTTCCTGATTTGCTTCAATTCTGTAGAAAAACATTTTGCAAAGCACTTTCCTTAAGTTTTAATATTCCTCCTCTATAAATATTGCAAACATTAAATTTTGATCATTAACAATTATTTTTCTTTTTAATTTAAAAAACTCTATAAGTGACCTTACTGGCATACGAACCCTTAACTTTTCAATTACTCAATCCCTCACACAAATGGTTGACTTTGTCACACGTTTCCCTAATAACCAGGACGGTAAGGCTTCCCTTCTCGATCTCTGTTTCACTTCCATCCCCGAGTCCTGTCGTACCCCGCAGCTCTGCCCTCTTGGCAACTCTGATCCTGCTGTAGTGACTGTCAACATCTTCTACTCTACCACAAACGAAGAACCTCCTACCAACAGAACATCTTTCTGTTACCAACGAGCTGACTGGGACTCGTTCCGTGATTTCATTCGCGATGTGGTCTTTAATCTCCCTGTTCAAGAATGCGCTTCCGAGATCTCCTCCTGGGTAAAAGCTGGAATCGTGACTTTCATCCCCGCAAGGAAATATAAGGTTAAATCGCGCGCATCCCTTTGGTTCTCTGCTGCCTGCTCATCTGCCATTGCCCATAGGAATCACTTCTTCCGCCTGTACCGTAGTGACATGTCAAATTGCAACAGACATCTCTTTGTCTCAGCCCGTAACGAGTGCAAGCGTGTCCTCAATGAAGCAAAGTCACTATTTGCTGATAGAATGTAACAACGTATTGCATCTCGCAAATTCGCTTCCAAAGATTATTTGCGTCTCTGCAAGAGCGTACTAAACAACAGCAAATCCCAAAATACCTCCTTCGTTCAATCAATTTGAGGTCGTGACTTCCTCAGCTGATAAGGCCGAGCGCTTTGCTCGGAAATTCTCATCCAATTCAACGCTCGACACGTCCGGTGTACCCAAACCCAATTTACCCCCTAGAACCGAGGCTCTATTGAGCGAGTTGCATATAACCCCGTCGTTGGTATTGGGCATCATCTCTAAATTAGATTCCCGTAAGTCTTGCAGTGGAGATGGGATACCTGCCATTGTCCTGAAGAAATGTGCTCCTGTCCTCTCCAAACTATACAACTACTGCCTCAACGACTCGTGCTTTCCATCCTGTTGGAAGTCTTCATCTGTTGTACCTGTCTAAGAACTCTGGAGCCCCATCTGACCCATCTAACTACCGTCTTAAAAGTCTCCTACTCCTCTTCAGCAAAGAGTGATAGTTGTCCTATCTACAGCTGATGTGTTCATGGCCATAAATGAATTTGTTTACCAAGCACTTCACAATAACGGAGAAGCTCGTGCCGTGTCTCTAGATATCTCTAAAGCGTTTGACAGAGTTTGGCATGCCGGCCCCCTTCGTAAGCTTCAGGGATAAGGTATTTCAGGACGATTATTTGACTTAATACAATCATTCCTGTCAAACCGTGTAAGGAAGATCGTCCTTAACGGATTCTCCTCCAGTTCCATTCTCACGAACGCAGGTGCTCTCCAAGGCTCTATCCTGGGCCTTACACTGTCCCTTATCTTCATTGACGATCTTCCCGATGTCATCAGTTCCCAAGTAGGCATCTATGCAGACGACACTCCTATTTACTCCTGCCTAAATAGCAAATCTGGTATCGCTGACAAAACTAACCTGGTCGTTGGTCTCGAAAAGGACCTGCAATCGGTTGTTGACTGGGGCAGGAAATGGATGGTTAACTTTAATGCCTCAAAAACAAAACTGCTCTCTATTAGTCACCACATAGAACCCTCCTTGCCTCCCATCAGAATGGCAGATGCTCAACTCCACGAGAGCATCTCTTTGCGACTGCTTGGTCTCACGCTGTCCGCTGACCTGCGATGGAACAAATACATTGAATCAAGAGCTTCATCTACCGCAAAGAAATTTGGTTCTCTGTGTTGCGCCAGAAAGGTTTTCTCGTCCGAGTCCATCCTTCAAATCTATAAATCAACTATTCGCCCTTTCATGGAATACTGCTGCCATATATGGTCTGGTGCCCCCGCTGTTCGTCTTAAGGTCCTCGACAAAATCCAAAGACGGATATGCAATGTGGTTGGCTCTGATCTGGCATCTCGTTTGCAGTCACTCTCTCACAGACGTGCCGTCGCCTCCCTCTGTCTTTTCTACAAATACTTTCATGGTAACTGCTCCGACGAGCTACTTTCACTGCTACCCAGATTGCATGAATTTAAAAGTGCTACTAGGCTGGCATCCCAGTCCCACTCGTTCACTGTCGAAACTGTTAAAGGTATCTATCTTTTCTGCTCCAATAGCTTCATATCTTGCACTTCCCATCTGTGGAACTCCCTTCCTCTTACTTGCTTCCCTGATAGCTATAATCTCTAACTATTCAAATGTAATGTCAATCGACATCTTCAGATGCCTTGATCTAATTCGCCATGATTCTCTTCATCCTTTCCTCTTTCACCTATTTACTCTTGCTCCACTTTTCTGTAACCCCTTGCGTACTAGTGGCACTCCCGTCTTGCTTGCAGTGAAATGCTTAAAGAAAACTTATATATTAAAAATATTAAGAATACAGTTATATTTTGCATATAATAACTGTATCCTGTTAGTAACTCTGACTGCAGACAATCTTCTGTCAGTTATGTTTACATTCATTCCTGACAGTAGCTCATAGCTTTCTTCCTAATTTTCAATGTATTCTATAAAAAAAACATTGACAATAAAACGTTTACATTATACTTACAATAGCCCTGTTCCATCGGTAAATTCAATAACGATATTTCCTTATTTTATTTTCAATGCATAACATACAGATTGAACGTGGTAACATGCTCAAATAAATTTTAGAGGCTTACGGCCATATCACGTTGAAACACCGATTCCCGTACAATCACTGAGTTTAAGCAACGTCGAGCCTGGTCAGACACTAGATGAGTGACGGTTTGGGAATACCAGGTGCCGTAAGCTCGGATGTGCATGTGGTGTAATAGATAATGATTCGGAACTGTTAATCGGAGAGCCGAGTTCCAATTCATGTTGGGGTTGATTATCAAAGTTAAGCAATGTCGAGCCTAGTCAGTATCTAGATGGGTAACTGTTTGGGAATATCAGGTGATGTAAGCTCGGATGTGCAGGTGGTGTAATAGATAATGATTCGGAACTGTTAATCGGAGAGCCGAGTTCCAATTCATGTTGGGGTTGATCACCAAAGATAAGCAGTGTCGAGCCTGGTCAGTACCTAAATGGGTAACTGTTTGGGAATATCAGGTGGTGTAAGATCGGATGTGCAGGTGGTGTAATAGATAATGATTCGGAACTGTTAATCGGAGAGCTGAGTTCCAATTCATGTTAGGGTTGATTATCAAAGTTAAGCAATGTCGAACCTGATCAGTATCTAGATGAGTAACTGTTTGGGAATACCAGGTGCTGTAAGCTTGGATGTGCAAGTGGTGTAATGGATAATGGTTCGGGATTGTTCGGAGGGCTGAGTTCCAATTCATGTTGGGGTTGATCACCAAAGTTAAGCAGTGTCGAGCTTGGTCAATACCTAGATGGGTAACTGTTTGAGAATATCAGGTGGTGTAAGATTGGATGTGCGGTTGGTGTAATAATGGTTCGGAACTGTTAATCGGAGAGCCGAGTTCCAATTACCGTTTGTCTCTTTATGATAACTTACGGGCAAATAATCTTGGTTTGTTTATTTGTTTAGCATCACATCAACACCTTTATGGGTCATTTAATGCCGAAAATTAATTTTCTTTGGTACATTAGCAATTTCACTTGCAAAAATGTATTTTTATACTTTCATAGTGTTTTGATTGGGGGATAACTATTTGCCCATAGTTGGGACCCTAACAGATGCTACCACCCTGGGTCGGGGTGTATCTGGGAACAACAGCAATTAAGAGATGGTTCCACACTCCTCAAAACCTCTTGATCAGAAGCTTTGCTGCTGGATGTAGTTTATCGTCATACCCAGGACAAATACTCTTAGGAAAGGTATTAATCCGCCATTTCTACCCCAGCTATGGGATATTTAGTAAGTCTCCTATCACTAAACTATTCTTATCTAAAATAAAAAACGTTCTTACTATCTAAAAATATGTTCTGGCTTTAAATAACCTGCAAATGGGTTGATAAACCGTAGAATATGAATCAATCAATAAAACAAACAAATTTTAGATTATAAAATTTGAGGTTTAAACCGTTAAATTCATATCTATAGTCAGCTAATACGATCATCCTTATTCATTCATAGCTTTGTTAAATTACCTTCACAGATTGTTATGACTGGATAATGTAATATTCACAATATAATAGCAATTTAAATATTTTGTATGTAGGTTTAATATGGGTAAATAGCAGGACAGACCGGGTTCTATAGGCTTCGATGGCAACGGGTCTACCGCAGAAAGAAATGGCAAACTACTGCCGCAAAAAGTCTGCCTCGTCTGTATCGAAAGATGCATGATCGCCTAAGCGTGTAAGCCCCTTCGTACTAGTGACATTCCTGCCTTGTTTGGGGTGAAATGATTAACAAACCTTAAATGCAACCTCAATCGCCATTTTCTATCATCTTGAATCCCGTTCATCTTTTGTCCTTTCCTCAATCCTCCCTATACTCAGTCTTTTCTCTCACTTTCACTCCCTGTAAGACCCTGCGTACTAGTGAGGCTCCTGCCTTGTTTGGGGTGAAATGATTAACAAACATTAAATGCAACGTCAATCGCCATTTTCTATCTTCTTGAATCCCGTTCATCTTTTGTCCTTTCCTCAATCCTCCCTATACTCAGTCTTTTCTCTCACTTTCACTCCCTGTAAGACCCTGCGTACTAGTGAGGCTCCTGCCGTGTTTGGGGTGAAATGATTAACAAACATTAAATGCAACGTCAATCGCCATTTTCTATCTTCTTGAATCCCGTTCATCTTTTGTCCTTTCCTCAATCCTCCCTATACTCAGTCTTTTCTCTCACTTTCACTCCCTGTAAGACCCTGCGTACTAGTGAGGCTCCTGCCGTGTTTGGGGTGAAATGATTAACAAACATTAAATGCAACGTCAATCGCCATTTTCTATCTTCTTGAATCCCGTTCATCTTTTGTCCTTTCCTCAATCCTCCCTATACTCAGTCTTTTCTCTCACTTTCACTCCCTGTAAGACCCTGCGTACTAGTGAGGCTCCTGCCTTGTTTGGGGTGAAATGATTAACAAACATTAAATGCAACGTCAATCGCCATTTTCTATCTTCTTGAATCCCGTTCATCTTTTGTCCTTTCCTCAATCCTCCCTATACTCAGTCTTTTCTCTCACTTTCACTCCCTGTAAGACCCTGCGTACTAGTGAGGCTCCTGCCTTGTTTGGGGTGAAATGATTAACAAACATTAAATGCAACGTCAATCGCCATTTTCTATCTTCTTGAATCCCGTTCATCTTTTGTCCTTTCCTCAATCCTCCCTATACTCAGTCTTTTCTCTCACTTTCACTCCCTGTAAGACCCTGCGTACTAGTGAGGCTCCTGCCTTGTTTGGGGTGAAATGATTAACAAACATTAAATGCAACGTCAATCGCCATTTTCTATCTTCTTGAATCCCGTTCATCTTTTGTCCTTTCCTCAATCCTCCCTATACTCAGTCTTTTCTCTCACTTTCACTCCCTGTAAGACCCTGCGTACTAGTGAGGCTCCTGCCGTGTTTGGGGTGAAATGATTAACAAACATTAAATGCAACGTCAATCGCCATTTTCTATCTTCTTGAATCCCGTTCATCTTTTGTCCTTTCCTCAATCCTCCCTATACTCAGTCTTTTCTCTCACTTTCACTCCCTGTAAGACCCTGCGTACTAGTGAGGCTCCTGCCTTGTTTGGGGTGAAATGATTAACAAACATTAAATGCAACGTCAATCGCCATTTTCTATCTTCTTGAATCCCGTTCATCTTTTGTCCTTTCCTCAATCCTCCCTATACTCAGTCTTTTCTCTCACTTTCACTCCCTGTAAGACCCTGCGTACTAGTGAGGCTCCTGCCGTGTTTGGGGTGAAATGATTAACAAACATTAAATGCAACGTCAATCGCCATTTTCTATCTTCTTGAATCCCGTTCATCTTTTGTCCTTTCCTCAATCCTCCCTATACTCAGTCTTTTCTCTCACTTTCACTCCCTGTAAGACCCTGCGTACTAGTGAGGCTCCTGCCTTGTTTGGGGTGAAATGATTAACAAACATTAAATGCAACGTCAATCGCCATTTTCTATCTTCTTGAATCCCGTTCATCTTTTGTCCTTTCCTCAATCCTCCCTATACTCAGTCTTTTCTCTCACTTTCACTCCCTGTAAGACCCTGCGTACTAGTGAGGCTCCTGCCTTGTTTGGGGTGAAATGATTAACAAACATTAAATGCAACGTCAATCGCCATTTTCTATCTTCTTGAATCCCGTTCATCTTTTGTCCTTTCCTCAATCCTCCCTATACTCAGTCTTTTCTCTCACTTTCACTCCCTGTAAGACCCTGCGTACTAGTGAGGCTCCTGCCTTGTTTGGGGTGAAATGATTAACAAACATTAAATGCAACGTCAATCGCCATTTTCTATCTTCTTGAATCCCGTTCATCTTTTGTCCTTTCCTCAATCCTCCCTATACTCAGTCTTTTCTCTCACTTTCACTCCCTGTAAGACCCTGCGTACTAGTGAGGCTCCTGCCTTGTTTGGGGTGAAATGATTAACAAACATTAAATGCAACGTCAATCGCCATTTTCTATCTTCTTGAATCCCGTTCATCTTTTGTCCTTTCCTCAATCCTCCCTATACTCAGTCTTTTCTCTCACTTTCACTCCCTGTAAGACCCTGCGTACTAGTGAGGCTCCTGCCTTGTTTGGGGTGAAATGATTAACAAACATTAAATGCAACGTCAATCGCCATTTTCTATCTTCTTGAATCCCGTTCATCTTTTGTCCTTTCCTCAATCCTCCCTATACTCAGTCTTTTCTCTCACTTTCACTCCCTGTAAGACCCTGCGTACTAGTGAGGCTCCTGCCTTGTTTGGGGTGAAATGATTAACAAACATTAAATGCAACGTCAATCGCCATTTTCTATCTTCTTGAATCCCGTTCATCTTTTGTCCTTTCCTCAATCCTCCCTATACTCAGTCTTTTCTCTCACTTTCACTCCCTGTAAGACCCTGCGTACTAGTGAGGCTCCTGCCTTGTTTGGGGTGAAATGATTAACAAACATTAAATGCAACGTCAATCGCCATTTTCTATCTTCTTGAATCCCGTTCATCTTTTGTCCTTTCCTCAATCCTCCCTATACTCAGTCTTTTCTCTCACTTTCACTCCCTGTAAGACCCTGCGTACTAGTGAGGCTCCTGCCTTGTTTGGGGTGAAATGATTAACAAACATTAAATGCAACGTCAATCGCCATTTTCTATCTTCTTGAATCCCGTTCATCTTTTGTCCTTTCCTCAATCCTCCCTATACTCAGTCTTTTCTCTCACTTTCACTCCCTGTAAGACCCTGCGTACTAGTGAGGCTCCTGCCGTGTTTGGGGTGAAATGATTAACAAACATTAAATGCAACGTCAATCGCCATTTTCTATCTTCTTGAATCCCGTTCATCTTTTGTCCTTTCCTCAATCCTCCCTATACTCAGTCTTTTCTCTCACTTTCACTCCCTGTAAGACCCTGCGTACTAGTGAGGCTCCTGCCTTGTTTGGGGTGAAATGATTAACAAACATTAAATGCAACGTCAATCGCCATTTTCTATCTTCTTGAATCCCGTTCATCTTTTGTCCTTTCCTCAATCCTCCCTATACTCAGTCTTTTCTCTCACTTTCACTCCCTGTAAGACCCTGCGTACTAGTGAGGCTCCTGCCTTGTTTGGGGTGAAATGATTAACAAACATTAAATGCAACGTCAATCGCCATTTTCTATCTTCTTGAATCCCGTTCATCTTTTGTCCTTTCCTCAATCCTCCCTATACTCAGTCTTTTCTCTCACTTTCACTCCCTGTAAGACCCTGCGTACTAGTGAGGCTCCTGCCGTGTTTGGGGTGAAATGATTAACAAACATTAAATGCAACGTCAATCGCCATTTTCTATCTTCTTGAATCCCGTTCATCTTTTGTCCTTTCCTCAATCCTCCCTATACTCAGTCTTTTCTCTCACTTTCACTCCCTGTAAGACCCTGCGTACTAGTGAGGCTCCTGCCGTGTTTGGGGTGAAATGATTAACAAACATTAAATGCAACGTCAATCGCCATTTTCTATCTTCTTGAATCCCGTTCATCTTTTGTCCTTTCCTCAATCCTCCCTATACTCAGTCTTTTCTCTCACTTTCACTCCCTGTAAGACCCTGCGTACTAGTGAGGCTCCTGCCGTGTTTGGGGTGAAATGATTAACAAACATTAAATGCAACGTCAATCGCCATTTTCTATCTTCTTGAATCCCGTTCATCTTTTGTCCTTTCCTCAATCCTCCCTATACTCAGTCTTTTCTCTCACTTTCACTCCCTGTAAGACCCTGCGTACTAGTGAGGCTCCTGCCGTGTTTGGGGTGAAATGATTAACAAACATTAAATGCAACGTCAATCGCCATTTTCTATCTTCTTGAATCCCGTTCATCTTTTGTCCTTTCCTCAATCCTCCCTATACTCAGTCTTTTCTCTCACTTTCACTCCCTGTAAGACCCTGCGTACTAGTGAGGCTCCTGCCGTGTTTGGGGTGAAATGATTAACAAACATTAAATGCAACGTCAATCGCCATTTTCTATCTTCTTGAATCCCGTTCATCTTTTGTCCTTTCCTCAATCCTCCCTATACTCAGTCTTTTCTCTCACTTTCACTCCCTGTAAGACCCTGCGTACTAGTGAGGCTCCTGCCGTGTTTGGGGTGAAATGATTAACAAACATTAAATGCAACGTCAATCGCCATTTTCTATCTTCTTGAATCCCGTTCATCTTTTGTCCTTTCCTCAATCCTCCCTATACTCAGTCTTTTCTCTCACTTTCACTCCCTGTAAGACCCTGCGTACTAGTGAGGCTCCTGCCGTGTTTGGGGTGAAATGATTAACAAACATTAAATGCAACGTCAATCGCCATTTTCTATCTTCTTGAATCCCGTTCATCTTTTGTCCTTTCCTCAATCCTCCCTATACTCAGTCTTTTCTCTCACTTTCACTCCCTGTAAGACCCTGCGTACTAGTGAGGCTCCTGCCTTGTTTGGGGTGAAATGATTAACAAACATTAAATGCAACGTCAATCGCCATTTTCTATCTTCTTGAATCCCGTTCATCTTTTGTCCTTTCCTCAATCCTCCCTATACTCAGTCTTTTCTCTCACTTTCACTCCCTGTAAGACCCTGCGTACTAGTGAGGCTCCTGCCGTGTTTGGGGTGAAATGATTAACAAACATTAAATGCAACGTCAATCGCCATTTTCTATCTTCTTGAATCCCGTTCATCTTTTGTCCTTTCCTCAATCCTCCCTATACTCAGTCTTTTCTCTCACTTTCACTCCCTGTAAGACCCTGCGTACTAGTGAGGCTCCTGCCGTGTTTGGGGTGAAATGATTAACAAACATTAAATGCAACGTCAATCGCCATTTTCTATCTTCTTGAATCCCGTTCATCTTTTGTCCTTTCCTCAATCCTCCCTATACTCAGTCTTTTCTCTCACTTTCACTCCCTGTAAGACCCTGCGTACTAGTGAGGCTCCTGCCGTGTTTGGGGTGAAATGATTAACAAACATTAAATGCAACGTCAATCGCCATTTTCTATCTTCTTGAATCCCGTTCATCTTTTGTCCTTTCCTCAATCCTCCCTATACTCAGTCTTTTCTCTCACTTTCACTCCCTGTAAGACCCTGCGTACTAGTGAGGCTCCTGCCGTGTTTGGGGTGAAATGATTAACAAACATTAAATGCAACGTCAATCGCCATTTTCTATCTTCTTGAATCCCGTTCATCTTTTGTCCTTTCCTCAATCCTCCCTATACTCAGTCTTTTCTCTCACTTTCACTCCCTGTAAGACCCTGCGTACTAGTGAGGCTCCTGCCTTGTTTGGGGTGAAATGATTAACAAACATTAAATGCAACGTCAATCGCCATTTTCTATCTTCTTGAATCCCGTTCATCTTTTGTCCTTTCCTCAATCCTCCCTATACTCAGTCTTTTCTCTCACTTTCACTCCCTGTAAGACCCTGCGTACTAGTGAGGCTCCTGCCTTGTTTGGGGTGAAATGATTAACAAACATTAAATGCAACGTCAATCGCCATTTTCTATCTTCTTGAATCCCGTTCATCTTTTGTCCTTTCCTCAATCCTCCCTATACTCAGTCTTTTCTCTCACTTTCACTCCCTGTAAGACCCTGCGTACTAGTGAGGCTCCTGCCTTGTTTGGGGTGAAATGATTAACAAACATTAAATGCAACGTCAATCGCCATTTTCTATCTTCTTGAATCCCGTTCATCTTTTGTCCTTTCCTCAATCCTCCCTATACTCAGTCTTTTCTCTCACTTTCACTCCCTGTAAGACCCTGCGTACTAGTGAGGCTCCTGCCTTGTTTGGGGTGAAATGATTAACAAACATTAAATGCAACGTCAATCGCCATTTTCTATCTTCTTGAATCCCGTTCATCTTTTGTCCTTTCCTCAATCCTCCCTATACTCAGTCTTTTCTCTCACTTTCACTCCCTGTAAGACCCTGCGTACTAGTGAGGCTCCTGCCTTGTTTGGGGTGAAATGATTAACAAACATTAAATGCAACGTCAATCGCCATTTTCTATCTTCTTGAATCCCGTTCATCTTTTGTCCTTTCCTCAATCCTCCCTATACTCAGTCTTTTCTCTCACTTTCACTCCCTGTAAGACCCTGCGTACTAGTGAGGCTCCTGCCTTGTTTGGGGTGAAATGATTAACAAACATTAAATGCAACGTCAATCGCCATTTTCTATCTTCTTGAATCCCGTTCATCTTTTGTCCTTTCCTCAATCCTCCCTATACTCAGTCTTTTCTCTCACTTTCACTCCCTGTAAGACCCTGCGTACTAGTGAGGCTCCTGCCTTGTTTGGGGTGAAATGATTAACAAACATTAAATGCAACGTCAATCGCCATTTTCTATCTTCTTGAATCCCGTTCATCTTTTGTCCTTTCCTCAATCCTCCCTATACTCAGTCTTTTCTCTCACTTTCACTCCCTGTAAGACCCTGCGTACTAGTGAGGCTCCTGCCTTGTTTGGGGTGAAATGATTAACAAACATTAAATGCAACGTCAATCGCCATTTTCTATCTTCTTGAATCCCGTTCATCTTTTGTCCTTTCCTCAATCCTCCCTATACTCAGTCTTTTCTCTCACTTTCACTCCCTGTAAGACCCTGCGTACTAGTGAGGCTCCTGCCGTGTTTGGGGTGAAATGATTAACAAACATTAAATGCAACGTCAATCGCCATTTTCTATCTTCTTGAATCCCGTTCATCTTTTGTCCTTTCCTCAATCCTCCCTATACTCAGTCTTTTCTCTCACTTTCACTCCTTGTAAGCCCCTGCGTATTAGTGGCATTCCTGCCATATCTGAGTGTAAATGATTAAAGTATAAATTAATAAACGGAAGACCTTTTTGGCCAACCCAATATTTTACTTGAGATCTCTGTTCACAGATATATCTATCGGCATCTGCTTTTACTATTTGCTCTGTCGTTCTATATTTAAGCCTTTGAATGAAAGTTCTGTCGTGTTTGTTTTATAAATCCTACCCATGATATCACAGATTTAAAAAAAATATATGAATGAAAAGGGTTTGATTTTTATCAACTGTAAATCAATCTGAAACTGTTATGATGACGAGTGTTTATTTCTTTGACAGAATTTTTGCATTTTGTCTGTACGGAATTCTTTTTTTTAATCGCTTCTGCCCAAGCAAGGCAATAAAGCCACTAGGACGTAAGGAATCATTGATTGTTAGAGAATACGAAACAAACATTATTAAGGGGAGTGGGAAATAAAAGAACGGGTATTAAGAAGACAGTAGACAACGATTGACATTGCATTTAAAATTTTGAAGATCAAAGTTGACAGAAAAACAGGAAATTGGATGTGATTTCCACAAGTGAGAGAGAAGAAACTGCTAGCATAGAACTTACGGTTGCATCTAACCGTTTGTAAAATGATGAGACCTTGCCGCCAATCTCGTATGTACTTAAATTCATAAATTCTAACGACTAGAGTAAAAAGTATTGTATATATGTATATATGATAAATAACTATGTTTTACGGAAGATTCAAAATTTTTCTCATCATTTTAACACTATTATTCCTGTATCAGTCCATATTTCTGAGATGAGGTATTATGTACACTATTCATATTGTTCGAACTATCGTCCTCATCTTTGTTGCCATATTTATCCCAACGTTTCGGCCGTTGTACGCTCCCGCCTTCTTCAGGTAGTTCCCTTTTGTTTATGTATTCATGATATTGATCATCGTACCACAAGTAAAAGTTGTTATTTTACACTTGTTAATGGGTGTCGTTGAAGCTAATTAAGTTTACTGGAGTTTTCTGGGGACTTTAGTCTTTCGCAAGCCTATCCCGGACAGAAAGGAGTCAAACCTGATCTTCACCGATATTCCTGTGGATACTGAAACACAATATGGAGATGCAGAATTGGTGCAGAGTGAGCTTGCTGGAGATGGACCAATAAACGGGGACTAAAGGAAGAGTGGCATTCACTGAAGCATGCAGCAACAGGGCCACAGCTAGTATTAGTTATGTCTATTTTTTGTGGCCATTAATAATTAAGTATAACTAAAGACTTCAATGATAAGATAAAACAGTATTTAATTACAACCAAAGATAATTAAACATTTCAGTGAACGCCTTATTAGTAGTGCGGCTCGGCTTAATGTTTGGTAAATCCTAAATCAAAACCCAAAACATCAATGCACAATAATTCACACTAATTCAAGTGGATAGTTCCACTCAATAGTCACACAATAATCACTGCAGTCAGTAGCCTGACACTGCTACTTATACACCTGGTGGAAAACATAAGTCCAGAGTGTCATGCTCGAACCTCGATGTTGGTAGTATTCATTTTCTTCCAAAATGACACCTTTACTACAGTAGATTACTAATTAAAGTTTATTTTAAAGTATATTTTCAGTATCTGTCTATATTTCCGAGATGAGGTATTAACCAAGTATTGAACACACACCCTTTGGGTCCTGTCACTGGATCTAACTAACGCCTTTATCCAATATCTGGTTAAGGCAGTGGAGAACTTGGAGAGGGGAATTAATAGGAGATAACTGATAACTGACATCCATTAGACATGGCACGTGGAACGAGAACAGTCTACACCAGCGAGCGAAATAAAGGGTTCAGCTAGTTATAGTTATGTCTATTTTTTGTGGCCGTTAATAATTAAGTATAACTCAAGACTTCAATGTTAAAATAAAACAGTATTTAATTACAACCACAAATAAATACGTAACAAGAACAAAGAAGTAAAAGCCAACCAAAGATAATTAACCATTTCAGTGAATACCTTGTTAACAGCGCGGCTCAGCTTAACGTCCGATAAATACTAAATTAAAACCCAAATCATCGACGCACAATAATTCACACCAATTCGACTGGATAGTTCCACTCAATAATCACTCCAGTCAGTAGCCTGACACTGCTATTTATACACCTGATGGAAAACATATTCATAAGTCCAGAGTGTCATGCTCGAACCACGATGATGGTAGTTACTCATTTTCTTTCTATATGACACCTTTACTACAGTAGATTAATAATTAAAGTTTATTTTAAAGTATATTTTGAGTATCCGTCTATATTTCTGAGATGAGGTATTATGTACACTATTTACATTGTTCGGACAATCGTCCTCATCTTTGTTGCCATATTTAACACAACGTTTCGGCCGTTGTACGCTCCAGCCTTCTTCAGGTGGTTGGAATGTCGAAATGAAACCTTTATTTCGCTCACTGGAATAGACTGCTCTAGTTCCACGTGCCATGTCTAATGGGTGTCAGTTATCAGTTATCTCTTGTTAATTCAACTCTCCAAGTTCTCCATCGCCTTAACCAGGTATTGAACTCACAACTTTTTCGGTCCTGTCACTGGATTTAACTAACGCCTTTATCCACTATACCATATGTCCTTGAGTTCAATTCGACATTCCATTCAATATCATGAATACATAAACAAAAGGGAACCACCTGAAGAAGGTCGGAGCGTACAACGGCCGAAACGTTGTGATAAATATGGCGACAAAGATGAGGACGATAGTCCGAACAATGTACATAGTGTACTATTATTCCTGTTACTATAAACTACTAAGTAGCGAGGTCTCTAAGCCGAGTAACGCATATACCGGACCCTTCGGCAACCGTTACATTACCAACCCTATTATTAATTACGAAATTCCATTTTATACTTAATATCTTTCTTAATAATTAAAACATCCTATTTATATTTGACATACTCTTAGTAATTCAGACACTTTACTGGCTTAATGCGATTTATTTTGTTTTACGGTATATCAACACCTCAATGGGTTATTTAATGCCGACATTTTTTATTGCTGGTAATCTTTTCCAAAATCTATTGCTGGTAATATTTGTTTTTCAAAAAAATTGTATAGCTGGTAATATATTTTTTCTTAAATGTATTGCTGGTGATAATTTTTCCCCAATAAATCTATTGCTGTATTAAAACCTATTTTTACACTTTCATAGTGTTTTGACCCCAGTTTGGGGGTTAATCATTTGCCCATATTTGGGACCCTAACAGGTGCTGCCAATCAACGTCAGAGTGGACCTGGAAACATCAGCAATTAAGATGTAGTTTTACTCTCCTCAAAACCAGAACGGAGTCGTTGCTGTCGGGTGTAGTTTATCGTCTTACCCAGGAAGGCACTTTACTGGTAATTGAAAGAGATTCTTCTAGTGAGAAACGAACTTAGTCCTAATGATCTAAGTAGCTAACCATTACTCTACGTAAAGGCGCTTTTCTAAAAGGGAGGGGGTACTAACCCCCACTTTTTTGTTTGCACAAGACCATATGTGTGGGTTAACTCACGACTAATTATCAACCGGCCTAACATTGACTCGTGAGATGTGCTCTCCTTAAATAATAATTGGGATTTAATAAGCTTAGTTTAATTTTTGGCACAAAACCACAAACGTGGGGCACCTAGTCTGGATCGAACTTATTATAAAATAATAATGGTCAACCAGAGTAAGTCAAAAAACCATTACTCCACACCGAGGTACACTTCTGTTGTAGCCTTGTTGAAGCCAGAAATTGGAATTGAGTTAAACAAATATATTAACAGTAATACAAACATATACAAACGAGGGTGTTACAGCAAGAATGTTCGGTCCGACTGTCAGAGCTGACTGCTGGAAACTTCCCTCTCCAAAAAGGCATTATCTGCACCTATTTAGAGTTGGGAGAGTCCATGCGTGCATTGATCGAAGAGAACTGCTTTCTTGTTGGTCGGAGAGAATAGACCAGACTGAACGCGACCAACCCACGAAGATCCCAACGGCGGACTAGTCAAAGATCTCAACGGCCACAAACTCACCATATTATGGCCACAGTCTCACCACACTAACGTCACAGCCTCCCAACGCTGGGTACTGCTGCTGTGGAGTCTATAGAAGTAGAGCCACAACCTCACCGAACTGAGGTCACAGTCTCACTACACTGAAGTCACAGCCTCGCAACGCTGGTTACTGTTTATGTGGAGTCTATAGAAGTAGGGCCACAAACTCACTCACCAAATTAGGGCCACAATCTCACCACAATAAGGCCAAAGCCTCGCAACGTTGGGTACTGCTGCTGTGGAGTCTATAGAAGTAGGGCCTCAAACTCACCGCACTGACGCCACAGTGTCACGACAATGATACCACAGCTTCGCAACGCTGAGAACTACTGGTGTGGCGTCTATAGAAGTAGGCCAAAACCTCATAAAACTAGGGCCACAATCTAACCACACTAACGCCACAGATTCACAACACTGGGTACTGCTGATGTGGAGTCTATAGAAGTAGAGCCACAACCTCAGAACACTGAGGCCACAGTCTCACCACACTGATGCCACAGCCTCGCAGCGCTGGTTACTGTTGATGTGGAGTCTATAGAAGTAGGGCCTAATACTCACCATACTAAGGCCACAGTCTCACCACACTGAGGACACAACCTCTCAACGCTGGTTACTGATACTGTGGAGTCTATAAAAGTAGGGTCATAATCTCAACACAGAGAGGCCAGAGCCTCACCACACTAATGCCACAGCCTCACAACGCCGAGTACCGCTGCTGTGGAGTCTATAGAAGTAGGGACTCAAACTAACCGCATTGAGGCCACAGTCTCACCACACTGATGCCACAGCCTCGCAACGCTGGGTACTGCTGGTGTGGAGTCTATAGAAATAGGCCAAAAACTCACAAAACTAGGGCCGCAGTCTAACCACACTAACGCCACAGCCTCGTAACGCTGGGTACTGCTGATGTGGAGTCTATAGACCTAGGGCCACAAAATCACCACACAGAGGCCACAGTGTCACCACACTGATGCCACCGCTTCGCAACGCTGGGTACTGCTGGTGTAGAGTCTATAGAAATAGGCCAAAATATCACAAAACTAGGGCCGCAGTCTAACCACACTAACGCCACAACCTCGTAACGCTGGGTACTGTGGATGTGGAGTCTATAGACGTAGGGCCACAAAATCACCACACAGAGGCCACAGTCTCTCCACACTAACGCCACAGCCTGCCAGTACGAAGTACTGCTGCTGTGGAGTGTATAGAAGTAGAGCCACAACCTCACCGAACTGAGGCCACAGTCTCACCACACTGATGTCACAGCCTCGCAACGCTGAGTACTGCTGCTCTGTAGTCTATAGAAGTAGGGCCACAATCTCAAAAACTAGGGCCAAAGTCTCAACACAGTAAGTCCACAGCTTCACAACGCTGGGTTCTGCTGCTGCGGTTCCTATAGAAAGTAAGTTTTTACACGGTGCAGATGCTGGCCTCACAGACGGTTTGAAATCAGAATTGTACTTCTCCTAGACTGGTTGCCAACCAAAGCTATATAAACTGCTCTATTATTAACTTTTAGCTGAAAGAAAAGATGGATACACCCCTTCTCCGGGGACACCGAACTCTACGGGTTCGGCTGGAATTACCAAGCGACATGCCAATCCCACTGTTCGTTACTCACACACACAATATCGATATGGAACATAAATACATCTATCTTTTAGATTTCATATCTGTAATATTTGTAGAACCATTGCGATACACTTCACAAAATTTACAGTTAGATAGACGCATATTTCCATTTTTTATTTTTTTGGAGAACAAGCTTTTCTTAGATCAATATTGACCGGTAGTTACGTTTAAGACCATCATCGACATTCGTATCCTTCCTGAACAAGATTGCAAGGGTTTAAAGACAGGTAATAAAATAAAATAAACAGAAACCCTACAGAGCTGAGAGTTGATCTGAAACATCAATGCGAATCCCTTTATTTTGTTGTTTATTAGAATTTAAACAAGTCATTCATGATTATTCCAGGATTAAGAGGAAGAGCTGGTCAACAAAGGCCCTCGATTATTAATCTATGTATAAAATTCTGTGACTTCTGTCCGTCACATCTAAAATAACCGTACATTGTCCGATCGAAACTAAATCTTTTTTTTTTTTTTTTTGCTGGGGATGCAAACAGGTGAGGGGGTACAAAATACAGTTGGTTTTACTAAGATGCGTAGCTTAGTACAATAAATTTTCATTAATTTTTTTTGGAAAAATTAAAAGTTTTATTATTTAATAATACTCCCACTAGTATAAAAGCAATTTAATGATTAAAATAACAAATACTTATTTAATAAAAATGCAATATTGTTTTTTGCATACCTTTTCTTTAAGTTTTTATCTACAAGAATCTAGCTTTTAGTTCGTCCTGCGTTTACGAGAACTATAAACACATTACAAGGCTAAACGTTTCAAAAAGAATTTAGCTCCAGAAAGAAATATTTACGTATAGCCAGTCGTATGTTGCATGCTCAAGAGTAAGAAATCCTAAGAATTTATTCTTCTCTGTTAAAAAGGAAAAAGGCAAAAAAAAAAATTTCTTAAAAATATTGTTTACCATGAAGTCAGATAAAATTAAATTAAATTATAGAAATTATTAAAACGCCAAGTAATGTTTTAGTCAGTGTATTTTCCAAACAAATCAGCTTATCCAAATTTCATTGATTGGTTTGCTAAATAGCGAAGCGTAGAGTTTGTAAATCTCGACAAAAATGTAAGCGATAACTTCAATAATAGTAAATAAATACTGTGTGGATTTCAACAGGCGTCAGCTTGTGGCAAGAAAAATTCTAGTACAAGATACTTCAGAGTACTAAATATATTTTATCATCATCCCATCAACTCTGCTGTCTATTTTCGATTGTCACTCATAATTCTTTCATATTGTTTCTTTATATTAACTAACTTTAAAAATTATAAACCAGTTTTTCCCTATAGAGTAACGTCAACTCAATGATCAACTGTAAGGATCTGAACGTCTTGATTTTTGCAGAAGCTTCCGTAAACGGTGCTAGCACGATTTACTTTTTCAATATTTGATGGGGGTTTCCTTCCTAATCTTTTGTTGGAAGTAGTGTGGAATGTCAATATCTTGATTATGTCATCATTTTCTCTTCGATCTAAATGTGTTATTGTTTTTATTTCTTGCTACTGTTGAAAGTTTTCAAGCATTTGGTTTCTACTATTTGGTACAGTTCTTTGTGGTTCTGTAACGCTTGCTAACAAGGTTCCAAGAACTTACAGGCTTCATTTGCGAGAAGATATTTTTAATCATTGACCCGAGAAAGCAGTTGTATACAGCTAACAGAGTAGGTAATGGCTGCTACTGTTACTGCTACGGAATAACTACTTATTTAAGAGACTGCATACTGAGAAAGACAATATTCGGAAATGAAAAATTGAACCTAGTCTGGACAATAACATCGGCAAAACAGACGCTAGCTGATATGTTTAGAGACAGAATGAAAACATTATGGAAACGGATTTGTTGTCAAGAGTAAATGGAGGAATAATGTACATCGATGTTGGAAAATATCAGACCGTATGTTTGTAATACAGCTCACTGCTCAAGAAAAAACAAACATACGAATGTCAACAAACAGAATGGATCCAGAATGTCCAGCTAACAAAGCCATGGAGGTCATCCAAGAACCACCATAGTCACTTCGCTGAACCGAGACATTCAAAGAACAAAGTAGAAAGATCCCACTTTTCCTTTGGACAAGTTTACCATCAAGGAAGATCTGAAACGAATCCGCAAACTCGCAGAGGACAGAGAAGGCTGGCAAAATATTGTCGAATCAGTATACAAGTTCACTGAAGATGAGAGAACATGTTAATTCATGACCTCAAATCGAAACCGAAAGCTGTCAGCTGAAATGATATTCTGAATTTCAAGCATGACTTTTATAGGAAAACCTTGATCTGACGATCTGACGAGGCTGTTTAAGAACATGACTCAAGTTTTTAGATTAATGTTTTTGCTTTGTAGGAATTTGCGATGTTGAGAAATTGTTTTTTCCAAAAATGGGAATCGTTTAGTATGATTAGCTTGGGTTGGTCACAAGGCCACAAGAATGTACGCTCATACCCTCCATCACAATGACTTACGATTTCGTGCTAGCTCAGTCATCGACGGCTTCTGAACAGTTTTGGCTACCCAGTTTCACTGACAATGTTTGGGTCAAACCGCGGTAGGGTTTTCATGAGTTTTCCAAATCAGTTCAGCACCGATAACATTGCAAATTCTTCTTTGGATTAAATTATTTTAGATATATGGCAGAAGCTTCAAACTAGATGTGGTAACAATATTTCATGAAACGGACGAATGGCACACTTATAAATGTGTAAGATAGATTCTGATGAGAAGGATTGTATGGAACGTTTAATATCGAAGCGAACCCGAAAACATATCCAACACAATTATCATAATGTTGTAAATTAGATAGGAAATTGCTTTATGCTTTAAGGTAGAGAGTTTTGAAAGTATTGTGCTAACAAAAATCTTGCTACGATGTGCCGTTCTTGCTGTGTTCCGTTGACAAACAAACTGAAATATCATTCTATGCAAGACAGTAAAGCCGCTAAGACACAAAGGGTTACTGAGTGTGAAAGTATAAGAAAAAAGAGAAACATTATTAAGAAGCAAGAAGAATGGAAGAAGAATCAAGAGGACAGTAAATAACGATTGACATTACAACGATTTACATTTTTGATGATCAGAGTTGGCTGGAACGTATGGAACCGGAAGAGAGTTCCACAAGCGAAAAGTGCGAGAAAAAGAAAATGTTGAGATAGAACTTACTGTTTTATCTAGCCATTTCGATTGTAAATTGATGAACTCTTGTCGCCAATCTAATACAGCGCTTAGGCTCATAAAGTCTGGGTACCATAGGTGAGAGTTCATCAGAACAGTTACCAGGGAAATATTTATAGAAAAGGCACAGGGAAGCTACGTTACGACGTTATTTACGACGGGAATGTGACTGAAGCCGAGATGCTAGGTCAGGACTAATAACATTGCTGATTCTTCTTTGGATTTTATTAAGAATTTCTAAATATATAGTATATATAAAAAAAAATATATAGCACCGGACCATATGTGACAGCAATATTCAAGGCATTGACGAACCTCGTTCCACTCAGGGTTGAAAAGGGTTAAAATCACCTTACTGCCCTGTTAAAATTATGGCTCCCCTCGTACATCCCCTGATCGCTTATTGTCTCCCTAGAGAGTCCATAACGCTCCCAAGGAACATTATCACTCATTTTGATAATCACTTAAAGAGATTATACTATTTCTAGAATTATAATCGTAATAAATGATTTTATTTTACATTTTAATTAATAACTATTAACTAGTTTTAACCCGTGAAATTTTCCCATTTTAATATTCTGGTGAATCTTAATTCTTCAGTTAATGATTGAATAAGCTCATAGCAAGTTTTACGACAATAAAATATCCGTAGAAATTCTCCTATCGCATCGTTAAATATTTAAGCTTGACAACTTTAACAAAATATTGCAATAACAATCATAAATATAAATGTTGGTCGTTATTTTAAGAATTTTAAGAAGTGGGTACAAATGAAAAGATTTGAAATTGACAACTTACATTTCACTGAAACAGCCGTTACATCTTCCCTTCTTTCTTTCTTTCTTTCTTACTTACTTTCTTTCATCCATTCATTTTCTCACTGAAACCAAGTAGTGTCTTTTCCCCTCTTTCAACGCGATCAAAACGCAATATTCCATTATTTATTTGGTATTGTCAGAAGTTAAACGCTTCTATTTTCCCTTCTTTTTTACTTTCTTACTTAAACCAAGTAGTGTCTTTCCATGCGATCAAAACGGAATAGTCCATTATTTACGAGGTATTGGTAGGACGTAAGAGAAGGTCAAGTCCAATTGTAATAGTATGTAAAATTATAAATTATAATAAAAACTTATCCGAAATTACGATAAAAAATAACCTGCTTAATAAAATTAATATTAATGACCCAAATAACGATGGTGTTATTATGTTAGGTTGGCCCAATCTTACCATAAGAGCAAAGACTTTACTAGCCAATGGCGTGTTCGGAAAAGACTTTTCTTGATAAACCAAGACTTTGAACCTGTTGTCTGTCTCGGGGCAATAAAAATCGAATGTTCTGGAAAAAAGAGAGGGAAAACTAATCTTTTGGATTATTTTCCACCAATCAGAAGGACGGAATTTCGAAACCCGAGATCATTTGTAAAAAAGACCTTCAAATACAAACAAGATAGCCGGACGATGAAAATCAATATTCATTTACGCTTCGCCAGTAGAGTCATAACATTGGACCAAGCACATCTAATAGGTGAGCTATGGAAGAAATGAATATTCTCCCGTTTTTATTTCCATCTATTACGAGTATTATTATATCTATATTATAACACCTTATTTCCAGGACAGAACGGAATAGCTGAAAAGGAAAGCAATGGCAAACATGTTTTGTGCTCAGAGAGAGTTTTATGCCACTGTCATACACAAAATAATATACACATATTTACATTCGTCCCACACAGAGAAACTATAACATGCATGCAACAACAAGCGGAATGAAATGAACGAAAAGAGAGAATCTTACTTGTAATAATTTACAACAGGAATTGGAGCTGCCGGAGATTCTTCTGTGCTTCTGGAGAAGCCATATTTAAGATTCTAGATTCGAGCTATGTCACTAGTGTAGACATATTCTGCAAACAAGAAAACGGCGAGTACTGCTTTTCCCAAATTGAGGACTGCGAGTCGGAGATAGTTTCTATATTTAGTGAATATATATTTCGATATGAAGATGGCGCCATGGGCTTGTAAGCTGCACCACGTGGCAGCTTACCAGGAGGAAGCTGATTTAGTCTCAGCCAGGGCTAAAAAAGCAATTGCTTGGTTTGACTCCTGGAAGCTGACGGAGGGACTAACCGCTTTCGTCACTCTATGAAGTGACGTCACTAAGTGCTCGTCACGTGATTTTATTTCAGCCAAAGGGAGATAATCGCCTTTTGTATCTCTATGCGTCAGTTAATATTTTTAGACCAGAACTTTAAACAGCGAAGCATCACACAACCAATTAACAACTCCGGATTACATAACCGAAACTAAAAACTGACAATTTCTTCTTCTGAAACTACCTTCAAGCAATCCTTCCTTGAAGAATTATTGGTGCTGCCATAATTCTTTGTTAAACACCTCATTTCAACAACTGAAGTTTCGCTACTTCGATTGACCTCTTCACTTCTGATAGGTCAGAACATCAACAACTAGATGCGTGTGAACTTCCGCTGTATCACATTACTAAGGAGATTTTTTCAAGTCCCATTTTCCCGCGAACTTTGTGGGAGAATGAAAATTAAATAACCAATAAAATAAATAATTTCATTTTTCCATTATGCAAATGGAAAACAAAAAAAAGGGTTTCCGGTCACGTGCAAAGCTTGTAACCCCATCTCCGGAAAGGAGATCATATAGTCTAGGTACTTTGGAATCGTTGGATCCAGACGTGTTTTGCAGCGGTTCTAAGAAAACGAGATTCATTCAGTCAGCCTCTCTCAACATGACTTGAAGTCGACCTCTCTCTTACCTTCGAGTTTAGTACACGCATGTGCGTCAATAAAAAAAATGACCCTTAAAATAAATAATAAACATAATAATTAAAAAAATAAATATTTTCATTTTCCCATTATGCAAATGAAAACGTGTATCCTTGGATAGCGTGAAGCCTGTCACGCAGTCAAAAATGCCTCTGTCTGTTTCAAAATCAAAGGCAATGCCAACAACTGAAAATTACACACCCACCACAGATGAACTATCAACTAAGAAAATCACCCAAGATGAAACCCCCCACACCACCACAAAAAAAAGTTAGCATAATCTCAAATAAAAAACTAAAACTATACACGCACAGGAAGATGTATAACATTTTCTAAAAAAATAAATTTATATATTTTTAATAAATAACGTATTTGTACAGCTCCGCTTTTGAGTTGGGGATGTATTGTGGAAGAATGAAAATTAAATAATAAATGAAATAAATAATAAACATAATGATTAAAAAACTAAATAATTTAATTTTCTCATAATGCAAATGGAAAACAAAACAAAAAAAGGGGTTTCCGGTCACGTACAAAGCTTGTGACCCCACTTCCGAAAAGGAGATCATATAGTCTGGAGACTTTCGAATCGTTGGATTCTGACGTGTTTTTGCAGCAGTCCTAAGGAAAGGAGATTCACTCACCCTCTCTCAACATGAGGTCGACTACTCTCTTACCTCCGAGTTTAGTACACACATCAATACAAAAAAATTGACCCTTAATTTTTCAAACAAATTTTTGTGTTATTTATTGTGGTCCAACAACATTACCATCTTCTGATACCGGACGAAAAAAACAAATGCCAAATACCACTACAACTTCACAATTTTTCTACTTAGCTTAATTTTTAATTGACGCTCAAAATAATATTTTGAGCAAACCTTTACGATTTTTTTTACTTACATATAAACCTATTGTAAATAAACTACTCCTTTCTGTCCAATTTCACACAAAGAGTCATTGCTTTTCTTGTGCGCCACAAATATTTTTTCTATATGGAAAAATTCCGATATAATAATAATAATAATTCTATATCTGTTTTTTTTTTTTTTTGTACCTATGTCCATTTTTCTCTCAGGTCCGTACCGTAGGTGGACAAGGACCACTGACTGTAGGAATACGGGGGCCGCGTACGAACAACACAGTCCTGGAGACATCGGTCATCTACAGTGAAGATTCCGTCTATGACGTCACATATCGAGTTTCCAGCCCCGGTTGCTACACTATCGACGTGAAGTGGGCTGGTTCCCACATACATCAGAGTCCTTTCATATGTAAAGTGATGCCTTGAACAAAAAAAAAAAATCAGGCATCCGTACTTGATATTGTATATTCGTAGTTTAGTGTATATGCGTACAAGGTGTCTCAATTTGCAGAATAAGTAAGTATTTACTAAAGTTTGATTGAAAGGAATGTTTATTTATTGTTAAAAAAATGTTTATTTATTGTTATAATGTATTTCGATACCTGTAACTACGAGTGAACGCGTGTCTGTGAGTAGTTTATAAAAACTCTTCATGACTTCCGGTTATTGGTCTATACATTTTTATGACTTCCGGTTATTCCTCTACCCATTTTCAACATTCAAGATCTTCATGAATGGAGATTTAAAAGATACGTAATTATAGATGTTATTTTTTTTAATCAATCTCTTATTGGAAATATTCAATACCCCAATAAACCAACTGATTCAGCTTTGAGTTGTTTAATTGAGTAATTTGTTTTTTTAAGCCACGCGCTATATATCTAATAAAAAATTGCCGAACAGTTATATTTAGGTGTAAATATTTAATTCGAAAATAACAAACAACTTTTGATAAAATCTATCGTTCTGAAGTTATCGACAATAGAAATTCGAATTCATTCGCGTCGCAGCAGCCATTACTGGCGTTGTTTGCAGATATTTGCTGCGGAATAAGCTTTTTTTAATTGCGCACGTAATGAGTCCTTAGTTGCGCAGTAATTCAGTCAAGTAAGAACCGTAAAAAGGCCGTTAACAATGTAATCTTCCGCGCATATCTGCTCAGCTGTGAATGTATCCAAACAACGCTAGTAATGGCTGTCGTGATGTAACGCGAATGAGTCCGAACTTTTATTGTCGGTAACTCCTAAACGGTAGATTTTATCAAATTTTTTTTGTTGTTTTCAAATTAAGCATGTAAATTTACATGTAGATATAACTATTCGGCAAATTTTTATTACATATTTAGCGCGGGGCTTAAAAAGCAAATTACCCGTTTAATTTACGGTTATTTTTATAGACATTTTTATATGTAATTCTTCTTGTATGTACCATCCACCGAACTGTTCACTCGTAAAGAAACATTAACAATAAATAAATAAAAGCATTCGGCAACATTTAAATGAAGGCCCGGGTGTATGTGCTTGGGTTGCTCCAAAGTAAACATGGCCTTGTATCACATCACGACTCGGTGGGAAGATGAGGTAAATGCCATATTTAAATAGACTGGTGCACGCGTAAAAAATAGGGGAAAATTAATAATGTTTGTATATTAACATTTTAAACTATCATTAAGCCTCGACACATATCAGAATTAAAAGATACTTAGTTTTTATCGATTTAGAAGGGGCGTCCTGTTTGTAATATCGATACAGTGTCAAATCGAATTCAGACTTTTACAGAGTTATTGGACTCAGCAATTTTGCGTACGGAAACATACTTTTTTGAGGGGTGGTTTAAAAAAATGATTTCTTTAAAAAAAAACCTATGTAAACATTGTTATTTAAAGTACAAAAATTTGGATAAATCAATAAAAGTATACACCCGTTCATTCTTCATTTAAGACAGGGGTGGGCAAACTTTTTAGTACAAGGGCCGCATTCTAAAAAATCATAGTTTTACTGGGCCGCATAGTATATATAAACCAAAATAATTGATATTTAAAATTGGCAAAATAAAGGGATTTTAAAGGAAAAATATAGTTTTAATAAATAACATTTTAAAGCGGGCCGCACGAAATCGTTTGGCGGGCCACATGTGGCCCGCGGGCCGTAGTTTGCCCACCCCTGATTTAAGATAAAAAGAAATTCCATACAAAAAAAAAAGTTTTAAAAATTGTTTTTTAAAAATTTTAAAATAAAAAGTCTTAAAAATTCAGAAAATTTAAAAATGCAGATATCAATGATATTGACACACTTTCAAACTTGACATTTGTAAATAAAAAGCTACGAACAGAAGAGATGGATTCATGCCTTTCTCAAGGATATTTGTGCGTAAGTGAATATAACATACCTACCTAGAATACGGACTCAGCTCACCGACTCCGAATGAGAAAGCGGGGAGCCGTGTCTAAAATCCAGTCGGGTTCGTTAAATTCACTTACGCACGGATCTTCCTGAGTAAGGGTATGAAACCATCTCTTTTCCTCCTAGCCATGGTTTGAATAACAGAACAGACTGGGTCTTATAGCCTTGGTTGGCAACCAGTCTACCGCAGAAAGAAACGGCAGCCTACTGCGGGAATATCTTCTGCCTAGTCAATCATAAATCGAAAGAGACAATATCGCACAAGCGTGTATCACGTGATGGCACTGAACTGACTGACTGCAATAACTTCGAAGTTCAATCACTCTGTAAAAATCAGGTATCGATTTTTCACTATATCGATATTATAAACAGGATCCTAAGATGATAAAAAAAAATCAATATTTTTTGATTCTGACAAATGTCGTGGCCTAGGAAATGTTTAAGAGAATGCTAATTTATAAAAATTTCTTTAAAAGGTTTTTCCTATTTTCTTACGAGTGGACCAGTCTACTTGAGTACTACGAAATATTCTTTCTTGTAACTTCTAATGAAACTAGTATTACTGAAAATTGCTCACTAAATATACATAAAATAAGAATTTACTAATGCTCCCGCTGTCTCCCTCCCTCTCCCTCCCTCTCTCCCTCCCTCACTCACTCATTCACACACAAAGCACATAGGTAAAAAATAGTAAGAACTTTTTTATATGCAGCGATAAAATTTATATATATATATATATATATATATATATTGACCACTAATATTATCAATATATATATATATATATATATATATATATATATATATATATATATATATATATACTTTATTTTAAGAACGTTGGAACTGGACTCTGTTCGTTTTCATTTTGCATGGACATATATATATATAACAGAAGACAGAAGAATATATATATATATATATATATATATATATATATATATATATTCTTCTGTCTTGCCTTTCTTTGAATGTTTAACAGCGTCAACGATTGCTTGAGTCGTTACTCAAGCTTCACGCTCTCGCATATGCTGGCCTGTGAGGATCTCCTTAGTAGACCGAGCATAGAAATAAATACAATATGGGAGCTGTTAATAAGGACTGACAGCAAGGCTTCAACAAAAGCAGCATTAGAAAAGAGAAATTATTGCAAATTCAGTCAAGCGTGACAAGCAGCAGCAGCAGATTAGGTTCAAGGCTGTAAGTTCTATATTCATGATTGTCCGACGGGATGAAAGTATTGGTTCGCGAATTTGGAGATATAGTAATTGTGTTGTTCAGTTCCTGGTTTTGACCCAGTGGAAACGAGGCTAGCAATAACTGAGCAGTACTAAATAAGAACTAGATGATATATCCCAAGAAGATAAGAAAGAGAACAATCTAATCCATCAAATTAAGGTTCAGTTCGAAATTATCTGGCAGCAACTAATGAATGTCGGAGGGTGTAATGGCTAAAACGTTGGGATTCCGCCTGGAAATAATATAAATAATTAATTGTACTGCTTGATAATATTTACCAATAAAATGGTGGTGGTGTTGGGGGTGGGGGGTGCAAACCAGAAGTTAAAATCGTGGGATCTATTTCAGAAATTTAAAATGGGGAGCAACTAAACCAGACGTTAAAGGTTTGTGTTGGAGGAGGGAGTAAAACAGATTTTAAAATTGGAGTCAGTTAAATCAGACGTCAAAAATGGGGGTCTAAATCAAATCAGACGTTAAAAATAGGGAGCAGTCAAATCAAACGTAAAATGTGGGGGTTTGAATCAGATCTTAAAAGTGGGGGGGAGGGTCTGAATCAGATCTTAAAAGTGGGGGGTTGAATCAGATCTTAATAGTTGGGGTCTGAATCAGATGTTAAAAGCAGAAATGTAAATCAGACGTTAAAAGTGGGTGGGGAGTTATTCCAGAAATTTAAAAATGCGGGTAGCTGGATCAGACGTTAAAAGTAGGGGCAGTCAAATCAGACGTTAAAAGTGGGGGAGTCTAAATCCGACGTTAAAAAACGGGTATATCTACATCAGGTGTTAAAGTCGGAGGTGGGGGGTGCTAAATCAGATGTTAAAAGTGGTGAGGTATAAACAGAATGTTTAAAATAATTCAGAAATTAAAAATGGGGATTAAGTAAAGCAGACGATAAAAATTGTCGAGAAAATAAAAATGGAGGTAGCTTAAGCAGAAATTTAAAAGCGGGTAGCTCAATCACAACTTTAAATGGAGAGGAAGCTAAATCAGATATCCATATTTTTTTTTCAAATTTAACCAATCAGTTTTAAATTAAAACTAAAATAAAAGGTTCAACAAAGATTTGTCATTATTAAAAATTCATTTTAAACGTTAGGTAGCGCGTTTTTATGGAAATACCTAATTTTATGTGATATAGTATATTTGTGATAATGATGGAGATTTGTCGAATTTGTGGTTGTTCTGTTCGCTGCTGTCTTGGTTGGTGATATGTGATGTAAGTGAGCTATTATCCGATAAAAGGCACTGTTAAAAGTTGCGATAATGTAGTGTTTGTGTAACCAGTATATGTGTTGTCAGAAATAGCGTTTTTATCATTATCAGAAAAAAAAATTCTCTGAACGAAATGATTTAGTGAATTCATAGATTGATTTGTTGAAGTTTTGATTTTTGTTGTTGTTGTGACGTTGATGAACATCATAAAGGTTTAATTTGTTTATTTTTGTCATCGTTAGGTCATATATATATATATATATATATATATATATACATATATATATATATATATATATATATATATATATATATATACATATATATATATATACATATATATATATATATATATATATATATATATATATATGTATATATAAGGCAAGATGTGTGTGTGTGTGTGTGTGTGTGTGTGTGTGTGTGTGTGTGTGTGTGTGTGTGTATGTCTGTGTGTGTAAAGAATGCACGGCCGCAATTTTCGACGGATTTGCACCAAAATTTACATGCACATGCTCCAAGTTAGTGGAAAGGCCAAGACCGACATTGCATTTCTCAACTCCCATCGATAGTGGAAATAATCGATTTTTTTCATGTAGTTTGCAGCCATTTTCTACTGGTCAGCGTGAGAGCCAACAGCTAACTGACACGAATGTTAACTAGCATACTAGCATGCAAAAAAAATCGATAGCTGCATTCGTTACAAGTGGGAAAAATTTAAATCTGCATGGCACTTTACTCCAATTGGCTCATTCGCTTGCTTAAACTCAACGTTGATTCTGATTCTGCAGAACTGGGTTGGGTGTGAAAAAGTATTTGTTGTTAACATTCTTTTTTCATTCGGTTTTTCCAGTTACGAGTCCGTTTTTTAAAGCTGATCGTTTTCTGTTCAATTTGTTTAGTTCTTTTTTCGTAACAGATTTAATGTTTAGTATAGAGCTTAGAAAAAATCGCAGTGTGAGATAGGCAAGAAGTAAGGCATGTAGCAACATCAGCACAGCAAAGGGCACTCCTTTAAAGGCAAGGAAGGACAAAAATATTTTACGTCAAGTGATAGCGATTGCTGTATGAGTCGTACGATTTTTGAATCAAGCACGGGCAACGCCGGGCCATGCTGCTAGTATATATATGTATATATATATATATAGTTCATATAAATGCAGTAGCATTAAAGACTTTTACTCGCAACCCCACGGAATTAAAGACTACACCCCTCACTCCAAAACGCACTGGCGATGGGCCTGGATGAAATAAAGTCTTCATTCTTCTTGGGTACAATGAAAGGCTTCAGTGTAGGCAGCAATTATTTCATATTCGTTTCTTTTTAAATTAGTATTTGAACAAAGTCAATAATGAATTCTAAAAAATTCTGAAGAATGAAAGAGGAAAAGAGAGAGGTACTTAGAAATGCAGATTATATATATAACCTGCGTTTCTGAGTGCCTCTCTCCCATTCATCTTTTGTCCTTTCTTCAATTCTCCCTATATTCAGTCTTTTCTCTCACTTTCGCTCACAGCAACTTCCCTCCTCTCTACGTACTGGTAGCATTTATGCCTTGCTTGCTGTAAAATTATTAAAATTTGTCACTTTAGCATCCCGAATCCAGAGTTTTGTAATGGGACCTGTTCGTTCATTCTTCAGGGGGTATCAGCAATATATATATATATATATATATATATATATATATATATATATATATATATATATATATATATATATATATATAATTCAAGAAACGCCAGATATTTTGAATATTAAAATAATATTAAAAATAGAGCATCAATTGTATGACATAAAAAGATGACTTTAAATATCAATTTTTTGTTGTCGTTTTGCCCGACTTCGTAATTTCTTGGTAATGTCCATTCATCAAGGGGTTCTATTTTTTAAACGAGTCATTTTAAAAACACACACAACCTCTTGATGAATGGACATTACCAAAAACTCCGAAGTCTGGGAAAACAACATCAAAAAATTGATATTTAAAGTTAAGTAATCTTTTTATAATATATATATATATATATATATATATATATATATATATATATATATATATATATATATATTTGTGTATTTAGCCAGCAATCCTTCTTTCAAGCACAATTCATTAAAAACGACTGACAAGGTGCTTTTATTTAGGTTTTATATAATTTCTCGTGCGATCTAATAAAGTTTTTCTTTTCAGAGGATAAATTATATAAAAATTGTCCGAAAGTTCTTTTTTTTCCGAGCTTTCGGCTATACAATATGTATATGTATAGCCGAAAGCGCTCGAAAAAAAGAACTTTCGGACAATTTTATATAATTTATCCTCTGAAAAGAAAAACTTTATATATACATATATATACTTCATAACTCGTGTTAATGTCATAAATATCGTCTTTTTTCCAATCATAAATAACTACGAAGATATTTACCGATCCAATTATAGACAGATCCCTTCCTTCCTCGTTCGTTTGTTCGTTCCTTCCTTCGTTCCTTTCAGTCCATTCATGATTTGCATGAATGAGCAGCATCTATCTCTTGTTAACAAATTGATTGCTTTAAACTGAAGTCAAAAAACAGTTTCCAATGTTTTGTGCCTCGGGTGTTGTTATTAGTCCCTGCAAGAAAACAAATTACAATAAAAAAAATATATATGCCTTGATAAATTATGCCGCATTTATATATATGATGGGATCCATGGCATTTCTAGCAATTTCTAGCGACGATTATTTGGAGGCCAAATTAATGCGCATGCGCGGCAGGGGAGGCAAAACTTAAAGTAAATGTGAGAATTTCTTAATGCTTCACCTTGCAGATTTATATGACTTTCAGAAATTATTTTATTTTTATTTCTATAACACTTTCTTAAATAAAATAGCGTACTACTAACCCAACCAGTTTCCCAAAGAGTAGTGATAGAACATAATAGCCTATAAAAGTGGCCATCTGGCAACCAGACAAAAATCTGGGGTGGACGCTGTGAGTAATTATGTCTCCTTGACCAATGACCATTCATACAAAGAAGGGAGCGGGAACACCACACTTTATTAAATTAAATAACAAACGGAGATCATCATTGGATAATAAGGTTGAAAGAATATGCACATGTACTCTGCACGGATAATTCGATCATCAGATCCTGCATAGATAATAAAAGTTAATGAATCTACACGCGCACTCTGAATAGATAATTCGATCATCGGATCCTGCATAGGTAATAAGAGTTAATGAATCTAAACGCGCACTCTGCATAGATAATTCGATCAGCAGACCCAGTATAGATTTTTATGGCTTATTTCAGCCATTTTTTTTTTTTTTTAAGTAACAGAATTCACTTTTGAAATTCTGGTCAAAATGAATAATAATTGACATTGCTTCAACTCATAAATTCAAATAATAGTATGGCTTCAAATGCCTATATAGTTAACGTATTTACTTATATATTTACCTCCGTTTACTTGTTATGTTTTAAACCCGACTATGAACAGGTGATAGTTAATCAGAGTTGAAGCCGACTTCTATATGAAAGTAACTTTTTGAGACACCTTCGTATGTTATATAATATGTATATGTATAGCAGGTCCACGAATAGAGACTCTGCTGCAGTACCCAGTAGTTTGCCCCTGTGATATTTTAGTAGCACGTGGTTGTAGTCGCAGTGGTGTAGAAAGACCGGTCCTGCTTACATGCGGTTGATACGCAATCTGGTTTCTCTTGGCGGTGGTTGACGGCTGTTCCAGTACCTGAAGAAGGAGGATGGCAATAACGAGCAATAACATAGTAAAGATGAAATTCATTTTATTCACCTCCCGAGAAGTGGATATGAAACGTTAGTTCATTTTACAAACATGCGTGCTGCCCAGCGCCATGGCGATAATCATATTTTAAAACACGGATCAGCATTAGGGAATGATCAATACTTGCCTCGACATTTCTATAGAAACGCACCTCTCCAAAAAAATAATTATTTTTTTTTAATTTTCTTTTTCATACCACTTTAATTTTAAAAGGGGGTCCAATTTACGATATAAATTCATTCTAAATTGATCCCCCACAAAAGCGAAGAAATAAAATGTTTATATTATGTGATGAAACATATTTTTACTAACATTACAGAATATTAAATAATTTCAAGTTAGAATTAAAGTTAATATATATATATATTATTTAAACCAAATTCTTACAGGCTTACGGCCACACCTTGTTGAAACATCGTTTCCCGTACGATCACCGAAGTTAAGCAATGTCGAGCCTGGTCAGTATGGGAATACCCGGTGGTGTAATGTCTAATCCCTAGGAATTGTTAATTCCAATTCCAGTTGGTTTTGTTATATTCACTTACGCACAAATTCACTTGGGAAAGGTATAAACCTCTTCACCCCCCAGCTAAGGGTCAATTAGTAAGACTTGTATTATTAAATCATTATTATCTAAAAAAATTCTTACAGTACCTGGTATTCTCAAACGCTCATCGATCTAGGTACTGACCAAGCTCGATGTTGCTTAATCGTAATACGGGAAACGGTGTTTCAACGAGATATGACCGTAAGCCTCCCTTACTTATGTTTATATTTTCTTTTGGGGGGGGAGGTGTTAACATAGGGGGGATCAATTTACAAAAAAATTAGACTGAAAACTGAACACCCATTTTTAAATTTAGAAATTTTTTCTCTTATTATTTTTATTTTATATATATATTCCATATCTAGAATGTATCATCGATAGTATTATTGAAAAACATGGGAAAAAATTTGGGGCGGGGAGGTGCTTTTCGGTAGAAAAGTCACAGACCTCTGACAAACTATCTAGTTAAACATCTCTTTGTGCCCAGTGTGACATCGTTTGAGTGGGGTGGGGCGCATGTACACCCTTGTGCAAATTAATTAAAACAACCGCTTTAGTAGTTTCCTTTCTTTCACCATACAGTCAGTTTTAGACCCACGGGAGTGACAGGCTGTAATTGATTTCTATTTTTTCCTCAGATTAAGTCATTTGCAGTGGTGTGCAGTAATATAAATTTATTTTTGGGGTGTATGATGAAATTTGTTTGGCCTTGAAAATATTGCGTCATCCGTGATTGCATCAGATTTTTATCACGCCCCGACACTATTGTCTCGACTGTCGATTAGTTGTCCTGCCGCCATTGTCTGCGATGGACGTTACTCCAAGGAAAAGCACAATAATTGTAACGCTGCACGAACATACTAGCAAGCTTTACCAGTGAGCAAATCAAAGTACTATAGATTGGCCCGGAAACGCTCGTGATTTAAATCCAATCGAGAATCTGTGGTCAATCTGCGAGGAACGACTTCGTGGAATGGACATATGAAGTACTTACATGTGCACTGGGTCATGTTTCATTGGTAAAATACGAAAAAAAGTAAATAATAACGGTATTATTCGTTTTGTTTCAATTAATTTGCACAAGGGTGGAAGTGATCATGGCCCTCCACATTTTCCTGTATAATTAATTTGCACAATGGTGTAGTTATCAACTCCTCCTGATATTTATTGTTAGTTGTTCTTTTTTATAATCTACTTTTCGGATTATTTTTTTTGAGGTGCTTCAAGTTCTTTCCTGGTGGATTTTCTTTTACAGTTATTTTTATTCATTTATTTAATTATTGCAGTTTTTGCTTTGGTATGTCATAACAAACAGTGTTGCTTACAGATTGTGATTTGGGGAAGGAAGAAAAAGGAAAAATATGTATTTGTTTATTGTTTTTCACTGATTCTATTTGTTGCTGTGCCTGTATATAATGTATATTAATAATTTCCTTTTTATCACATGACTTAAAAATATTGTCAGCATTGATAGCTTTTTAAAGCTCACTGGAAACAAATAATTTAAAACATCTTTTGTTGGAACGTAACGAACAGTCTTGAAGCAACGAGGATTTTTTTTTTCGTAAATGAAGGAAAAGAGATCTGACACGAAGCAAAGAAATGTGCTGCCTTTACCTTTTAGACTTAGAAAGAGCATCGAATAAATAAATAATGATAAAATGTCTCCACGTCAAATGTATGTACAGTTAGAAAATAACATCATAATACTTAACGAGAAACCAGTGTTCACCTAGAACTCTATTATGACATTGCTGTGTGTGTGTGTATTTAGGCAGCATTTTTTCATTGATGCATGCTTCATTAAATAATATAGACAAATATATATATATATATATATATATATATATATATATATATATATATATGTATATATATATATATATATATATATATATATATATATATATATATATATATATGTATATATATATATATATATATATATATATATATATATATGTATATATATATATATATATATATATATATATATATAATTACGAACATAAAGAGCCAGGCAAACCTACCTAGGTTTTACCTACGCGGATTGTCAGGGTAGGTAATTAGTTTTACTTTTGCTCTACTTAGTGTATTGAGTACTTTGTTCAGTTACTTTTGTTTTACTCGTGTTGGAAGTTTTTTTCTTTGGACTCTGAGCTTGGATTCTGGACGATTGTTTTCGCCTCGATTACATGTTCTTAGTTCTTTCTTTTTTTTTATTCCTTATTTTTCCTTGGGTATTGGTTTGTTCACTTACAAGCCAAAACACCTAAGGTTTTTCCGTACAAGTATATTTACTTATATTTATAAGATTATATATATATATATATATATATATATATATATATATATATATTATAAGTGAACTGATTTAAAATGTTTTTTCGCTCCACAGTAATAACCATGTTTCAAAAATGCACGCTAAAAACTTCAAATTTAATTTTGTAATTAAATTAAATTCATTAGTTCCATTTCACAGATAATTTATAATATTAATGCTCTGTAAATTTACATTGAGCATTGTTTTGTAAAAATAAAAATAAAAAATATCAATAAGAACACCGGATTATATATCTTACTGTTCTTTCTTTTTATTTACACACACACACACACACACGCATCTATATATATATATATATATATATATATATATGTACCAGATGTAACAGCAAAATTATCTCATTGTTAAATTATTCTTTGAACCGTTGTATCTTAGAAATGATAAAATATAACGTACTGGAATTCGCTGAGGTTTTTATAAGACTACTGGACTCTACTTTAAACAATAAGAAAGTATTTAGCTCTAAGTTGAAATGATGATTCCCCTTCCTTTTGTAACCTCCTGGTCCAGTTTTCCTCTCTACTATTCCCTCTTTTTTAAACTTATTCACTGTTCTCGTAATTGCTCTTGAATGAACTTTGAAGATAGAAGTCAGCCTGAATGATCTTTTTCCTCTCACCATTTCTCAGTTGGGAAGACATGGTGGGTCTGACACAATATGATTTTAACCTGTTGTTTTTTCTAGCTGAATAACTCAAAGGGTTTTTCAGGGATTCTTACGACAAATGGTGTCAAAATAATTAAACGTCTTATCAGAAATCCTGGAAAATTAGTTTAGTGGATTTTAGATATTAAACATTTTGGTGGATAGACAATTATGCTGTTACACGATTTGGACAATTCTGCTGCTACACCAGAGACAGAGAGAAGTTAGATAGATAGATAGATAGATAGATAGATAGATAGATAGATAGATAGATAGATAGATAGATAGATAGATAATGAGCAGACTGGGATAGATAGATAATGAGCAGACTGGGATAGATAGATAGATAGATAGATAGATAGATAGATAGATAGATAGATAGATAGATAGATAGATAGATAGATAGATAGATATGTTCCGAGCTTTGAATTCAGTTCATATAATTAATTGAAATCCATTGGGTTGGGTTGTAAAATATATTTCAGTAAAATAAAAGTTCTTTTTTTTTAATCAAGCTACAGACTTACTGATGCCCCTATAGTAACACCATAGTTCACGGACGGAACAAAAAAGGAATGAAAAACATGCTTTGTTCTCAGAGAGACTTTTATACTACAAATACATATCCAAAACTATATATACATATATACACATGTCCCACGAGAAGAAGAATATCTCACATATATCTACACAGCAAAGCAGTGTGTACGGAGAATAATATGAAAATTCTTCTGTTTCTGGAGAAGCCATATTTCGGATTCCAGATTCAAATGGGCCAGATTCATCTACTTTTAAGGCGAGGGCATATTCCTTGAAGTGGAAACGGCGAGTTTCTGGGTTTCCTAAACTGAGATCTGAAAGATAGAGTTTTTTTTTCAATATCTGGGAAAGATATATTCCGGAAAAAAAAGCGGCACCATCGACTTGTAATCTGTAGAATTTTCTGGAGGAGGCAGATTTAAACTCAGCCCGGGCCAATATGCCCGGGCTGCAAAAAAAAAAAAAAAAAAAATGAAACCGCTTGGTTTGGGTGCTGTCAACAAACAGAAATTCACTGCCGCTTTCCTCACTGTATGGGGTGACGTCATTTAGAGTCCATCACGTGACCCACGTGACTTATCGCCACCAAAAAGTGATAATCGCCTTCTATATTCCTACACGCCTGTATAAAGATGAGGAGAGTATTTTAAAAGATGATTTAACTGCATGTTTGAATTTTATTTTTAAAATCTCAATTGACCCAGACAGTTTGGAATGTGTGTATTTATTTCTTAGTCAAATTTACCCCAAGTAAGGTAGTAAAGCCACTAAGACACAAAGGATTACTGGGCGTGTACGAATTAGAAAACAGAAACATTACTATGAAGCGAGAACAACAGAAGAGTAATCAGGAAGACAGTATATAACGATTGAAGTTGCATTGACATTTTTTGAAGATTAGTTTGTTGAAAAGCATGAAGCCGGGGGGGGGGGGAGTTCCATAAGTGAGATGTGCAAGAAAAGAAACTGTTAGCATAGAACTTACGCTTCGCTTACGTATAGGCAAAATAAACTGTAAATTGATGAGACCTTGTCGCCAGTTTAGTACTGAGCTTAAATTCATAATGTCTAGGTCCCATAGCGAAGAGCTCATTTAAATAATTAAATAATTACCATGAAAAGTATTTATAGAAAAGAACAGGGAAGCAACATTACGGTGGTGGGAAATAGCTGAAGCCGAAATGCCAGGTCAGGACCAATAATATTGCTGATTCTTCTTTGGTACTGAAGTATATATCTTAAACTCAGAAGAATATGAAAGTTGTAAAAGTTATTTTCTGTGTTTGTTGAAAATATAATTTATTAAAAAAAATATTAATATTTATTTTAAAATAAAATTTAAAAAAAATGAAATGACAAATATCAGTTTGATTTGTGATATATGCTGGAAATGAAAATGTCTTGGGAAAGAATTATATTTTTTTAAATATTCTGCAAATTGAGAGATTATTGTGCCTTGAAATATTATTTTGGCAAATGTTAATAAATTTTGAATATTTCAATTGTGGCCTATTTGTGAATTCAATAAAGTCAAAATGGTGGATATTTTTTTTAAATTCAGGAAGTGTGAATATAATAAAACCCTATGATTACTGAATGTTTTACAAAAAGCTAAATAGGGTACATTTGGGGGAAAATAGTGCCTTCAGAAATTTGTAGTACAAAATTGAAGGAAAAACTGCAATAAATTTTAAATTGCTATACAGGTTGTCCATAAAGTTCGTGTGCACTTTAAAAAATGTATAACTTTATTTGTATTTGCGATAGAAATAATTTGTAAAAAAGGATTAGAAAGAAGCAAATCTATATTTTTTAAGGTTTTATTGAAATTTTATTTAATTTTCCACATGTCCTCCATCATTAGCAATACAAAGGGTAATACGATTTTGCAGCTCACGGAAAACATTTGCCAATTGATTTACAGTAATACCTGAAATCACATTAGTTATTTTAGCTATACTTAAAACTAGGTACATTAAATTTTATAACATTTTTACAGATTATTTCTATCGCAAATACAAGTAAAGTTATAAATTTTTTAAAGTGCACACGAACTTTATGGACACCCTGTATTTTACAAGATATTACATTGATTCATTTTCTACATCTTATCAACTCATTACAGGTTATTTAAAGCCAGAAATTATTTTTAGATTGTAAGAACTTCTTTTTTGTTAGATAATAATGATTTAGTCATACAAGTCTTACTAATTACCCCATAGCTGGGGTAGAAGAGGTGGGTTCATACCTTTCCCAAGGTTATTTGCGCAGAAGTGAATATAATGAAACCCAACTTGAATTGAAACTCAGGTATCCGATTAACAATTCCATGCCATTATCAATTACACCACCCACACATCCAAGCTTGCAGCCCCTGGTTTTCCCAAACGATCACCCATCTGGGTACTGACCAGGCTTGACATTGCTTAACTTCGGTAATCGTACGGGAACGAGGCGGTTCATGTTTAATTTAGAGTAATGCAATTGGAATAGCTATGAATCACGCTCTTCTCTCCCATCTCAAGCTATGAGTAAATAATAGGGTAGTCTGTGTTATCTAGCCTTGGTTAGCAATCAAAAAGAAGGACAATTTAAAACCAAAAGTGGGACCCATTTTTCGCTGCCAGTCAGTTAGTTAAGGTGCCATACGTGATACACGTTTGGGCGATCATGTTTCTTTTGATTCGTGACTGACTGCCAGTAATCTGTTAAAATAGCAAAGTTTCTACTGGGTGTGGCTAACAATACCACCCTGTAAAAAAATAGGAGGAAAAAAATGAAGGAATATAATTCAATTTGTAGAAATATTTATCATCACAAGTTCTATAATCTATTAGAGTCAGAGGGTCATTATATATACTGCAGCCATTGCAGCAGTGGTGTGTTTAGGGAAAGATAGTCTAACGGAACCCATCCCTCTTCAGGTTGGTTTTGAATTCAATTTTCCTTCTCCTAGTTTGGTTGCCACTTCAAGGTAAGATAGATTAGACTGCTTTGTTATTTAACCCATACCCAAGGGAGAAAAGATGGATTTATACATTTCCCAAGATTATCTGTGCGAACTCGGCCCATCAGTTTCTGTTTACGAGCCGATAACCATGACACTACTTTCACATTTGAAATATCTATCACCAAAGTGCAAAAAAAAAAAAAAAAAAAAAAGACAAAATCAGTTTATATTTCCAGGCATCAAATTTCTGTATGTCCACATCAGTTTATTTCTTTTTTATAAACCGGGAATTTTCTAACAATTATTGCTATAATGTCTCAAGATGATGGGCGAGGTATTTGTCGACACTGACACTTCCGAGGATTTCAGATGCTGATTTTCAAGGCAGGCGGTTTAAACGAAAACCAAGGAAACGTCCATAAAATGATTTGCTTAGTGGCTGAGAGAGTTGCACATTTCTCACTGATATTTGATGTTGAATTATAAGTAAAAAAAAAAGAAGAAAAAGACATTATGAATACTACTTGGCAAGAAAAATAAACCGTTTCCAAACTGAAAATTGGTGCAACACAGTCTTCCCACTTCCATTCCTCCATTTTGATCATGCACCTAAGATTTATATCTGTAATGGTTCACGAGTCATGAAGTCTGTTTTCATGTTTAATAAATGTTATAAGCCGAGTTTTTGGATCGATATTTTTATGTATTGACAATGTCAATTTTTTTGTAATGATCGATCATTTTTTTATATTTTTGTATCTTATCATTTTTGACTGTTTATATGAAAGTCTGTGAATACTGAAATTGTCTCAACAAGCAGGACTTGTTCCTTTTTTTTAACAGTAAATATTAGATGTGTGCAAAAGTCCCCAGTACTCATTTTTGAAAATTAGAGACTGAATATACAATTGAAAACAAGAAACTTTTTGAGAAAAAATTGCATTGAACTAATAAAAAAAATGTAGATCTTTGTCATTTTAAAACCAATTTTTGAGCATTTTCTTGTTGATTACTTATTTTTTTTTTTTTTATGGCTTAAGAATTAAGTCAAAATTCAAAATGAATAATAGCTGAGCCAGTGTTTCTTTGTTTCTTTTTGTCTTCTTCATTATTATTATTATTATTATTATTATTATTTCCTTTGATTTCTGGTGATTACTCATTTCTTTCCGGGTCCCAACCAGACACCTAAAGTCAAAAATGGCATCATGACATTTTCCAATGAACAATTAAAAAAAAAAAAAAAAAAAAAAAACAACAATACACATATTTTACATAGATAAAGCCCAATCGTAAGGTGTGGGCTATACTCGTGAGAACATTTTTTTTATTTCTTTAAGGCATGGACTCACAGGAATTCCTTCAATGAATCTATTGGAATCTTTTCCGATCAATCCGAGGGCTCCAACTACAAAAGAGATTGTTGATGTTCCCATGTGCCACATTTTTGAGATTTCGATTTCAAGGTCCTTGTATTTTGATAGTTTTTTTAAAAACCTCCAAAGATACATTGCTGTCTGCAGGGACTGCTATATCAATTATTATTATTATTATTATTATTCACTTTGTTTTGTTTATAAATTCTAAATTTTTCGTCATTATCTCTAATTCCTAAGAAGATCTCCAAAAAAAGGCAAAACGTTTTAAGCTCAATCTATACTTTTATAAAAATTCGGCCAATCAGGAAGATTACTAAAACTTTGAAAACTAATAAAGATTTTTGTCAACAACAAATCCTGAATACCTTATTGTGTTTTGAAATTATTCTTTTTTAAATTATTTATTATTTTTTGCAAGATTAAATGTGTTTATTTGTAACAAGAGTCACTCAAAATCTAATTAATGTTCTTTCTTAATTACAACAGATTTCACAGAAGCACACGCCCCAACGTCACTGGTGAGCTGCTGTCCCCTGAGATACTCCTTCATGGACACAAAGATATGAAAATATGGGGATACCAGGTCAGGATTGTGGGGTGGATGAAGCAATGTTGTCTCCCTACCCATGAGATGTGATTGCTTGTCTGATCTTTATGCTGCAATGAGTCTCTTTGTTATTATGCAGCAAAGGTTCATAACTTCAAATGTTATCAAAGCTTGATTCTCAGTTTTGACAATCAGCTCGTATCTGAGTCAGAATTAATAGCGGTGTCATTGGACATTAACTGAAAGAGTTACACCCACTTCTGGTTGCCTAGCATAGTGGCCATCACTTTCCTTGTGAAGCTACTGCCTTCCTGAATGAATCTGAGCACTACTTCATGTTAGCTAAAGTCAACATGAAGTAAAGAAAAACCCACAGTTAGCCTCATGATTGCCAAACTGTTGTTACTAGGTTTAGGGGTTGAACAAAAACTAAAAGTGCTGAGTTGGTTGGAAAATGGATAAACGAAAGAGTGAAACGAAAGAAGATAGAAATGTTTATTTTATCAAGAACGCTTTTTTGTTGTAGCAAAAATTTCAAGGAGTCTCTGTAAAGAACAGATGAAGAATTGAACTTACTCTGCTGGTGAATTAGTGAGTGAGTGCCATGTACTATCTGCATCATATGTATCTATCACATGGACTGCTAACCTTAGCGTCCTATCACAACCTCAGCTTGAAATGAAAGGGAACTAGCCTCTTCAGGTTCACCACAGGCATACACTTTTTTTTCGTTTTTATACTCTTCCAAAAGCTGAAAAGGGGTTATTACGGCTCATAGGATTTTTCATACATGCATGTCTGGCAAAAAAGATTTAATGTCTGCTACATACCTTTCAATTCATCTTATTTCACACTCTGACCCATGGTGGCGAAGTTGTATGAAATTTTGTTGTCCAAGTTATTTTATATTAAAAATCTAAACATCCAAATTCCAAACAAAAATAAAATAAAAATAAAAAAAAAAACATGCGTATATCAGTTAAATAAATAAATTATATTTACAAACATGAATTCAAAAGAGTCAAAGGGGAGTGAAAGAAGTCATTAGATGAATTAAAGTCTTTGTGTAGTTAATGCACAGAAAAATCTGTCGTTGAGAAAAGACTTTTAGCACTTGGTAAACAATCAAACCTGCGGTTGAGAAAAAAAAACTTTTATCGTCAGCGAAGATTCACTGACCATCCATGCTGATGTTGTTGGAGATGATTCATTTGAACTTGCTGACACTTGTTTCTTTCAGCACGTGCAGGGGGTGAATAAAAAGTTATATAGCCATGTCTTCTCTTGTGCTTCAATGACTTGGAGGTCATCACAACGGTGGGGTCAATCAGGATCCTACTTTGCACAGACCTTTGAGCAGTCAGAATCTGCACTATACTGCCACTGGAGGTGGGGGGGGGGGGCTGCCACTGGACTCAGTTTCTCCTTTCTTTCTCAGACAGCTAATAATTCTGCTCACCTGATCTATGTACTGTGCAGCCTTTCCCTGAACACTCTCTAACCTTCTGGGAATATTTAGAGCACTCTCCTTTCTAAAATAGAAATTCTATGACAATCATTTTAAAAAAGGATTATGTATTAGAAAAGAGAACGTAACTCGACAAGCCTTTTTTCCCGAGCTTCTAGACACTTTATGATTTATAGTTAGAAAACAACAGAAAAGGATGAAATTCTGACCAATACTTTAAAAATTAGTACAGCCATTTTGACCAACCTACCTATTTATACCTGAAAACACTACTTAAATAAATTGGTTCACTCGTATATATATATATGTATATATATATATATATATATATATATATATATGCACATTTCATTGAATACGACAGACAAGGTGCTTTTATTTAGTTTTTTTATACAATTTCTCATGCGATCTAATAATTTTTTCTTTTCGGATGATAAATTATATAAAAACTGACGAATGTTCTTTTTATCCGAGCGCTTTCGGCTATACATTTAGTCATTTTCAATGATTAAATATTTGAACTGTTAAATAAGAAATAGTCTGTTGCATGTATGTTTTAGAAAATGTTTTCATTTTTCAAAACACAGTCAAGATATTGTGTCCATGTTCATAGTTGATATTATTAACTGTTGTTTTTTTTGTTTTTATTAATAAGGCTTCCATTATTTTTAGCCTTTTTTTTTTTTACATGTAAAGCGCTCGGATAAAAAGAACATTCAGACATTTTTTATATAATTTATCATCTGAAAAGAAAAAAATTATTAGATTGCATGAGAAATTATATAAAAAACTAAATAAAAGCATCTTGTCTGTCGTATTCAATGAAATGTGCATGAAAGAAGGATTGCCCGCCTAAATACAATATATATATATATATATATATATATATATATATATATATATATATATATATAAAAGGGGAGAGGTTATAGTAGTTCCAACGAAAAAAAAATGTGTATAATAAAAAGAAGAGAGAAACAGCAAACGTTTTTGGTTGTAATGTGGATTTTTAAAAAAAAAAATATTATGCTTTATTTTTCCATAATTTTGCTACACGTGTTTCCGGTCTCGCGACCTTCATCAGGCAAAGAGTGGATATTTCCACATATTATTAAAAGGGGTTAATTTCTCAATCCGAGCCACGGGTGCTGGTTTCTATAAAAACAGACATGCTTGAGATTGGGGTAAGTTTTGGTCCGATCTTGGCAGGAGACGGACGCATTTGATGCGCGGTTTTAATGCTATCCATTTGTATTGCCAGTCACCACATCAAGATGAGTATATGGACGAGGAGTTGGCAGGGGAAGCAGCTGGGCTGTTTGACCTACATAGCAGAAGTTGTCTCAAGTATCACCTACCTACCCACCTGGACGAGCAGGCGAAGCCCTGAATAAAACATCTATTTTATAATACGGGAAACAGGGTTCGCGTTCTTATTTCCCAATGTGGTATTTGCCTTTCTTCTTGTTACTATGTGAGCATGCAGCAGGCCCTTTCCCAGCTTTCGGTGCATACTGACGAATGTAAATATACATAATATCTATTAAAAAAAAATGGGTAATGGGATCATTCACACATGAATTGGCACGTCTTGATTGGGATTTGTGTAGTATCTGTGCAGTATGCTTACTTTACTGGTTGGGAGAAGAATGTAGCCGATGTTCAAATCACTGAAGGATTCAATTGTTCTTTTAAATATATTTGTTTTATTATATTAGTAGCTTCCCTGTTAATTTTCTATAAATACATTCTATGGTAATTGCTCTGACGAACTTTCCTCTTTGGTACGTAGACTTTACGAATTTAAGCGCAGTACTAGATTGGTGGCAAGGTCTCATAATTTTATGATTGAAATGGCTAGATGCAACCGTAAGTTCTATGCTAACAGTATCTTCTCTCGCACTTCTCGCTTGTGGAAATCTCTCCAGCTTCTTGTTTTCCAGTCAACTTTGATCTTCAAAAATTTAAATGCAATGCCAATCATTATCTACTGCCTTCTTAATTCCTGTTCTTTTATTGTTCTCTCTCCTTAATAATGTTTTTTCCTCACACTCTCTAAAATTCAGTAACTAAATTTTTCTAATTCTTCCACACCCAGTAACCCCTTGTGTCACTGAGCATGTGGAACTAGAACAATCTACCATGGTGGACAAAATAAAGGTTCCAGTTCAAAATTCCAATCACATGAAGAAGGCCAAAGTGCACGACTGAAACGTTGCAACTATGGCAATGAAGATGAGGATAACAGTCCAAAAAAAATGTAAATAATGGAAAAAATAGATATATGCATTTAAAATTGCATATAGAATATCAAGTTTTTAAGAAATTTGACAAATGGAAATGAAATGTTTTCCATGTCAAATATATATATATATATATATATATATATATTCCGTTTATATCTTTATAGATACAGTTTATTTAAGTAAATGGTCTGTTTTTAATTAAACAATATTAATTACATTTACTGGCCTGTATGTTTGGGAAATTTCGTAGAAAATATGCATTCAAATCTGTATTCCTATATGGAAACTGCCACTTGATCTAACATGCTATACCATTTAGCTACAGCGAAGTGTCTGGTTAGCAAAGTTCAAATTACTATTTACAAACACAATCTTCTATGAAATTTCTTGAACATTCAGACCAGTAAATGCAATACTGTTTAATTAAAAAAACAGAGCATTTACTTAAATAAATTATATCTATAGAAAATAACATATAAACAGAAAATATATTAAATTGTCAGAATTAATTCCTTCCATCTATTCATACATTACATACAGTAATATGAAGGTAACTGAAGAGTTGACATTAAGGGCCAAAGAGACATTAAGGGCCAAAGACTAATGGAAACGAACATATAAGACTTATTTTTTTTTTTGTAATGGCTAAAATACACCCACACCCCAAAGAATAATGTATCGCCTTGATCACACTTCATTCAGATAGTACAGTAAGTAAATACATTATTTTTTTGTTTTAAACATTAACAAATGAGCTATTAAAAAAATAACCAACCTTATAAATTGAGATTTAATTCGTTTAAATTTAATCCAAATCAAAACAAAAACTTCACTTTAAGGAGATTCTCACCTTGAAATAAATCAATCACTTTTAAATCTATTTTTTCTTTTTTTACATATAATCTTTCAATGTTATTTCATTTATTTTCCATGTAATTCTGTCAATACAAATCTTTTGTAGCATAACTTCATTTATTTTAAGACAAATGTTCTGTCCTAGTTTCAGCTTTACTGTTTGGGTACCTTGAAATGTCGTGCTAATGATTTACACAGCTTTTTTGCAATTACAAAGTGAATTTGAAAACATTGTCAGTTTTGTTTCCCCAAAGTCCTTTGAGTCCATAAGGAAAAGAAAGGTAGACATTTTGGGGCCGTCACGATGGTGGTTGGCAGTAGGTGGAATAATAAGAGAGAGAAGGAAAACATGAAAAACAGTTCATTAATGTCTTTCTCTAAATCAATTTTTATTGGAATCAAGTGTTTTACAAAGAAAAAAACATTGAGTAACTCGTGATATCATCTGTTCATTTTCAGGATGATTTCCCACAACTAAAAAGAAAAGAAAAGAAAGAAAACAAAAATTAATTCCTTACAAAGAGGATTTCAAGCTGTGAAAAAGAAACTGGAATTCAATTAGAATTTCCCCACCTTCAATAAATTTTCCTATCCCCACAGTTTTTAATGATAGTGTCAGAGGCTGTATCAATATGTAGAGGATCCATGTCAAAAAAGGATACCAGCTTTTTGCTAGACATTCTTGTCAAGATATCTGATGATGGAAAAGAGCACAGAGAGAAATGGATTCATGCCTTTTGCAAAGAGCATTTGCGCTTCAGCTGAAATTTGAATTTAGTTTGCTAACTCCACTTTCTGCGTTGGTAACTTTAAAACACCTATTTTATGCAGAGATTAATTTCTGGATATGAAGCCTTTCAAGTCAGAGGAAGTGATATTTCATGAATAACATCTTCAAAGATTGTTTCACAACAGACTCTCTATATAGAGATTAGCAATGCTTAATATAAAATTCTTTTTTCTTAAATAAAAGGTTTTCTATACTTCATAACTAACATGGGTACAAGTACTTTGCTCATGACAGTTTTTCTCAAACACAAAATTCTTAGTAGATAAGCATCTGAAATTCTTTGATGAGCTTGTATTACTAATCCACAAATTATTCAGACCAATAACCTCATTATCAAATCATTTTTGAGGTTAGGATTACTTTACTTCTTGCAGTAATAAACATACGTTTTTTTTAAATGACACATGCATACCAAGACAATTTACAGTTTGCGAAGTGTTTCAGGCCAAAAAAGGTTCAGCACCGACTTGCATGCATTTCTTTTACATTTTTAACCATATTATTTTCTTTATTTCCATTAAATAGTAAAATTTGAATGTAATACGAAGGTCAATGCCAGGTTCAAATAATCCTCTGTGACTAAATGGCAGGAAACAAGACAGAATTGGTCAGTAAGAGTAACTACTCACCGAGATTGGCGCACTATACTCCAATCAGGCTTGATTGAAAGTGGACCTTCAACTCTAGCTCCATCTTTGGTCACCGTGATAATTTCAAACTGGATTATGGGGAGAGAGAGAGAGAAAGACAATTTATTAAATATACAGAAAGAACAATTTTAAAAAAGAGACTACAAAAGGAATGTATCTCCTTTTGTAGTCTAAATATAAAAGAGTGAATGATTGTTACTGATTTCTAGTTAAGAATTAATTCCTTCCATCCATTCATTTGAAATGGTTTATGGATTTTTTGCTATCAAAATTTGGACTAAACTTTATAGAACTGAAATCATTACAAACTTTCTACATTTCAGGCCAAGTATCAATTTTGGCATAAGAATAACAGCCAAATATTTACTTGGGAGTTTCATATGATCAGATTTGAGAAAACTCTGGACTAATGAAAAAGCTTTTCACGTCAACAGCAACAGACAGCAATATTTTTTAAAGACAAAAATATGATTTGCTATGAAAGTTAATTGTATTTTACGCTAGAAGATCATCCTAGAATAATATGTCTTATTCACATGAATCATGAGTGAAAAAAGATTTCCATCATTTCAGCTGAATAAATCCAAGTAGTTGAAACATCACAAAAATGATGTCTACCAGACTTAATTTGTAATTATTTCAATTTAGAAAGAAAACCAGTTTGCAATCTTTTCTTAAGAGAAAATGATTTAAATCTTGATTCATTAACTGATAAAAGCTCCAAGTAGTGTGTGCTTGCACTCCAAACAATTTTTACCAGTATTTTAAAGTGTATCTAGATGAGGTGCAAAATCAATTCAAAAGAAAAGATCTTTTCCATTAAACTATTAATAGCCATTTTTATTTAATTTTCAGTGAAATATGTACCAAAATTTCATTTCAAAACTTCATAATTTTTCTCTACTGTTTAAGAATGAAGTTTTGGTTCTTCTGATATGAATTAAAGCTAAGATTAATTTAATGAATAATCCTAACTAGTCATTCTTCTCTTGCAATCATTGTCAAGTGAGATTCTCTAAAATCAGACACATTGTTTGAAAAGAAGCCATGGCTTACCCTATTGAGAGAGCGGGCATCTCTGTAATGAAGAACTTTCATACATCTCATAATAACGGCCTTTGCTTCCTCTTCGGACATATCTGGGTTCTTCTCCAGAGCATCTCTCATCATTGGCTATAAAAAAAAAAGAAAAGAAAAAAATATGGAAAAAAAAAAGATTACCAAAAGAAAAGACTAAAAGCTGACAATTTTCATTAAACTGTTACTTTGCAACAGGCAAGTTACCTTGACAAAATTTGTATTGAGACCTTTTTTAAATTAATGTTATGACAGCTTGAATTTATATTCTTTTTGTACTTTTACATTTAGAGATTATATATATATATATATATATATATATATGAAAAACACACTTAAAAATAGCTATAGAAGTGTCCAAAAGTACCTGGGACAATAAAAATTATGGACAATTTTTATAGTTCTTAACACCTACAAAACAGAAAAATGTTACAATACTGGAAAAATTAATTCAATCTTCTTTGGCAGTCATATTCAATGAAAGAAAGTTTGCTGCATATATATATATATGTGTGTGTGTGTGTATGTAAATTATTTTAAGATAGAGTGCATCGGTAAAGGAACAAAATGAATAAAAAGACAAGGGGGGAAAAACTATTCTTAGCCAATATGTTTTATCCTCTGAGAGACTTTATTAAGGAAAAAAATATTCTCTTAATAAAGATCCTAGCCAGACCTGCATGCATACCACAGCACTATCATGAATAACTTCAGTAGTGTCAAAATGTTCAGAAATGAGAGTAGGCTCTGCCTTTATGCAAATAAGTCTCATTTGCTTGCACAACATGCAGCTGTGAAGAGACATTTTATTTAAATGTCATTCAACCACAGAACGCAAGCCAGTATGGTATCAGGACCCATAAGATACAATTGTTGTTCACATTTGGGGTTTGGGGAGGAAATGATGAACAGCAGTATGTATTTATAACATTACCCAACAGTGTTCAACAGGTTTCGCTGCAGGTTATAGCAGGATAATACCTGCCCACATGATACCCACATTACTTAACATACTCTAAAACAAGTCCAACATTTTCCATGGCTGGCACAATTGCCAGACCTGTCTCCCATTGAACATGATGGGATGATACTGGACTCATTCAGTTAGCCCACCTACCGCTCTTGCAATATTGTGTTAACAGCTGCAAGGGTCTTGGAATAAAGTATCACAAGATGATATTCACCATCTGTATAATTGCAGGCATGCAAGAATACAGGTCTATAGATATACAATGTATTAATATGGCTTTTGAGGATTGTTGAGGCTCTCCTTATTTTGGAACCTTTGCACATAATGCTCTGTGCATATGATCACTTACTGTAATTCTTCTAACACATATTCAGAGTGTTTCAATATTATCTTTCATCAGTGTCATTTAACCAGACGACCCTGTCAACTCTCCCAGCAGTACTAGAAGACTCCTGGTTTTTCAGCTCTTTATTCTTGCCAATGCCCCCACGTCCCATCCACCCAAGTTCACAACTTGTATTCTCCCAGTTAAATGTTGGCCTTCTGCCTTTTATTCGATTCTCTCTGTAAATAAATTGAGCTTTCTCCACTAAAAGTTAAAATAATTACAATTTGGTTCATATGTGTTTTGAAAAACATTTCAGAACATGATCCGATTAAATTATTGTGGAGATATTACTTTTCGATGACAGATTTACCAAACTGGGGTTCGTTTTATAAGTGAAACAATAGCCTAAAAGGGGTTAATGTAGGTCCCAAATCATGCCTCCATTAGAAATAACTGCTGTGAATTCAAAGAATAGCGTTTTAGATTTAACAATTTTAGGCCGATTTCAAAATCTTTGTTTTTTCCTAATTTTCTGAAGTTAGAAATCTAAATCTCCAGGTTTTTAAGATTTTTTTAGGTTGACAGGCTTGATTATATAAAAGTAATGTTTTTGGAAAATAAAGAAGGAAAAACTCACCCGGGCCAAGTAAGCACCAAATCCAGATGCAAGAGTGTTAGATGTGTAGGCAGTGCCAATTTTGTCGACATAACCCAAGAAGCTGAAGAACAATTTGAGAATAGTTAGCCACATAAAAAAAAAAAAAAAAGAGAAAAATATTTGGTTTTCATCAAGTTTTTGAAATGAGATAAACACAGCAAAACCAATGTGGGTTTTAGATAAGAGTGTAAAGAAGGAAAATAGTATTTAGCAAAGTAAAAAGTTAGCAAAGAATAACACTTTTGTGCAGAAGAAATGATTTATTTCCCCATCATCAAAGTGTGCTCACTCACCAAAATACAATGATTCCCCAGTGCAATAATACGGACCTTTTTTTTTTCCAACTTTGATGACACTTTCTTACATAAATGCTATTAAGGATGGCTTTCTGCTTTAAGAAATATAGTTCTAAATACTTTTTTTTTTTTTTATTTAAAAAGAAAAAAGACCAAATGTTGGTCTGAAAAGATAATAAATAAATTACTATATAGCACTGACAATTGTTTTAAAGCTTTATTTACTATTTACGGCAAATAAGCAAACATAGCCAGCTCGTGTGTTAACATTTTTTAAATGTTATTAATAATCATTTAATCATTCATTTATGAAAGAGTAAAGAACATTTTATTGAAATTGGTTCCTTAATTTTTCATAAAAATTAAGATTTAGGTTTGTAGAAAAAAAAACTTGTCAATACTGTAAAAATATTTTTATGAAGAATTTACAATTTTCATTTTGTTACTTTTGTGCATGTTTAACAGGCATGTCGCCATGTGATAAAGACGGTGAGATCTCCCACATTGCGATTTGATTTGTTATTGACTTCTTAGATTTCCTTAGAACCAATCAGTGGTCACCTATTAATACACGACTCGTACGAAATGCCACATCTCAACTTTGAACACTTTTGAGATGGATTTCAAACTGGAAAAACTGAAAGGGTCACAGTATAAATGAAAGGGTGGGAACAATGTGGGTTTTGCAATTTAGACAGGCCACCAGTTTGTGAAGGTTGTAAAGCAAAGATGAGACACACGTACTGACAACACGATAAATATGGATGCACAACTAAGAAGACATTGATAAGCAGAAAGCAGATCACAATCCAGTAGAGTTACAGCGGAACCACATCTACAGCAGCAGTGTTTCCTGGGCAAGACAGCCTGGCAGAGTCTGGCAGCCCTTTCCAGGCTGGTTTGAATCCAGGTTTCCTTCTTCTAGACTGGTTGCCAACCAAGGCTATAGGTCCAATCTATCTTGCTATTTAACCATAGCTTGGGGGGACGGATTTATATCTTTCCCCCAGGATATTAGCATGTCAATGAACTCGACTGGAATTCAAACTTTGATACCCTCAATCAGTGTTGCTATCCATTAGTACACCAGGCCTCCATCAGCAGAAGGAGAAGATTAAACAATTCCCCAAATGTCTGACAATAGTGACAGGCCACCTACAGCTTTTGGGGGCTCTTAAGACAAAACTGGTACCTACTCTCACAGTGCACATAACTTATTACTTGGGATGCGTGTCCATTGCATTTAACAATAGCCAGTTATTGACAGTCAGGCTTTTCACCACCTGACTGAAATTCTCAAAATAAAATATGTGTCACCATCCCCCAGCTATACAGAAAAGACAGAGAGAGCGTAATTCCAGAATGATGGCAAACATTAATCTGTAAAGACATTATTAGAAAGGGAAAATCTCTTTGGTGACGTGTCTGCTACTAAAATTGAACCTGGTAAATTAATTTGATCTGCAAGTTGAGGACAAAATGGCAAGATACACAAGTGAACTGCTTATCTTTATCATAAACATTGATTCCATTACAATGGTGTAAAAAACAATTAGCATCAAGTACCTACTGGTGGTAAAGGTAGGTAAAATGGATTTAACAGTTCCTGCAACATCAAGTGAGAGATTTTTTTTTTTTTGACAACAGCTAGTGATATCCTGTCTGCCCATAGACAGTGCTCATGTTAAACCTATTTTTCTGAAGAAACGCATGACCAATTAACACTTTCCCTACTGGCAGCCATGCTTGTTTACCTCTTTGATTTCTCTAACTAGATATTATATACGTAAGTGTGCATACACAGGTAAGCAAATAAATATTTACTAAATTTACTTTAAGTTGTAAATAAAACAATGTGTTTAGACAGAGCTAAGAAATTATATATATATATATATATGAAATTTTCCTCACTGGTGGTATTACTCTGAGTTTCATGCACAATGTGCTGGATTCAGAAAGAACATCAAAATGGTAGAGAGAGGGAGAGTGTCAGGGAGCTGATGTTATCATCAATAAATTGCATTAAATCCCAATTCTATCATCTAATGTTTAAATTGAAGTCTAGACATGACAGGTTTAAAATTAATTGGCCTAAAAAGATTCAGCGAGTAGAGTGTTATCAACAAATCAAAATCTGTATGGGCAAGAGAGAAACATATCTCAATAGTGAACTCTAAACGATTTTGCTTAATACATGAATACAGGCTGACCCATAATCGGCCACCAGGGTAAGTGTTAAAGTGATATCACGATAATCAATGAAGCCACATGGAAAGCAAATTCAAAACCTATATTAAAAATAATTTTGAAAATCGCACATGACTTGTCAGGTAAGAAATTTTTTTTTTATTAGTGAAATGACATGTACCGTTTCATTTTGTAAAAAGTGTGTAAAAGCTAAGGCTTATGTGTTTAAAAAAAAAATACTACAAACTTATTTGGTACTGACTGGATGGAATTATTTCAGTTGTGGGATTTACCTATAAATATTTATTGCAGAAATGTAAGTGGATATGCTACCAGTTTTTTTTTAAAAAAAAGGGTGAAAATTTAAAGGAAGAATTGATAAAATGTTTTCCAGATGTTCTGCCAGATGAGTTGCGTCCAAAGTCAAAGTGAAATTTCAAGTGAAAAAAGGGTCGACCCCAGTGTTTAAACTGAAACAGAGTGTACTGTTCAGAACTTTGGATCAAGTCAACACAGAATTAGACAGGCTTAAAAAAAAAAAAAAAAAGGTGTAATTGAAAAAGATTAACCATTCAAAATGGGCAGCACTAACAGTGTATATAAAGAAAAAAATAATAAAATTTGTCTTTCTGCTGATTTTTTGACAGGAATAAACAAATGTTTAGAATCCCATAACTACACATTACCAAGTCCAACGAAAATTTTTGTGAATTTAAATGGTGGAAAAAACTTTTCGGGGCTGGATCTTTCTGAATCCTATTTGCAAATACAAGTTTGAGAAGAACGTCCAGAGTTAATAACTATAAATGCGCACAAGGGATTGCATAAGTTCAACCGGCTTCCTTTTGAGATAAAATGGCTCCAGCTCTTATTTCAGCAAACTATGGACACTAGGCTTGCAGATTGATTTTGCAGTTGCTTATTTGGATGCTAAATTAAAAGTCTATCAAAAGAACAACATATTGGGCATGTGAAAAGAGTTTTTGAAAAAATACGAGAATACGGGTTCAAACTCAGTGAGGAAAAGTGTGAAATGTTTTTGTCTAGGACAAAATCATTGACAAAAATAGTCATCAACCGGATCTGTCAGGGGCAAGTGTAATTAAGAATATGCCTCCTCCAACAACGTTACTAGGTTATAAGAATTTCTTGGACTAGCAAACTATTATCAAATCTATATACCTAATATTCATAATTTGAGAGCTCCATTGAATAATTTGCTTAAAAAAGACGTAAAGTGGAACTGGACTGATAAGTGTCAGAAGACATTTGAAGAAATTAAGAAAATACTAATGTCAGACTTGAAAAAGGAAATGTACGGAAAAACTAGAAGTGACCTAAAACGAAAGAAATACAAAGTTCAGTATGTTGGTGAACTTGCCAGAAAGAAATGGGGAGGGAGATACTAAAGAAAATATTTACTAATGGAAAAAAAAAAAAAAGTAAAAAATGCAGATGTTGTAGAGACACTCCCCAGTAACACAAATGAACTAGGAAAGACGCCTTAAATAAAGAACTCAAAGTGAGGCAGTAGAAGTCGGTTGGAGTCAGTCAGGAAGAATTTTAATGACATCATAGCAAGTGGCCAAGACATAATAACACTAGGAATGGGGAGTTATAACACCTTGACAACCATTATTCCTGTTTTCTGGATTCACACACATCTGAGTTGCTTTAAGGCAGTGGTTCTCAACCTTTTTGCCCAATGCAACCCTTTCACCCTCTCCATAAGTCAGAATGTTATTCCCCTCCTTTCCAAGACTGCCAAATTCAGACGATGCATTCAAATTATACACATATATTATTGAAAATCTTCCTTCTTTTCCATATTTGTACATATACATTTTACATGGATTATTTTTAGAGGGTTTTTATATATATATATATATACACACACACACGATGATTTCCAAATTCTGTAAATAAAAAGCTAGGAAAAGTCCCCCCCCCTCGAAAACATCCCCTGGGTGAGAGGGAATTAGTTGAGAACCCCCTGTTTTAAGGACTGCGTGTATATTTTGAGTGATTTTTCTGATAATTATTTTCCTTTTATGTCTCTTTATTTTATCAAAAGCTGATAATATTTTCCTTTTTATATCAATGAATGCTAAGTATTTTTTTTTTTAGAAGAAAATAAATCAACAGCACAATAGAATTATAAATGTTTTTTCTTATATTCCACACCCCTATACAAATTTTTGTATTTATAGGTGCCATGTAGACACATGTACATTTGTAAACTTTTAAGCAAGGAAAAAGAAAAAGGAGAGTGAGTGAGCTTACGGTTTGCCATTATTTATTCCACCAACAGCAAATGTGTTCCACAGAGGGTCGTACTTGGATCTGCGGTTGTACATAACTCTTGTGAGCCAGGAGAACAAACTTTGGGGCGTGTAATTGAAGCCATCATCATAACAGTTCTCATCAATTCTGAAAGACAATACAAGATGAGCACCAATTATTTTTGCTGATCACATTCTGCCAGTAAAAAAAAAAAAAACATTTACTTAATGCATGCATGCATGCATACATACATACATACATACATACATACATACGTACGTACATTTTGAGACCACCTTTTTTTAAATATTTGTAACATTTTATTTAATATTCTTAACTTTTCAACAATTAAGACCGAGGTTGATTAACATGGAAAATGAATTAGTTACTGATGCATTTATAAGTTGAAAAAAAAAAAAAATTTTGGCATATTCGTATTGTACTAAGCAACCAGTTTATTTTGAAGAATAATGCATGAAGCCAATGGACTGTGTATCACAAATTTAGCTACTTTTCATTTTTCTTAAGGTTTACAAAATTAATGAAGGAATTCATAGAAATACTTGCAGCTGACCAGTTCCCTCCACATATCTAGATCAGAGTGTGTCTTGGGAAAGTAGACCAGGCAGAGCCATCCCTCTCCAAGTCAAACCACAGCTGACATCCATTAACTTGAAGGCTCACTTTGGTCATGGAACACATGGCTGTTATTTTAATCAGAATCCTCCACCCTAGCCAGCCTAGGGAGTCCACCACTAAGCAATACCCTGTTATCACTGCATACATAGCTATGGAGTTTATTAATCTACCACATTGTGCTAGAGGGATGTTGACCCTAATAAGGTTCACCCATCCTTTGACAGGTCTTGTTTGTAATCCTACTAGGTACAGTGAATGGACAACTTTTATGTCATAAAAAAAAAAAAAAAAAAACAATGGAGTTTTTTAATGAAAGTGAGTAATGATTATTTGTCTATTTGTTCTTTTTTATTTTTTTTATATATTATTTTTATTTATTATGGTCATTAGTTTATTTTTTTAGGTCAAATGATATATATTGAGTGACTTTAAAAAAAAAGAAAAAGAAAAAAAAAGTGTATTTCAAAGTTACAAATCATAGTACACTACATTTTTTTTTAAGCAAATCACCTCAAGCAAAGCGGGAGTGCCACTAAATCACAAGGGGTTGAAGAGAGTGCGAGTAAGAGTAAAGAGGAGTGTTTGGGGAAAAGGATAAAGAGTAGGACAGGGATCAAGGTCAAGGCATCAGAAGATGTTGATTGATATTACATTTGAAGATTACTTTTATCAGGGAAGTAAATGATAGGAAGGTAGTTCCACTGACAGGAGGTGCGAGATAAGCTGTTGGAGTAGAAGAGATGGCAACATTTAGCGGTTTCAACAGTGAAAGGGTGGGAAAGAAAATGCCAACCTAGTATCACGTTTAAATTCATGAAGTTTGGGAACCTAGCGAAAGTAGCTTGCCATGAAAATACTTGCAGAAAAGACAGAGGGAAGCCACAGCATGTCTCTGAGAAAGTGATTGTAGATGGGATGCCAGATCAGGACCAATCAAGTTGCATATCCATCTCTGGCAACATTTTTACCTTGTTTTACCAGATCTTCTCTTTCACATTTATTAATGAGATTATTGAAAACATTATGTGGTAATTAAAATTTGTAATTACAAAATATGCTTTTTCCTTGAACAACGGTTCCTCACATGCAGAAGAAAGGGGAAAATTATGTCCAAGCTGCTGTATTTAAACCCCATCTTATTTTTGAGTGTTATTCCCTTGACTCCCACCTCATGTCGCCATTCCTTCGACTAAGATTAGTTTTTATTATTTTGACTACCTAATTGTAGCTATTCAAGTTGCCTTAAATTCTAGAGGAATATTTTCATGATTTCACAGCATTTTTAATTTGTACTAATAAAATTTCAACAAGGGTCTTGATCATAGCCTCAAACAACAACAACAACAGGCAGTAGTTCTCTCCATTTTCTTTCTTTGTCTAATACTTACACTCTTTGTTCTATGATGGATTTAAGATATTGAAAATCAGCATAATCTCCACCAGCGGCAATAACAGTGGCATCATTCACAACGGAAACACGGGAAAGATCCCGGTAACGTGCCAATGTGCCATATGATCCGAGTGTGTCGGCAGCCAGCATTATGCCATCTTTGAAAATCATTCCCATGACGGATGTGCCAGTTACTGTAGGGTGTCTGAAATGAAACAATTGTCAATTCGTCAGAAACAGAAAATGAAATGATAAATGAAATAACATTATCTGCTTTTCTCAGAATTAATTTCTAGCAAGAAAATAAAACAGATCTGAAAACGATAAAGACACTTCATATTAACTAAAAAATAGGCTTACGTTGGGCAATAGCACAATGTACTCTCCTTGGGTTCACACACTTATCTCAACATCCCAACCAATTTTCAAAACAATCTGCAAAATCCTTTTTTCAAGAGTGCTATCAGCTGCTTCTTTGTATTCCCCTTAATCTCGCCCATGTTCTGAAATCTCATCCATTTCAATAATGATAAGCATAACATGCAGGGCATAGACAGTATGTCAAGAGACAAAATGTTGAACAAAAAATAAAAAGAAAAAAGTTGAACTGACTAAATGACAAAAGGCCAGAAATATGCCTACAATAGAATACCTTTTACTTAGCATACAAGTATCCTGCCAGTAAATAATTATTTTTAAATGTTAAACTAATATAAAAACCTTTGATAAAAAAAAAACCTTTCTACATAATTGCTAACTTTTTTTTGAACATGGATCTGCATTCAAACTACAGTAAAGAGTTAACATTTTTTTATTTATGAGAAATTACAATTGTGGTAAAATAAAATTTTTATTTTAATGCTATTATTTATTAAATGATGCCAAAGCTAAGCAAAATTATGACAATATGTTTGTTTTTACTTGGTTCCACATGTTGTCCTTTCAACACTCTGATCTGTTACCCATGCAGGGAGCCAAATGTAAATAGAATGGCACAAACAGGTTCAGATGGTGCTACATTTTGTCAAAATCCCCCCACACATGACATGAAGAATATAGTCACTCATTTTCTTTTTTTCCTTCTTTGAAGAATCTATACAAGTTTACTTGATGACATCTCAAGTGCCAACTGAGTAACCCTACAGGAGAGAGACTGTACACACATGGACAGTTTGGTCTATTCTGTTAGAAAAAGCCTGTTATATCAGTTAACTGAATAAATGCACACAGGGTTTAATTCCAGGAATGACTGCAGCATGTTGCAGTGTAATGAGTTAAACAAAAAAATGGTACCTGAATGTTTGGATATGTTCCAAAGATACAGACCAGATGAGTCTTTTGTTGCTGAGCAGTAGAGGAAGTTGTATGCGTTCATGTTATACTGCTGTTAAAAAATGAGTGAAAGGAATTTGGTACAGTGTTTGCTGATAGCAGAAAAACTGAATAAGAAAACAGTGCAGCAGATCCTAAAAGAGGATTTGAGAATAAGAAAAGTTTCCTTGAAGATGGTGCCTGAAAATATTGCTCAATGATCAGAAATGACATCAGTTTCATATTTCATCTGATCTTTTCAATAATGCAGAGATGCTTAACAGTATCATTAGCAGTGATGAAACACAGTGTTTTCTATATGATGTCTGGACATCCAGCAACATGTGACTCACGTTACTGAAAGGTATTATTCAAGAAAACAAGTTACAAGAAAATTTCCAGCAATGACACCATTGTCTCATGAAGTGCACAGCTTTACAAGTAGAGTACTTTGAAGGTGACAGCAGCCAACAGTGAACAGGTAAGCACACCCTGCTTTTACAGGGCCATTCTACTAATTACAAACAACAGATAAAGAATTTTTAATTTTTTGCTGCAAATCAAAATGGAATTGGAATAATGACAGATCTAAAAACAATAAAAGAATAAAAAAGAAAAAACAGAATCCATTTGAAACAAAATTAATAATTATTTTGAATTTAATAAACCCTATCTCTGCTCTCTTGAATTTAATTTTTTTCACTTTATATCTTAATTATAGCACTTTATTTGAGTAAACAAGTAAAAAGTTAGGGTTCAGTTTTACATTCAATTCACACACAAGAAAAATGTATTTTTATACTTAACTGTTACTTTTGTTTATTTTATTTTTGTTTTTACAATCTCTCTTCAGGACAAAGGCTATCATGGATTTTCATAAATCCCTTTTCTATATCTGCACAAAGCCATCCCTTTTTGGGAGATGTGGTGTTTTTTTTTTCTGGCTTATCAACCCTTTGTAGGTTATTTGAAACCTAAACATATTTCGGCTTGTAGGAGGTTGCTTATAGTAGACTTATTGGGTAAAGATAATAGATTCTTGTTGCTTTCACCAGTTTTGAGCACTACCTAAGTAAACTATCCCACACACTTGATCTATCCACTTCCCTTCTCCACATCCTTTCCCCTTTCATTCCTATCTGCTCTCGCTCCAAATCTTCTGTAACCCCCTTGCCTTGATCGATCCACTATCTTTCTCCACATCCTCTCCTTTACCACTCCTATCTGCTCTTCCTCCAAACCTTCTGTAACCCCTTGCGTGCTAGTGGCTTCCAGCTTTTCTTGGGGTGAAAAGCTTAAAAAAAAAAAATGAAAATAGGGAATTTTTTTTTTTTGTCTAGAAATAATTATTTTTTGGGGATTAGCATTCTTTATACTACCCTAAAATTTTATAAAAGTTAAAGTGTGTATGTGTGTGTGTGTGTGTGGGGGGGTAAATAATTGATCTCTTCCGGAAGCAAAAACTAAAAATTGCCATTAGTTTTTAAAAGGTTAAAAAAAAAAAAAAAATTGAAACACATTGGGTACTTTTTTTCATATATTATGAATTTAAAAAGAATTTTTTCTTTTTTTCACGTTTTAAGAAATCACGTTCACGAGCATTGTTTTGGCTTCCGTAGGGGAATCAATTTAATATTACAATGAATGTACATGGTAAAATAGACACCCCTATACAATTTCACAACCTTTTTTTATGTTAAAAATAAAATGAGAGCTAAAAATTTACAAAAGTTCACTGGGTAAATTTAAAATTTAAATTAATTTAAAGAAAAAAAAAAAACATTAATTTAATATTCATTCAATTGAATGTTCGCTGAGACATCATTTTTTTAAGTTTAAAGTGAATTGAGTTTTAAAATGTTAATTAAATCAACAAACTAATTACGAAATCAGTATTTTTTTTATTGTTTACGTGAATTCATTAAAAAAGAGTTGAGAAAAATATTTCCATTTTTGAAACTATTTTTTCACACAAGCTGTTGTAATCTGATATAGTAAATAAAACAGTGGCTTCTTTTTGTTTGTAAAAATAAATAAGCGATAATAAAAATTCAATAAACCTATTTAAAAAAGCAAAATCAAAGAAGTTTTTTTATCTTCTTATTAAATTTAAAAATTATTATCACGATTTTGGAACATCCCTCCATCTTCATCAGTTTATATTTTCGTTTAAAATACTCACTAAATACCGTTAAATATTCTAAACTAACTTTCTGAAATAGCCTGAAAATAAAAACTTAATAGCTCAACACATTTTAATCAAGAAACATCGTAATAATCAACAATAAAAGACCATTTTTAATATGCTGTGTCATGCAACGACAACGTCCATTGTCCGATGACGAGTTTATGGAAATAAACATGAAACGTTAACGATAATGGAAAATCCTAAGATACTTACAATGTACGTTTGACAATATCAAACTGGTCGGATTCTTGAGAAGTACCAGGAAAGTTGTAAAATTTTCCTGGACTTGGTCCATGTGCCCATAATTCTGTGTTCCATTGATATTCACCTGATGAGAACGCCATTTTGTTTTACAATTAAACCGGCGGGCCGCTTACGATATATTTAAAAAAAGAAAATGACTGAATTACTTCCCTTGTAATATCATGGTTTGACAGTTAAAAAAATAATAATAATAAAAATCAGTCAGACCATAATTTAGTTTCCATGGATATAAAATAAAGGAAAAAACAACAAAAAAACAAACAACAAAAGAATCTTAAAATTAAATATAAAACTTTTTTTACATCCACTGTTCTCTGGCGGATGCGGGACGCCTTTCGTTTTCGAGGGTGTGGGTTTTTCGTATTTGTTTGGTGAGTCTGAATCAGTGCGTGTTTGTGTGAGTGTTTGGGATGGATAAATGTTTTTCTATATTTTTAAAGTCCCGTGTCGTTTTCGTCCAGTTAATTGATTTTACTGTCACATTCAGGATTGGGGGGGGGGGTATTACTAACATGATTTTGTTTAGTTTCATGTAAATATTTTAAGGCATATTGTATATTCATTGGGGATTCTTTTTATTGTTAAATTTTTACTCCCGCCCCCCATAGACATTATTGTACATATGGGGTCTAGTTAGTATTTTCATAGAGTCATTGAGGTATTATGGTGAGTGTGGTAAGAAAGGTAAGTAAGAATGTGTTGTTTTGGTGCAAGAAATATTGTTAGTATGATTGGGTCAGCGTTTGTGGCTAGCTAAGTTTAAAAGTTAAGACAGAAGACCGACCTTCTCCCCATTCCCCACTTCGGCCTTGTGCCACATTTTCTGTAAATACAGAAATAAATAATATTTTGGTGGATGTAGCAAGAAAGGTAAGTATGAATGTGGCGTTTTGGTGGAAGGAATATTGTTTTGTATGTTTGGGTCAGTGCTCGTGACTAGCTAAGTTTAAATTTAAGACAAATGATGACCTTCCTTTTTCCCTAACCCCCATTTTTGGCCTTGTGCCGCATTTACTGTACCTACAGTAATAAATATTGTTACTACTACAGAGCTTGTGCATTTTTTACACCAGATTTCAAAAAGGAAGAGAAGAGTTAACAGATGTGGTTAAAACCATGGTCGGAACATTTATAGGATACAAATCCTATAACATTCCAACAAAATACTGAAAACACAAAGTAGATTTTCACACCCGCAAAATCGGATCAAAACGATTAAAAACATTTTTTCGCAATAAGGTGTGAAATTAATTTTCTGACCAATGAAAGGAGGCGATTTCCTAAACTGAGAAAAAAGTAACGAGCCAGTGTGAAAAGGAAGTCAGCCATAAATAGAGAGACTCAAATCAATCAGAGTCAGAAAGGCGCAGATATCAAAGAGGACCTAGGACGGACAGTCAAAGTCCATCACTGACTCAACCCGGCACTAAGAGCAGAAAGTGGGGTAGGAAAGCAGAACAACAAATTTACAACTGACTCCAAAAACAATTCCACCCGATAAGTACATTTTCCTCTTATCTTTTATTTCTCATTCACACTCTCTTTTTCAACTTAAATTGATCGCCCCTTTTTCCTTTTTCACCAACTCGGCAGATACAACAAAAACAAGAAACAGACATTATTATCTTCGTTGAAAGACTGAACACATATTTTTTTATTCAAATCACATTTACTTAAATGACCTAAAAAGCATTTATCTTTTATGCAAACAGGAGACATTAATATACAAATTTGTTTATTCTGTATGAATGTTATTAAATATACTATATTCTATTTTTCTACAAACATTTCTTATCGTGTTGTCTTTTCTTGAAATTTGCGTGTGTTTTGTGGACAGTGTATCCCGCATTAAATTCTCATTTTAATACGGGTATGCTGTACCCCACACATTTGAGTAACAATGAAGTTTTAAGAAAAATGGAAACAAAAATATACTTGTATTTAGGATTACAAAAAAAAAGCAGTTTGAATTTCTGGGACACATTGAGGAAAGAGTGCTTAGAGAATTTGGCACAGGATCCTGAAGAGTAGGGCCGACGCATCTTACACCCGACCCGGGAGCACGCATTTTTTGGGGGGCTCCGTTGTGGCTTCTACCATTTTTTTTATGGTCGTCCGCCTTTTATTTTTATTATTTTTAAACTGACATTACAATGTCAGTCACCAACTAATAATATACAGGGTGGTCCGAAAGTCTTGTCACTAATATAATTTTCTATTTCAACGCTCTCTGGGGAGAGAGTTTCACATATAAACGATACCAGAATACCCATCAGTTGAAGGGTGCTGTTCGGAGAGCCTTTACAACAATCAAAAAAGCTAAGCACAGCTTCGTAAAAAAAAAAAAAATATCACACAGGACATGGCACCGCATCATTTTTTTTTTGTGCCACGAAAATGATGGTGTTCAAGTTCATATAGACCTTCTTGATGTGTGACAGCGTCGATGAAAGTGAATAAACTGAATCCAGTACATGTGCTTTTTTGTATTACTGTATTACTTGTTCTTGTATCGTTACTTTTTGGTAGGAAGTGACAAGACTTTCAGACCACTCGTACATTTTTTTGTATCTGCATGGTTGGTGCGGTGCGTACTACGCAGGAACCCATGATGAGATTGGAGCACCAAAAGGTGCTTTTTTTTTCTTTTTTTCCTACGTAAGTTATATTGTCAATCATCAGTTATAATAATCGACAAGGCTTACTACCCCATATACCTCTCAACCGCGTGGAGGCACCATGCCTACTGGGGCGAGGGGGCTGGAATGTCAGAAGTGCTAATTTCAATAGCACTTATTTTTTTAATTGTAATTTTCTTTCTGAACAGTTCTTTTAAATCAGTTAAGGTAATATATCTTGGTAAAATCATCTCATAATCAACTAAGGGGGATCACTGATTTTTTTTTCTTTTTTACTAACAGTATCTCTAACCAGAAGTCCATGAGTATATTTAGCTACCCCCCTACACACACACACACACACGAGGGTTACATATGGCACAATGCCGGGTTTTCCAACCCCGTAGGTTCGGCCAAAAATATTCCCTTTTGAACCCGTATAAACGAGTTCAGGGTCAGTCTACCTCCCCGAACGAGAGACTGCCCTTCGGTGGAGCCTCGTCCGGGTTCATCTCTGCCTTCGGGCAGAGTTCGACTGCTGGAACAGGTCGCAGCTAGGATATCTAGCTACCCCCCCCCCCCAGCAAGGGTTGCATGTGGCACAAGGACGAGTTTAACGTGGATTTTCCGAGCCCATAGGCTTTGTTGTATACATCGAGTTACTTCCCCTTGATTGTGATTACTCCCACTATCACCATTGTCTGCAACCTCCCACCACATAATCACGTGTGATACTGTAGTAGTAAAACTACTTCTTTGGCAGTGTTTAATAAAATCTTGAGTTCAGACCTATGTCTCTCTTCTCTTTATGTTGTCACAAACTCGTTACTAACATTATCGTTCAACAGCATACACCTGTATCAGCACAATATAATATGGCATCAACAATATAAAATGGTGTCAGCAATATAAAAGGCTTGGCCAAAAATATTCCCTATTTGAACCCGTAAAACGGGTTCAGGGTCAGTCTACCTCCCCGAACGAGATTCTGCCTCGTCCGGATTTCTCTCTGCCTTCGGGCAGAGAGTTCGACTGTCTAGCTGGAACAGGTCACATCTACTCTCAGAAGTCCATGACTAGTAATTAAAATTAAATTTCTAGTCCCTATTTTTTACATTTCTAGAAAGATAAAACCGAGAAAATGATCGCTTAAAAAATAAAAATGTTTAAAGAGTTCAACATATGAAAAATTTTCAGAAAACTGAAATTGTTTTTAAAACAAATTTTAAGGCAATCCGTTATGTTGTGTTGGAATCTCTGTAAAACTTTTTTTTCAGTGGAGATGCGTCAGCGATTAATCTTTTGGAAATTTTTATTTAAAGAAATTTAGAATATAATATATAGAAAGAGTGAGGTGATACCTTTTCTATAACTTCAGTGTTTAAAAATATTTTGTAATTTTTTATTGCTGCTCTTTTTCATGGAATTGTAAGCTACAGACGACTCCTTTATATCAAAGGATTTTATCCTCAGTCAGATATTTATGCTCGGTCGTGTTACCTTTAAATTCGAATTACAGTATCAAATTATTTACCTTTGAAGTTTATAGTTAATATTTATTTTGCTTTTAATAGCTATATTACTGGTTTTATTTATGGATGGGGAGAAGGGAGGGTGATTTTTCGCATCGAAGGGCTTTGTGAGAAAATTTTATTAGCTTCGGTAGAAATTCGTAGATGAGATTTGTTTATATTTGAAAAACTTTGAAGAAAAGATATTGTTAGCTTCGGTAGAATTCCAAAGCTAAAAGAAGTAATTTAATTCCCTAGAAGGGGAATTATTACATTTGTTTTGGATGTTGACTCGGAGAGTCAACGTTTCTTTTTGTTTGGCAGAGTCGTTCGATGCGGGGAATTCTGCCCCTATTCACATTCTTTACTTTAAAATAAGATTTAAAATATTTTAAAGGATATTCTTCATGGAATAAGATTTTAAGATCCTAGACTAGGTTAGGATTCGTGTTTTATCATTTACACTTTCAGCTCCAGAGGAAGTGAAGAGTTTTTCAAATGAAGAATAAGAAATATTTGAAGAAAAAACATAAAAGAAATTGAATTGATTTGAAAGAAAAAATGTTCTAACAATATTGTTACAATGTTTATTGTAAAGAAAAAGGGGGGAAAAGATGTTTGAGTTGTCTGCTTGCTGACAACGTGGCTTTGTAAATAAAAAATCCTTTTGTTTATTTTTGTTTGTTACCCACTTAGTATATGGAACAATATCTGACTCCTGATAAAGAAACTGTCTTCCACAAAAATATAGCCTTGTCAAAATTGAGTTAAAACAAAAGGGCGAAACGTAATTCAAACAAAGTTGTAGTTTCAAATAAAGTTGCAACAATTATTTTTAGCAAATGATACAAAATTTTGTGAAAAATGAAATAGATATTTCTTATTGAAAAACAAATTACAGTTATAGTCGGTTATTATCAGTTATAGTGAAATGTATGAGTGTTGAAACAATAGTTTAATTTGGCCTTGTTAGTTAGATAGCCCACCATAAGAGGGGTATAAAACAAGAAAATCCTATGTTCAATCTATTTATTTCTGACAATCGTAGTCTATTTTGGGACTTTAGGGGAGAGAGAAGTAGTTAGTCCTAAGTCGTGGAAGAGTAAAAAAAAAAGTATAGAGAAAAAATATATATATACGATGTCAGTTACATTAAAAATTACTTTAAATAAAAAAAAAAAAGGGGAAATAATTTAAATGTGAAATTTAAGCTGAAAATTGAAACTTAACTTCTCAGGTGCCTCTGGGGTGGAGATATAAAACAACAACAAAAAAAAAGAATTCAGACGGGAAATTAACAATGGTGCATAGTGAATGTATTAATGTGTGTCAGGTCCAATACGCAACCTGACACTAGACGAGTGTCGTATGCTGGTAAGCGGTTTAAGCATGAAGTGACCTGTGGGTTATCAGTTATAGTTAAGTGTGGAAACAGGTTAGTTTGATTTGGCCTTGTTAGTTAGATAGCCCACCATAAGAGGGGTATAAAACAAGAAAATCATATAAATGGAGTGAAACAACAAATTTATATACATATAAATCAATTAAGGTCTTTAAAATTAATGTATTTTGGTTGATACAAGGTCGTCAAAATGTTCGTATTAGTCATTGCAAGAATAAGTTTATGTGTACGTAGGCAGGAACGTATGTATGTATGTATGAGCGTTATCGTAGGGTAGGAATGTCTTTGAAGTAATCGCTCAGCCTTAAAATGTTCCGTTCGTTTATCAAGCATAAAAGAGGCGAGGGAGAAAGGTAGAGATAATAATAACGATCGCTTGACGTTTGTCAAGGGACGTGTTAATATGCTCGTCTCCTTCTCTCTGGTAACAGGCGAACTTGCCCGTCTTTTATTTTGTTTGTGCGGCTTGAAAAGGTCATTTGGGGATTCACTCCCGGATATGATTCGGGCCTTTCCATTGGACGACGAACAAACTTCGCGAAAAGGTCCGTAAAAGAAAAAGATTATTTGAATTTTGTTTTTAAATGCTTCCTAGTTTTCTATTGGCCGAAAACATTTCGCATCAAGGTGTGAAATTTCACGAGTTTTGTTTTGGATTCGCTTTTGCGTGTGTGTTAAGCAAAGTTTGTAAATTCGAGACTTTTTAAAATTTCTAACAAAATCAATGAGTCAGTGCTTAGCATTTGAATTTTTAATCTAGATCATGTTTTGTTCACTACACAGTTACTCATAGGAGAAAGTACATCATACGAACGTTGTGAGAGCATGTATGCAAGTAGATAGATAACAAAGTGAACATTTGACACTTTTTAACTGGACTAACATATATACACTGAGGGTATATATATATGTATGTGCGATCGTTTGAATAAAACGGCGTCGAAGAAACGAACGACGAACTCGACTCTGATAAAACTCATGGACATCGTTCCTTATATAAGGGTGAGTAGGATCAGGTGTTTTTTAAGAGTTGAAATAAAGCGTTCTAATTGATCAAAAACTCCAAGAAAAACATATTTTCTGTCTGATTAAGAAGAGTCGAGTGGTAGAGGTTGTTGCCATTTCAAAAGATGGTGTGAATCATTGAATGATATTGTCGAAAAGATGTTTGCAGAAGAGGGCTCATTGCTGCAAGTGGCGTGGAGAAAAAGAAGGGATCATATTCATGTTTCTGTAGCCGATGCTAGAAAATATAGATTTAACTGAAATTATTGTACATTGGAGTCTTTTTATTGAAGAAAAATGAAACAGACTGGATAATACCTAAGGTTATTGTGTAGGGAAAGGGATAATCACCTACCTCAAGGACACATGGCACAGTGGATAAAGGCGTTAGTTAGATCCAGTGACAGGACTCAAAGAGTGTGAGTTCAATACCCGGCTAAGGCAGTGGAGAACTTTCAGAGGGAAATTAACAGGAGATAACTCAAAACTGACATCCATTAAACATGGCACGTGGAACGAAATAAAGGGTTCAGTTCGACATTCCAACCCCCGAAGAAGGCCGGAGCGTACAACGGCCGAAACGTTGTAATAAATATGGCGACAAAGATGAGGACAATAGTCAGAATAATGTAAATAATGTACATAATACCTCATCTCAGAAATATAGACAGATACTCGAAAAAGAGTTCGTGTTTTGTGTGCGATCTGCCGAAGAAAAATGACCAAAAGTTGTTAGCATAAATCTACTAGTATCAGAATCTATGCTGAAAATCGTTCGGTGAATAAAAGCCGTTGTTTTACGCATACCGTGGAAGGACTGTTTCTGAGCTTGGTGGACGAACACACGATTTTGCTGGTGAGAAGTGAAGGTTGGATTTGTGACCCCATTTTGTCGTTTCTACGTTGCCTGTTTAGACTGTTACGACGGGCTATCGTTTGAACTGTGATTTAGCTACAAGTGTTGCGATCGAGAGACAGAAGAAATCTATTGCAGACGTTTAGTGCTACTATAAGTTGTCAGTTTCTTTTTTATTCTCTTTTCTTTACTGCAACATATTGATTCTCCAATTATTTTAATTTCTGCAAAGAATTTGGAAAAGTTTGTTATTTGTAGGAAATTCAGTCGTCCAGGTTTTTTTTTTTCATATTAAAAATCCGAAGGCCCAAATTCCAAACAATAATAAAATAAAAATAAAGAAAACATGGTTTCATGCCTGTTAAATAAATCATTTGTATTTACAAACATATGTACATGAATTCAAAAGAGTCAAAAAAGATTAAAGAGTCTTCAGTTGAGTTAAAATCTTTGAGTAGTTGGCATACAGATAAAAAATCTGTGATTGAGAAAAAGACTTCTATCGTCGGCGAAGGTGTTGGAGTTAGTTCCTCCTCAGTTCCTTAATCCTTCCACAGGGGTCTCTCTCCCCTGGCTATAAATACTGGCTGACCCTTCGCCTCCCTCTCTTTTCGGCGATAAATTGTAGGTATGGGGTCTAGTTAGTATTTTCATAGAGTCATTGAGGTATTATGGTGGGTGTGGTAAGAAAGGTAAGTAAGAATGTGTTGTTTTGTGCAAGAAATATTATTAGTATGATTGGGTCAGCGTTTGTGGGTAGCTAAGTTTAGAAGTTAAGACAGAAGACCGACCTTTTCCCCATTCCCTACTTCGGCCTTGTGCCACATTTTCTGTTAAAGTACAAGAATAAATAATCTCTTTTCAACTTAGGCTTGGGCCGTCACCTTGCGTGGAGGCGATCTAAAAATCTCTCTTTTTCCACTTAGGCCAATATGTGACCTCTCACAGATACAGCGTTTCCCAAATTCTGGGAACGCGCTAAGAACAATACACGTACGTACGAACACTCACAACACACACACATAATTTCTCCATACAAACTCTAGGTAACTGTCCATGTCTTTGTTTAACATGTTTTGTTAGTAATATATATTTGTTTACACATGTATATATCGGTCTTGTTTGTTTTCTTTGTCTTCTTTGTCTTCTTTGGACTTAATTTAAGTGCAACATTTTCATGTAGCTGGACCGGCTAGCAGGAAATTTTAACCTTCTGATATCTCTTCACATCTTCACCCCACGGTCCACTACAAAGTTTCATTGATCGTCCAAGCTGTTGTAGATGATGCATTTGAAGTTGCCGACAGATGATCGTCATCGAAAATTCACTATCTCTACTGTTGTTGTTGGAGATGATTCTTTTGAAGTTGCCGACACATATTTTTTTCAGCACGCGCTGTTTAAGAGAAGGAAAAAGCTATGTAGTCATGTCTTCTCTTGTATTTGAACGGCTTGGAGACAGCCGCACCTCTGTTCGTTAAAATTTGAAATCATGTGGGGTTTTATAAGAAATATTTCCTGAAAGAAGGCTCGAGAAAATAAGGTTTTAGTTTTCTCTGATTGGTCAAATATTTCATATGGTGATGTTAATTTCTAACCAATTTAAATAGTGTGTGCGGAATCTTTTAGGTGTATTTGTAATTAGTGGGTAGAAAATAAAGTTTGGGTGTGTTTTAATATGGTATATATGTGGGTATGTAATAGTGTTAGAAATGGGGTTTATTTCCTATAGGAGTCTTTCAATGAATCATAAATGCAAAAGAAAATGTGATGAACATCATACATACATATTGACACACAAATGCACACTGACGAACACTCACAATGACATACACACATAGACGCCAAAATAAATGATATTTTCAGCAGACGGTAACCGCCATTGAACGCTAATGGATTAGTAAATTATGAATCACATATCCAAGTCATTTTGAACATTCACAGTAAAAGGTTTCGAACGGATTTTTAATTTCTCTGTGATACTAAAAATAGTCTGACCTGGAACAGTATGAAGCAGAAATGTTTGACTTTCAAACACGTTTTACACAGACTTGCCACCAAAGTGGGGTTTGGGGTCTTATTCGTGCCCCCTTGGAGGTAAAGGTTATCCCTCAAAACAGCGGCAAAAGGCTTACTAAAAAATATGTTCGGACCTGCGTTTTACTGAAAGAAAGCATCAACATTTCGCGGTTATGATGAGTTTCTAGCTTGTAGTGTATCATAAAAGGACTCGTAACATTGTCTTTCTAAAAGAAAGGCAGAATGAACAGAAAGAAAGAAAGAAGAAGAAGAACAAAGAATTAAAGAAAAACGGAATTAAAAGGAAGAAAGAAAAAAGAAAAGATGAAAAGTAAGGAAGAAAGGGATGAGAAGAAATAAATAAAAGATGAAAAGGAAGAAAGAAGAGGTGAGAAGAAAGAAATAAAAAGAAAGAAAGGGTGAGAAGAGATTAGAACAAAGACAGAAAAGATGAGAAGAAAGAATGAAAAGAAAGAAAGAAACGTATATTCAGTAAGGAATCAGTTTCTTTCATCTAGAAGAAACTGATTGAAGTGAATTTTGCTGACAATTCGGTTGGTAAAAAAGCCGTTACTATTGTGCAAATTACCCCCCACCTTACTTTCCTAACAAAAACGCCGCTCGCGGACGGGGTTTCTAAGCCTATAAATAGGAAGTGAAATTTTCTGTCACTCTTTTTTTTTTTCCTTTTTCTCTCAGGAACGGTAAGATGTGGGTCGAACGAGGAAAAAGTTTTCCCTCTGGGGAACGCATACGTGCGTGTATGCACGTACGCACCTTTCACTTCATTTTCTCTAGGACTTTCTCCTACGCCAAACTACACACAAACAATTCACTAGTTTTTTTGTTTACTTCTTTTACATTCATTGTTTTGTCACACGCAACAATCTTCAATCGTCTGTGTATAACTTTGTTTCGTTAATACATACATTATCATTTGTGTATATATATATATATATATATGTGAGAAATTGATTTGGGGATTTAGGCTAATTTTATAGTAATTCGTCGAGCTTAGAATCAACAACAGAATGCAGAAAGCACTGGACGGCCGTTTCGTCCTATCTGGGACTCATCAGCAGTGCGCATTCACTACCGAGAAACGATCCCGGATCGCTTCGATACAACGCGAACGTCATACCAACTGTACCACGGGACTCGGTGTCGAAGAAGACATAAACTAGACTCGACATAGCGCCGCTACTCACTCAGTTCCGTTCACCGATACCCATCCAAGTATACAGAGTTATCCAGAGTCCCCGAATAACCTCGGAACCTGTGCCCCAAGAGCCACGACTACTATTTTGATTTTCGGTAGTGGATGCGCACTGCTGATGAGTCCCAGATAGGACGAAACGGCCGTTCAGTGCTTTCTGCATTCTGTTGAGGATTCTAAGCTCGACGAATTACTATAATATATATATATATATATATATATATATATATATATATATATATATATATATATATATATTGATTTAATAAACATAATTTTATGTTCATTTTTTTAAAATTTAAATATCCGGACCTAGGCTGCCTTTCAGCCAATGCATCATCATGGACCAATCGTTGGCAAGTTTTGGGCTCTGACGATGCGTTGGCCGAAAGGCAGCCTAGGTCCGGATATATAAAAAAAAACAAAAAAACATAAAATTATGTTTATTTAAATCAATATTCCTGTTCTGTGGTGTTAGGTCTTTGTTTCAATATATATATATATATATATATATATATATATATATATATATATATATATCCGTTGCGATGAGAACGAAAGTAATATATAAATTCCAACGTTCACAGCATTAATCCAAAAGAGGGCTCGATACCGATAGTAGAGCGATTATTATTAATCTATTATAATTTTATCATATAGACAAAACCATTTTACTCACTACAAAGATGCAACTTCGTTTCAGTGCATTTCAACTGCACTTCGACGGGTGAGAATCGAAAATGGTTATGAACAATCCTGCTTGTAGGCAAGCCGTATGTGAAACGTCACTTCCTTTTTTCCATTTGTTCGAGAAGAAAAATATATACATACCCCCACCCCCCAAAAAACCCCGAACAAATGGAAAAAAGGAAGTGACGTTTCACATCCGGCTTGCTTAGAAGCAGGATTGTTTATAACCATTTTCGATTCTCACCCGTCGAAGTGCAGTTGAAATGCACTGAAACCAAGTTGCATCTTTGTAGTGAGTAAAAGGGTTTTGTCTATATGATAAATTATTATATATATATATATAGGTATTGAGGTGGTTAAATAAAATAACTAGATATTAGCAATCGTATAAACATGCGTTAGCGTGCATACAGAGGTAAGCAAATAAATATTTACTCAATTTAGGGTGTAGACAAAACAGTGCTCAATGTGGTTAGACAGAGCTAAGAAATATATATTAATAAATATACATATACCTACAACTTAAGTTTCGTTGTTCTACCAACTCATCAGACACGCATTATTATTTTTGATCAAAAGTAATATTTCGTGTCTGATGAGTTGGCAGAACAACGAAACTAAACTTGCACTTCGAAAGTAGGCATATGTATATTTATTAATACATCTATATCTATATATATTTAATGTATTGGGGCAGCAGATCATGATTTAAACATATATTTCTGATCTTAGTTCTATTAAACAACATTTCTTAGGAAAACCTAGCCATGTGCATAATATTAGACAGATGTTATTTGATAGCATAACAATACTCACATATACACACAGTAAAAAGAACCTTCAGATATTGGAGACCATTTACATTAAAACAAAGCAATGCACACTCAACAAAATTATATTTCAAACTAGTCACAACACATTACATTGCATCTAGACATTAATTCTGTTGTTAATATTTTGGCCTCTCTCGTGGTATGACGTCATATAACCGCGTCTTGAACTTACACACTGCGTCTGCTATTCTGCGTCCGTTATCGTCGCATAGCAATCTTCTATGTCAACAACACACAATATTATCTTCGATGGTGAATATCTTTGTTGAAATGTCCGTATAACCACTCTGAAGATGGCTCATTTGAGCCGAAAGCTTAGATCAAGGACCAAATTAATAAAAAAAATAGCCAAATGTTGGGCAATTTTTGTCTTTATTTTCACCCGAAATTAAAGCAAACATTCGAACATTAGAACGGCTCATGATCAGACATAATAGACATTCATTGTCTATTATATTTAACAATATATGTTTAAAGATAGATATATAGATAGATAGATTTGTCGTGGCTTTATTCATTTTTTACTCGGACTCACAATCCGAGTCCGCCATTTTTATTGTGGGATAAATATATCAGGAGACACGTGTTTTCTAACCTAAACACGTAGAGCACACCCGCAACACTATTTAGGGCCTAGGTTAAGTGGCAATCTCCAAAGAGTTTTAATACTTTAAGTGGCTCTCAAGTAAGAATTATTCCAGTTTGGAAGTGGAGACTTTAGGGTTTTGGTAGAGGATAGCGATCAAAAATTTGCAGGTTTCGAGTCGGAATATTTTACAAACAGTAATTCTAAAATGCAGTTTTGGTGCCAGCCAATTTTACAAGTTGGGAATGACATTTCAAAATTTGGTGTAAATGATACAGAGATAAAAAAAAAATACAGAAACGTCTGAGAATGACTGCTGTGGGCGAATTCTAACGCAGCCTCAATTTGACCAATCAGATCTGAGCGCAGTAAGTTTTTTTTATTTTTTATTTTCTGTCTAATCAGTTTTCATTACGCCTAATCCTACCTGTTATCCACTTAATCAGTGAAAAAAAAAAAGATTTCGAATTCAGTTCGTTGTTTGGTTCTAAAAACATCTCAGAGACACATATTTCTGAAAACCAAGGCTGGATTAAGGTCAATTGAATCTGTAAGTACAGTCCAATAAATGTGCAACTTAACCGAGAATTAGCGCTTTTAATTTTGTAACAGAGTATATTTATAGAATTAAAATACGTCTCTCCTTATGTTGTAAATAGAGAATAATTTAATTAATGAGAAAACCAGAAACTTATTTATTACATAAAACAATCTACATCATATTAGACTGTAGCATTTCGTTGATTTTTCTCGACAGAATCTGTTACATATTTACAAGTTTACCATTCGTCCATGTATTGAATATTGCTGCCATATCTAGCCTGATGTTTCTGCTATGTATTTAAAGATTCTTGATAAAGTACAAAACAGAATCTGTAATGTTATTGATCCTGAGCTGGCATCTCGGTTTCAGTAGCTTTCCCACCAACGTAACGTAGCTTACCTCTGGCTTTTCTATAAATATTTTCATGGTAATTGTTATGATGAACTTTTCAACATGGTACGTAGACTTTATGAATTTAAGCGCAGTACGAGATTGGCGGCAAGATGTCATCATTTCACATTTGAAACTATTCGATGTAACTGTAAGTTCCATGCTAACAATTTCCTCTTGCTCTTGGAACTCTTCAGGCTTCTTGCTTTCCTGTTCCCTTTAAACTTCAAAAATTGAAATGCGATGTCAACCGTTATCTTCTGTCTTCTTAATTCCTGTTCCTCTATTGTTCTCTCACCTTAATGTTTTTCTCATATGTTCTGACACTGAATAACTCCTTACATCTCAGTGGCTATCTTGCCTTGCTCAAGCTAAAAATATTTTAAAAATATACACCAAGAGCTTCACTCACAGACTTTAAGACATTTCTCTTTATTCCAACTTTTAAAAAGATTTAAGAGCATATATAGGTAGATAGAACTAATGTCCCCATTTCCTTTCCATTATCACAAAGTTTCAGCTGTTGTGCACTCTGCCTTCTTCAGGTGTAAGTGCATCCGTGTAACCTTAAGGCAATTTCAAATTTTATTTAATCAACTGAGACACCTTGTTATCGCTATGCACAATAAAACATAAACATCTGAAAGGGAATTTATACATTTTTTGTTCTTCAGAATTTACAATAAAAATATTAAACACTATTTATTAGATTATTTATTTACAAGAAGTATTTTAAGACCATATCTTTATTGATGGAAAACAGAATCGAGTGATTGCCGACTCAAAGACTACCAAATCGTATATGTCAGTTGGACCTTGTAGGAATATTATTATTATTATAAATAAATACAAATAAAATATAAAATAATAATAATGAAAATTATAAATAAAATAAAACAATAACATAAACACATTGTATAAAATACGTTAAATGAGAATGAAAACTAATAAAAATACTCCCGCCATGCAACAAAAACTGTTCCTACCAGAAATACGGACATCTCACCAAAAACGTTAAATTCTACCTCTTCACCATGAACCTTAGTACGAGCAGCACGTGTCCAACTTCTCTTTGTGATATGGCTTGTAATACTACGGAGTAAATTCCTCCTTTTTATCACATGTACCATAAAACAATTCTAACATAAAAAAAATACACACACAAATATAAATAAATTGTATGAAATTAACATACAATTTACAATGATTTTCCTGTTGTGTTCGCTTTATTTTCTGTTAAGTATGCTTTTATCTCTGTAAACACGAGGCTAATTTCTGCTGCTATGAAGTGAGTGAATCTCTTACAACATTATGTTGTATAAGAAAAACAACCTATTCACCCACTTGAAATCATAGATACTGTGGAATCATCCACGTTATCCTTCACCCCTACTAACAGAACAATCTATTTTACACCCACACACCTGTTATCCAATCAGAACACTAATTTCAACAACGCAGTTTCTCATTGCTTAACAGCCTAAAATGCACGTGAAAAATCTCTTTGGCGCTCAAATTTCTTGAGCCTATTTTCTAGCTAAAAACATATAAAAATAAAAAACTCAACTGCTTAGTTAGTCAGACTCCAGCATCCAGAGAGACGCCAAAACAAATTCACGCAATTCGAAATCTTGATCTTCCCGCGCAAATCAAACTGACTCCACAACTATTTGGCATATTCTTTCTCTCTCTGTCAAACAAACAACTTTACAAACTTCATTATTATACTTAAAAAGTGACATTTTCCATCACTACGAAACAAGTATTAATAACTCAAAACATTTCATACAAACACAACTAAGGGTACGCAACTTCGGTTGACTAAAAAACAATTCAACATAAACACTTGCATAAAACAACAACTATTTATTTTTCGAACAAAATCTTATTGACACATTCAAAAAGTTTCTAACGTGCTAAAAATCAACACACCAGATACAATACATCAGCAAAAAACATTTAACAGTTTTTAACTCATTTGTATATATTCTAATTGTATATAAACCATTATTGTTTGCATTCAATTTGCCTTGGTTTTCTTAAACTTTGTTTTTACATGCCTTGTTCAAAATGAATGAATATTGTTGAGGATTGGATTTTATTGAACACGCCTTCACAAATATTATTCCTTCTGATTTTTTAACATACATTTTCACTAATCCCCAACAATGCCATTGAACGTCTAAAAGAATAGAAAGGAAACGGATTAATTAAACGGTTCACTGGCCTCGGTTTTAGTTGTGAATTATTTATTTTCTCTTTATACATTGCTTCAAAACCTTTTCTGTCAAGTCTGCTTTTATCTCCGTAAACACAAGGCTAATTTCTGTTGCTGTAGCGTGAGCGAATACCGCTTTCCTCCGTGCATAAGAAAAACAAACCTCTTCAACCACAACCTCAACATTGTGTAAGGAAACTGAGACATTTCAAAATTAAAGTTCATGATAAGCCATAAATTGTCTGATCATCTCAAAGTTGACGAGCTTCTTGAGATAACTAGCTAATACCTGTATTAGGTGTTAAATTTATATGGTCACATAAAATGTTTTAAATTAGGTCTCTCTAAAATCTGCTTCAAGGGTATAATTGACAAAAGACGTAGAGGTGTAAGGTAATGTTAGTTGTTTCCTTATAAGGAAATATTCGGCATTCATTGACTAAAAAGTCGGTTGAAATTTATAAAATCTTTCTCTTTAAACAATTTTTCTCAACTCCAGTAGCGATTGTCGGAATCCTTCTACTCGGGTTTTTGCTAAATGTCAAAATTCGGAGAAAAATAACTTGTCGGAAATGTCGTGAGTTATTTGAAATAAAGTAACTAATAATAACAAAACAAAAGTCATTGAAACAAAGCAAGTTCAGTCGACCAATGATGACAATTCCAGAACAACGTAACTATAAACAATTTTTCTATCCTCTGCCAGCCGCTATGATGGAGAAAGCATTACCTCGAACCGTCGCCAGTGAGACACGCTGCAAGAGCCACTCCGTTTCGCGAGGCTCGTTGATATCTTCATACAATCGATGTTTTAAATAATTAAATATTTGTCAATTTTTATACCTTGTTCTTTTCACAGAGAAATATATATGCATTTTAAAATTCGGAGTGTCGGGATTCGATACAATAACATTGTGCGAATCTATCACGCACGAACATACACACAAAAATACAAATCACATACAACGCCAAGCATTCATTGGTTAATTAATCACCACTACGTTATTAGAGACAATTTACAAATAGCAGCAATGCAGCGATTTTGTAATCGCTCTATTTTTATGAAGTCAGTTTTGTGCACTTTTAGGAGAAACGGATCACAGAAGCTTTCTTAAGTCTCCCCAGAGCACGCTCGCTGATTGGTCGATGCCAACCAATCAGATCGTCTGCACGTGAAGAATAATTCTTTCCCGCACGGCTATCTGGAGCCTACAGTCACTTATTTAAGCAAGAATTTTCCAACCATTTTTAGTGAGATTTCAGCTGCTAAACGAATCCACGACAGTTGAAACCATGCGCCAACCTTCTCACACATCATTCACATGCTGAACATACCTTGTACACACTCACACAAACTCTTCTTACACAGCAATATCTTTCAAGAACAAACATTACTAGAGACTTTCATGAACATTCTTCCAGTGAACTTTAGAACACTAAAATAACAGTTAAAGAGAGACAACTCTTGGTTTATTCAACCTTTTCTTACTTAAATGTATGCTTTCCTTCACATCGTTGTTTGATATTGTACATATTGTTAAATACATATTTTATGTGTAACAGTGTCTTTTGCTTATCCTTTTCTGCATCAGCCCTGTTTCCTAATCTAAAGTGAAATTAATGCGGTGAAGTCCGCCATATTTCAACCTTTTCTTACTTAAATGTATGCTTTCCTTCACATCGTTGTTTGATATTGTACATCTTGTTAAATTCATATTTTATATGTAACAATGTCTTTTGCTTATCCTTTTCTGTGTCAGCCCTGTTTCCTAATCTAAAGTTAAATTAATGTGGCGAAGTCCGTCACAACAAAATATTGTTGCGGGACTGCTTGTAATTCGGCTGAAAATCGTGGGGCTAAAAATCCTACGATTTTTATTGAAAGAATAAAATCCAGTAGAAAAAGACAAAACAGTATCAACAAATAAACATTAATTTAATATAACGAAACGAATACAAGAAGTTGGTTACAAATTTAAAATGTAATGACTTTTTGTTTTGTTTAATAAAGTTCTGGAATAGTTTGGAAAATTTTTATTTACAGAAATTTAGAATATTAATATATAGAGAGAGTGAGAAGACATCTTTTCAATAACCTCAGTGGTAAAATATTAGATGATGTATTGATATATTTGTATTTGTATAATACGCGTCTGATGGCAAAACAGACGATAATTTTTTGTTGCCGCTGTTTTTCATGAAATTGAAAGCTTTATCCTCAGTGAGTCTTTTATCCTCGGTTGTTTAAAACGTTTTTTTATTCCGGCTCCGTGGTTAACTAATTTAGTTTGCCACGTAAAATAAAGTGTTACCTTTTAAATTCGACTTACAGTATCGAATTATTTACCTTTATAGAGTTAATTTATAAAATCTTTCTCTTAAAACAATTTTTCTCAACTCCACTAGCGATTGTCGGAATCCTTCTACTCGGGTTTTTGCTAAATGTCAAAATTCGTAGTGTCGGGATTCGATACAATAATAATATAAACTATTGTTGCGGAACTGCTTGTAATTCGTCTAAAAATCATAGTTATTTTAAATTCCACGATTTTTATTGAAAGAATAAAATCCAATAGAAAAAGACAAAATAAACAAAGACAAATGAACATTAATTTAATTAATATAACGACACGAATACAAGAAGTTGGTTACAAATTTAAAATGTAATGATTTTTGTTTTGTTTAATAAAGCTCTGGAATAGAATATAAATTGTATTTGTGTACGTATGTGACAAACAGTGAAATGTTATTATATATGTGTTTGTGTGAAAGAATCAGTAGGTGTGTGAAATATTTTATTAAATATTTTAGTGGACACTGTACTATTATCACTCGTTCCATTATTGATGGCGGTTTCCTTCCTAAGCTTTTGTTTGAAGTATTGTGGAATGTCAGCATCGTGATTATGTTGTAATGATCATCATCATCACACACATACATACATAAATTCAAATTATACAACAACAAACATTCATTGGATAAACACACAAGTGAGCGTTGTAATCCACCCATGCACAATATATTTTTCCAGCGCGTGACCAAGTCAAGTTTCCCACCAATTTCTTTTGAGCCTGTCACGTGATTACATTATCTATAAATAACATACACAAGTTCGCTCATTCTCTTTTGTTCTCTCTTTTTGCTGCAAACTGTAATCCCAGAGAATTATCGTCTTGACAATGCAGTCAGACGTTAAATAATATTTCACGCATTCACGTACGTACGAACTCTTACGAACTTCTCCAAAATACGAACATTCACCAAAGAACAAATACGAACGTTTGTGGGATTCACGCTACCCCCACCTTCATTGTGACGCACGCGCGACATTTTCACCCCTTCCTCTCACGTTCGGTCAGTCATAGTAGTAAACCGTTGTCTTAGCCTAAGATGAGGAAGAATTTATTTTTCGCACGCTTTTGCGCTGACGTCACGGCAAATTTGGCGTTTCAAAATTAGTCGCCCCGTGGTCGCCCGACCATCGGCACGGGTCGGCTCACTTTCCTCTCGCCGGTGAACCCATAGATACTGGCAGAGAATTTTATTCGGCAAAAACCTTGCCTAGACCTCATGGCTCGTCTCGGTATCTTAATACATACAATACAGTCGTCACCTTCATGACAGAAGCTAACATCTACCGAGATCCCAATTCCAGGAACTTTCAAAAAACTTCCAACCTGATGAACGAGCATTTTTCACATTCTTCGAACGCATACTCTCAGAACCTGTTACTTTAAAAAGAACTACATACACTCACAATCATAAACTCTCGCAGTGAGTATTTTTCCTTGCCGTATGTTACTATGCATTACAACTGACTTTCTGAACCTTTCTTCTCGAAGAACTCCTTCCCGCCATAGTCATCTTAGATTTGAATTTTGGCGCGGGATCTATTCTCATTCAACTACATTTCCAGTACATTTACTGAAGGTCTTCACAGAAGACAATTTACTAATCTACTTGAATTCTTCTTCAACTACATTTCCAGTACATTTACTGAAGGTCTTCACTGAAGGCAATTTACTAATCTACTTGAATTCTTCTTCAACTACATTTCCAGTACATTTACTGAAGGTCTTCACTGAAGACAATTTACTAATCTACTTGAATTCTTCTTCAACTACATTTCCAGTACATTTACTGAAGGTCTTCACTGAAGACAATTTACTAATCTACTTGAATTCTTCTTCAACTACATTTCCAGTACATTTACTGAAGGTCTTCACTGAAGACAATTTACTAATCTACTTGAATTCTTCTTCAACTACATTTCCAGTACATTTACTGAAGGTCTTCACTGAAGACAATTTACTAATCTACTTGAATTCTTCTTCAACTACATTTCCAGTACATTTACTGAAGGTCTTCACTGAAGACAATTTACTAATCTACTTGAATTCTTCTTCAACTACATTTCCAGTACATTTACTGAAGGTCTTCACTGAAGACAATTTACTAATCTACTTGAATTCTTCTTCAACTACATTTCCAGTACATTTACTGAAGGTCTTCACTGAAGACAATTTACTAATCTACTTGAATTCTTCTTCAACTACATTTCCAGTACATTTACTGAAGGTCTTCACTGAAGACAATTTACTAATCTACTTGAATTCTTCTTCAACTACATTTCCAGTACATTTACTGAAGGTCTTCACTGAAGACAATTTACTAATCTACTTGAATTCTTCTTCAACTACATTTCCAGTACATTTACTGAAGGTCTTCACTGAAGACAATTTACTAATCTACTTGAATTCTTCTTCAACTACATTTCCAGTACATTTACTGAAGGTCTTCACTGAAGACAATTTACTAATCTACTTGAATTCTTCTTCAACTACATTTCCAGTACATTTACTGAAGGTCTTCACAGAAGACAATTTACTAATCTACTTGAATTCTTCTTCAACTACATTTCCAGTACATTTACTGAAGGTCTTCACTGAAGACAATTTACTAATCTACTTGAATTCTTCTTCAACTACATTTCCAGTACATTTACTGAAGGTCTTCACTGAAGACAATTTACTAATCTACTTGAATTCTTCTTCAACTACATTTCCAGTACATTTACTGAAGGTCTTCACAGAAGACAATTTACTAATCTACTTGAATTCTTCTTCAACTACATTTCCAGTACATTTACTGAAGGTCTTCACTGAAGACAATTTACTAATCTACTTGAATTCTTCTTCAACTACATTTCCAGTACATTTACTGAAGGTCTTCACTGAAGACAATTTACTAATCTACTTGAATTCTTCTTCAACTACATTTCCAGTACATTTACTGAAGGTCTTCACAGAAGACAATTTACTAATCTACTTGAATTCTTCTTCAACTACATTTCCAGTACATTTACTGAAGGTCTTCACTGAAGACAATTTACTAATCTACTTGAATTCTTCTTCAACTACATTTCCAGTACATTTACTGAAGGTCTTCACAGAAGACAATTTACTAATCTACTTGAATTCTTCTTCAACTACATTTCCAGTACATTTACTGAAGGTCTTCACTGAAGACAATTTACTAATCTACTTGAATTCTTCTTCAACTACATTTCCAGTACATTTACTGAAGGTCTTCACAGAAGACAATTTACTAATCTACTTGAATTCTTCTTCAACTACATTTCCAGTACATTTACTGAAGGTCTTCACTGAAGACAATTTACTAATCTACTTGAATTCTTCTTCAACTACATTTCCAGTACATTTACTGAAGGTCTTCACAGAAGACAATTTACTAATCTACTTGAATTCTTCTTCAACTACATTTCCAGTACATTTACTGAAGGTCTTCACTGAAGACACTACTTGTTAAACTCTAATAAAATCTATGTTTGTTCTTAACCTTTTGTTGTTTTGCCTGTCTACTTCTTTTCACTTTGTACGTTTGCACGGTGGAAAGAGCACGTCTTTATATTTTCTTTATTCTTACTTTGATTGTGGATCCGGTAGTAGTGTGTAGCGTCTGGCACAAGGCCTTATTTTCGTAAGCCAGATCTGCACCGCTATCGGGGTCCGCAACACGTTCACACACACACAAACACAATGTTAACTGTCTATGTACTTTGTAATTTGTTGTTAATACATATATTTGTTTATATATATATATATATATATATATATATATATATATATATATATATATATATATATATATATAGTCATCCACAGACAGACTGTTTCGCTGTATCACAGCTCATCGGTGTGGCTAGACGTCCGGTTGCCTCTGGCTAACCGGCTGAATTCGCGTCAGTCGGAAATTTTACCCTGAAGCCGTTGGCGCACGGCAGAGAAGAAGGTGAATTTAAGCGTATTTATATTTAGATAAACACACCGTGACTGAGAGAACTCGATTCGATTTACCGAAGATATATATATATATATATATATCGGTCTTGTTTGTTTGTCTTCTTTGGACTTAATCCAAGTCCAACATTCTCATGTAGCTGGACCTTCTAGCAGGGAATATAAACGCACGTGTTTTCTTTTCATCTTCACCCACCAGTCCTCTACAATGTCATCATTTTTACTTCAAGTTGCATGTGCTATTCATTTTAGTTGTTGCTGCTGTTGAAAGTCCCCAAGAGGTGTGATTTCTATTATCTGGTACAGTTATTTGCTTGTGATCATGTAGCGCCAGTCCGCAATATTCGAAGACCCATTTTTAGCCATTGATCTGAGAAAGCGGTTGTATTCCACTGTGGCAGGAAAACCGAAACAAAGTCGCAACAATGGATAGGAATGGTCTAGTCTTGATCTAACGTCCACTCAAAGACGAACTCTTTAGAGAGAACTATCTCATGTTAGTGCACAGTCTGTCGTGGGCAGAGATTTTATTTACGAGACCCTACTAAGGTAGGATGTGGCACAAGGACGTTTTATGTGGGGTGTAGCGGACCGTGCCGGTCCAGCTACATGAAAATGTTGGACTTTAATTAAGTCCAAAGAAGACAAACAAAACAAACAAGACCGATATATATGGGTAAACAAATATATATTAATAACAAAACAAGTTAAACAAAGACATAGACTGTTACATAGAGTTTGTATGGAGAAATGATGTGTGTGTGTGTGTTGTGAGTATTCGTACGTACGTGTATTGTTCTTAGCGCGTTCCCAGAATTTGGGAAACGCTGTATCTGTGAGAGGTCATATATTGGCTTAAGTGGAAATGAGAGATTTTACCTCGCCTCCGCGCGAGGTAGTGGCCCAAGGCCTAAGTAGAGAGAGAGAGAGTCAGCCAGTATTTATACTCAGGGGAGAGAGAGACCCCTGTTGAAGGATTAAGGAACTGAGGAGGAGCTAACTGCGACAAGCGTACATATATATTTTTTAAAAATCAATTCACCCTCAACAAGGCGATAAGGTCACTAAGACGCAAGGAGCTACTGGGAGTTGAAAAAAAATAAGAAAAACTTTAGACGGAACAGGAAACCCAATCCTAAACAGGAAACAAGGAATAAACCTCTACTCCTATTCAAAAGACCGGGGAAGAGTGTGAAATGAAAACCCAATCCTTAACAGTAACAGTGAAACAGGGATAAACCTATACTCCTATTAAAAAAAAAAAAATCGGGGAGGAGGGTGAATTGGAAACCCAACCCTAAACAGGAAACAAGGGACAAACTTCTACTCATATATTCAAAAGATCCGGGTAGGGTGTGAACCAGGCAAAAATTGGCCAGTCCTTGTGACCAGTTACACCAATGTTGATATTACACCAACCCCCACCTCTCTTAGTGAGTGCAATGAGGAATGTGTTACCGTAGGATTGGAATCCCCGAGACCAAGCGCTTTCTCCTTTTCAAAATGAGTAAAATACTACACATTAATCTCGGGCGTAGGCAGAGATAGCGATTAAAATATAAAAATAGTTTAAATAATGGCTAATGGTGACATCATTGTTTCCAGTAGCAACACCAGTAGTAAAACAAAGCAATTAATTTACTATTTTTTTGGAATTTGAATTACTGTCAAATTGAATGGAGCACGACATGTGTATAGAAAAAAAAAGGATAAGTTAAATTATTATCCGTGGTTTCGGACATAGGTTTATCCCCCGCGGATAAGGCAGAAAAAAAATTCTTTAGAAAAGATTTTTTTGAAGATTGTTGATAAAATATAATATATCCTTAAGGATTTATTAGGCTGATATCACAAGTTATTAGGAATAAATTCTGTTGTTATTAGGAGCTCCATAAATGTGGCCTTGTGTCAGACTTGTCTAGGTATATTATCTATTTTAGGTAGAAATTCATAACGTAGGTAATAGCCTGTATTTTCTTATGTAGTGGGTGAGATACAAAGGGGAGATAACTGAATGGCGCATCACATGATGGGTTATCACGGATGTGTGGATGCGTCGTACATGCAAGAAGACGGGATAAATAAATAAATCATAATAATAATAATAATATTTCCGACAGCTGTGAAATAAGTCCATTCTTTTCTTGTGTAGACATAAAGAAAAAGGTTTCTTTTTTTTTTTCACTGCAATTTCGGATTATTGACAACGATTCGGATTACTTGAAAAAGCTATGATTTCAGTCGTTGAAATCCCGAAGTAAGTTTTTTGGAAAACAAAAAAAAAAGTTTTTGTTTTTTCTTTTTTTTTTACTCATTTATTTTTTTTTTAATTTGTAAAAGTTCTAATTAATATATAACTAGACTTTTAAATTGAACTTAAAAAAATAAAACATTACCTGGCATATTGGTTTATTTTTCTTATGAAAATGACGTTAAAAAAGATCTTACTACGTCAAAGTTTAAAAATTTAATGAAGCGATGACCTTTTTATCTTAAATTTAAAAAAAAATGTCTTTCTTTTGATAAAAAAAAAACGTTTTAGTTTCTATTTCCTTTTCATCGTTTATTTACTAAATAAATGGTTGTTTCATAATTGCTTGTAATTATCTTTACCGTGCCTTATATTGCAATTCTTCTGACGCGTTATTTAATTATAAAAAAAAACCGCTGAAGACTTCTCTTTCAAAACCATTGTCTATTTATTTATGGCAACCACAAATAGAGAAATACTTTAATTTCTAAAATTTCATACGTTTATCGCGGTTATGATTAATAAAGAACCCCCCCCCCCCAAAAAAAAAAACGATTCTTTCCCCAAGTTTAATTGAATTTCTTGTTTAACATCACTAGAATTCGTCGTAAATTTAACACAGAATTCCTGTTTATTTTCTTTTTCTTTAACCGAAACAAAAATGCTGTTAAAAATGTTTAATAAAATGACATTCACAAGATAAATTCTCTATTATAGAAAAAAAAAAATTCATAGCAACCGTTTAAAGTCACTTTGAAATTAAACATTTTTTAAATAAACATCCGTTTTTTTGTTGCCTCAAGAGCTCAACATTTTATAATTACTTAACTAAACTTACATTAATTATTTACATTATAATCAATTAATTAATTATATTACTTAGTAACTTAGTATACATACAAATAATAATCTCAAGATCAAGCTTTTTATGAATGAAAAATGAAATTTAAACATCTGTCCGCATGTCTGTTTAAATTTTTTCATAATGTGTTTGTAAATTAAATATTTTATTTAATATTTAAAGCATATTTTATTTAAAATTATGAAATAAATATTTTATTTAATATTTAAAGCATATTTTATTTAAAATTATGAAATAAATATTTTATTAAATGAAAGATTTAATTTTATTTAAAAATAATTAATAAATATTTTATTTCACAAAATATTTCCGGGTTACACTGTATTTAAAATGTGAAAATTAAAAAAAACCCACAGCCACACGGATAATGTTTGGTTTCATTTTCATTCGTAAGAAAAAAAAAATTGATATTTTTAATTTAAAAAAATTTTTTTTATGTAGATTAATTATGCTTGACTTTTTCTGTAATTACAAATTTATAATCTTACTAATTCATATAAAAATTCAATTAATAACAAAGTGAAATTTTTTTTGTGTGTGACGCCTTTTCCGCCCTTTAGGACTTTAAAACCGACAAAAAAGGCATCACAAAAAATTTTTCCCACTTTGTCATTAATTTATTGCCTATTGTTTTTGACTTTTGATATAACAATTCTTCCAGAGAAATTTAATGTGTAAAAAAATTAAATTTTACTAAAATATCTTAGCTATAATGGTCAGAAATTACAGAAATGTAAAAATAAAAAAAAAAGTTTTTTTTTAATTTTTTTATACATACTTTTTGTTAGTCACTTTTTAAATTTTTTTTATATATAATCAATCACCTCCGGCAGTGGTTCCCAACCGATTTTGGGCCATGCCCCACTTTGGTATTTCAACCCCCCCCCCATAATATTTAATTCTTTACTCTTATGTAGTATGCCAATTATTACACATGTCTGTAAATACACACAAAAACTGAATACATCGTATGTATTTAAACACACATTGACACTCTCACTCAGACTCACAAGAAAACAATTCACTTTTAATAACTAATTATTCTTGAATTGCCCCCTTATTCTGTTGATAGTAAATGAACCGAAGGGTGCACCTCCCATGCATGCCCCACCATAAATGCCCACGTTGGGAATCATTGACCTAGGGTCAAGAAGAAGGAAAAAAGGCTAATAATTTTTCTTTCTGTTACTAAATCCTTATTCAACAAACATTATGAAATTGAAATATTTCCTTAATTTATGTTTAATTCTTTATTTATTATCTTTTAGTCTTAAAGAATAAAATTTATTCTTTAATTAATTGAATAAATATAGTATCTTTTTTATGCAAAAAAAAACAAACTTACAGACACCCTAAAATAGTTCTGCTGAGTTATGTAGATTTTTCTTCATTTTTAAAAACGAAAAGGAAAAAGTCGTCATTATTAATGTCTCTAGTCTTATGTTATTTATTTAATTTTTAAATGTTTTTTTGTCACTTTGTGTAATTAATTGAACAAAAAACTTTAAAAAAAAAAAAAACACGATTTTTTTAACTTAATTTTTTATGTAACAAAAAAAATTAAAAAAAAATCTTTTTTTAATTTGCAATACTTTTTAATTTTAATTGCAATGATTACTTTTATTTTATTAACAACTTAGGCTAAGTAAGATTACGTTGGTTGGCAGAGAAGGCCATAAGTCAGGTGGCGCCAGGTGAAGATCCAGACTAGCTCGTTAACCATTACACCACCCCACCCTATCGCCCATTAATAACTAAATGAGTGATCGAAAGTTGCTAAAAAATATAAATGTAAAAATTGTATCTACATTTGGTAAAATAAAAATAAAATTCTACTCCACATACGCTCTGCTATAAAATTTATTGAACACTTTTTGCTTCCCTAATTATTATTGTTTTTTATCATCATCATCATCATCATCATCATCATCATCATCACCATGGCTTTCATTTTTGATTTTTAAACATTTTTTTGTTTAGTACTTCTGTGGAAAAATATAATGTTCAAGAGTAACAGGTGTCTGGTTTTGTCTTTTATTTCTTCTTCTTTTTAAGAAGTAGTCTACAACCCACATCTGTTGCGAAAATGTTGGTTTTTATTTACCACAGATCATCTTATTTTTATTTATTTAAATGACTTAGATTTTTTATTTTTTTTTATTTCATCGGATGATGTTTTTCTCCCTCTTTCGATTTTTGGATGATAGAATAATCTGGAACAAAGGTTAAGAAGATGACATTCAATATTACTAGGTTTTTAAAATTTATGTGCTATTGTTGAAATTTTCGTATTTTGTATGTCGTTAAAAACGTTAATTTTATTTTTTACCTTTTTGTTTTTTTTTTAATAAAGAAAGTAAAACCATTTTTTTTAATGTTTCCCTCACTTACTCTCAGACATTATTTTTTAAATAACTACACTACACAGCATCCCAGGAAACGCATTTTCAAATTCATTCAGTTTTTTATTTATCACGAATGTTTTTTGTTTTAAGTTACAAATTAAATTACATATTATCCGTAGGCGAATTTTAGAAAACCGCTTGATTAATAAGAAGATGAAAAAAAAAAAAAAAATCAGCACTTTCAAGAGGAAAAAGTCATGAAAGAAAAATTAAAATTAGGGGTGACAAGACTTTCGACCACACAATACATTTCCTTTATTTTTCTTTCTTGTTGGAATCATCATTTTTATTAATTTGAAATAGAAGATAATTCCAGTAAAACAGGTAATAAATTCATTATTACTTGAGTTTACTTTTTAAAACAACATAAAATATTACTTTCGACGCGCCTTTTAAAAATTTTAAATTACCTAAAAATTAAAAAAGTATCCTTAAAAAATTAAGTTTTTAATCGAACGTCGTGAATTTAAAACCTGAAACTTGTATATAAAAATACAATACATTCTCCTTCGAAAATCTATAATCCTGATAAAGCAAAATTCAATAATTATTTACCCACTGCCCAACGCAGCAAGATGTGGCACAAGAGTTTTTTAACGTGGGGTATCCGAGCCCGTAGGCTCAGGCAAAGATTCTCTATAGAGCACGTAAAAACGGAGTCGGTTTCCCGAGATGAGACTCTGCCCTTCGGCATAGCTTCGTCTGGGGGATACCCTCTGACATGTGCCAAAGTAATCTTTCCATATTAAAAATTAAAATATAACCGTTCCAATTGAAATATAGAATAAAATAAAAAAAACTAAACTAAAAAAATCTATAGAAAACCAGTTAGACAGTGTTACTGTTACACAAACAGAAAGAATTAAATGTGTCTGTCTCTGTCTGCTGTGTGTGTGTATTTGAATGAAAATATGTTACTTAAATATACATAAACTAGTTACTATAAATAAAATTTTGTGACTTCTGTCAGACCGTCTGTCACACCCTCTCTAAAATAGCCATACATTGACTGAATCGAAACCAAATTTTGGGGAGAAGTTCAAACCGGTTAGTACCTAAGGGGTACTAAGTACAGTCGGTTTTACTAGGGTGTGTAGGTTAAATTTAAATTTTTTTTTTTTAAATTAAAAGTTTTATTAATTAACGTACAAAATACTCTTATTTTAAAAACAATTTAATTATTAAAATAACAAATATTTATTTAATAAAAATGCAATAATGTTTTTTGCATATCTTTAAGTTTTTATATTTCATCAATTGGTTTGCAAAATTGAACAAAATGTAGAGTTTGTAAATCTCTACAAAAAATGTTAGTGATAACTTCAACAATACTACTGTGAGGATTTCAACATGTGTGAGCATGTTGCCAAAAAATTCTACTACTTTAAAATGGCAATATTAATCTATTATTCCCTTTCATCTAAGATTGATAAAGATGCTAGAAAAATGTTTAGCCCAAAACAACTGCTCGAAAAAGTAGCTGACTCTTCCTGTTGGGCTGGAACTGTCCAATCCTTGCAGTTCAGCCTTGACAAGAGTTCAAAATCACTTATGTGGCCTTGTGGAGGGATGATGCATTTTCCACCCTACAGCCCCTTTCCCCACAGGCACAATGTCACTAACCTATTTATCTATAGCTCCATTCTTTTGTGCTACCGGCTCTGACTTGTGTTCAAATCCCACACCTCATTCAGCAAACCTTATCTGGAGTGGCTTTTGGGCTTTGTACTGGGTGAAGTCCAGTTTAAAAAGAAATCGTAGCTGGGTTATTTGCTTACCCAACAGCTAAATATTTTTCTGAGTTATATGTATGCAGGGATATCTGGACTTAAGTTGTTTCAAGTTAAGTCATTTTCGAAGATACGTCAGTTTTTCTTAAATATTAACTTATTAAATGTCAGAACACTAAAATAACAATAAACATATAAAATCACATTTAAATAAATTTAAACTGTGTGTGTGTGTGTGTGTGTGTGATAAAATCATCAAAAACAAAAATAATTAGCTGAATAAAGTATGTTCAGTAGATGTCCTTATTTCAAATTCTTGTCGGCAGGTGACACTCGTGTATTGTTTTCTACTCCAACGATGATTTTGAATTCATACTTGTTTACATCTGTGCTCTGCCGTTGACGTTCTTTCAATTACATTTCAATTTAGAATACATTTTTGCCCATGGCTCCAAAGAAAAGTCCAAATGCTAAGTGTAAGTTTATATCACTGGAAGATAAGGTGTAGATTAATTATTTTATTCAGAACTCTATGTACATATAAATACTGTAATAAGCAATGGGAGTGCTTATTTGCAGTTTGTAGTGTGGTCATTTCGACTTGAGTCGTTTTTCGACCTAAGTCGTGATTCTGGAACCAATTAATGATGTAGGGTGAGGTATACCTGTAAATTTAATTTTTACCTTCTCTTCCTTTGTGGGTTATGTTCTATATGAAAGTGAGCTGAAAAGTACCTAAGCTGACTCTGAATGAGAGATTCTAGAGCTGTGAAATCTTGCATGCATTGATCTCCAGTCTTCTTATTAGTAACTGCATTGTTTCTTTCCCAGTGAACTGACATTGGAATGTTCAAAGAAGACTTCAATAGTAACTAGTAGCGACTTCTCTTGAAAATGGCATTGTGGTGTTATCAAATACCTGCAGAAAATGGGTTTTACCCCCCAAGGACATTCCTGCTGACATGGTTGCTACATTAGGGGAGGACATGCCAGCTTTATCAACAGGGCAAAAGTGGGCAGCTGAATTTAGGAGTGGAAGGGAGAGTCTTGAAGATGATCCAAGATCTGGATATCCTGCAACTGGCACCACTGAGGAAAACATTGATCATGTTCACCACATAGTGATGAATAACAGGTGATTGACTATAAATCAAATAGCCAATGCTATTAGTCCTTTATGTCCTATGTGTGATACACGCTTAGGTGATCATGTATCTTTCGATACATGACTGACGAGGCAGATTTTTTCCCACAGTAGGTTGCCATTTCTTTCTGCGGTAGACCAGTTACCATCCAAGGCTATAGAACCCGGTCTATCCTGCTATTTACCCATAGCTAGGGTTGAAGAAGAGGATTCATATCTTTCCCAAGGGTATTAGCACGTAAGTGAATGTAATGGATTCAACTGGGAAGTCAGTCAGTCAGTTATGTGCCATGCGTGATACATACTTAGGCGATCATGTATCTTTTGATATATGACTGACGAGGCAGACTGGAATTTGAACTCGGCTCTCAGATTCCTCAATCCGAGCTGCTGTCCATTACTCCACTTTGCCTCCATTCCCATTAAAGTGGTGAAAATATTCTGCACAATGAACTTGGTATGATGAGGGTTTCTGCTCACATTTGGTTACAGTCCATAAAAGTATCTTGGTCAGCCTATGAACTTTTCATCTGATCCATGCATGTAAATATGTGACATGTTTCGCCCTTTAAGACTTCATTGGACTAAAGTGATGTTGATGTAATTACACATATGCATGAAGGAGAGGGGATGCTGAAATTTATAAATGTACTCGTGTGTGTCGTTTAGTCAATTTTCATTGAATATCTTTTTCTTTGTTTGTTTTTATCACTTTTGTTATTAAGTATGCCACATTCTGATAAGTGATCTGCCAAGAAAGATGCAATATTGTAAGAACCTTGGCACACATTTACTGTTGGTGATTTTAGCAATTCAAGCACTTTCTATACACTTTCATCTTAGTAAATTGCTTTCTCTTTTAATTAAAATAGCATTTTTTTAAAATGAAATTTATTACAACTATGCTAGTATATACCCTTTGTGTTGGTGGGCCTTGGGCGACGGTCTCCTTCATGCTGGGAGTTATTCAGCAACAGGCTCCATTTGATAACATTGCCTTCTTCTTTCACATTTGGTGATCGTTGTTTTTTTTTTGTTCGGAGATAAAAGAACTTCAACAATGAGAATTTGAATCTCAACTATTTTATTAAACATGTCGACGTGTTCATTTCTTTTTAACGAGTGGGGTTGCTCTCCCACCCTCACTGGGAAGCTGTTTCCAGACACGACAGAGAACATGTCTACATTCTTTGATGGTTAAGCAATGACTCCCTGAAAAACCTTGCGCTATCATTCCCACACTAGTTCAGCCAATTAAAATTGACTTCCTTTATTTTGTCTTGTATCTGACCTCAAAGGTTAGACTGAGGAAGTCAGAGCAGATATACACTTTTCTAAAAAAAATAATAGTAAGCTAAACTATGTTTTAACACTACTCCTAAAACAAAGACTCAATTAATGTGAAACAAAATATTAAGCTAAAACTTGAAACAGGAATTTATAGAATCAACTGTAATAATTGCTCCAAGAAATACATATGGGAATTTAAATAAAAGATTATATGTACACAAAAGGGATCTTTTTACAAATTACACAAATCACAAGTCCAAACTCAAAGGCCCAGGGGCAGAAAGAAATGTCAAAATCAAGAATTGCATGTACAATGTCAAAAATCCTAATAGACATAAATGGTCAGAAATTGAACACATAAGCCGACAGTTACACGCAAGTCAACAGACGAAGTAGCAAAATAAATCCGACTCCCCATATTAAGAACACCAACTGCTTTTATCAACAGAACAATTTTTTCATTGGTCGATGATTGGAGAGGACAAAAAGTATTATCATATCTGAGATGCATTTATGGCAACAGCTGTCACTGACTTGTATCTGTTTTGGTTATTTTTTCTGTGGCATATCGTACAGAACATGTGCCCTTGTTTTTGGTAAGTGACTTACTCTTTCACCATGCTAACCCCCCTCCCCCATCTCATGATCACAAACCAGAGGCAGGTCTCTTAAGCTTTGTGCTTCTTCTCAAAGGAACAGCTACCGTCTTCTCTCCTGATGAATTGCCCCCCAAAGAGGCATCACACGTATTTTCACTGGGCTGAGTGTAGTTTTCTTCTAAGGACATACTTGAGGCATCTCTTATTTTGACCATTGTTAGAGGACTTGCTGTCAAAATCACTTGTTGATGTGTTTGAACTGACAATGGGGTGCTGATCCCTGACATGACGTAGCATCCCATCAACGAAAATCATGCATAGGCTTCTAATCCCCGTGACACGTCCCACTTGATATTGAGTTGTACATTGGTTTTCAGGTGTTTTACCCACACATTGTCCCATATGTCAATTGTCCATGTTCTTGCTTTGGTGGAGGTGTTTTATCAGTACCTCGTGCCCGGACTCTATAATGGTAAATCCCATTGGTGGCGGAGGTGGTGGAATGTGACACGTCATCTTTGGTTGTAATGATGTGCAATTCGCTTTACACTTTAGTGGCAATGTTCAACTATCCCGTTACTGGAGGGGACATGCACACAGGGGAAATGGACATGGATTCCTTACCTGTTTAAAAATTCCTTGAATGGTTTACTACGGAAAGCAGTGTCATTGTTAGTGAGAAGTTCAGCAAGAGGTCCCCGTTCAAAAAATAGGTCCTTTAAATAGATGATGATGCTGGCTGAATCTTGTCAATGCAGATTGTCAATCGAGTGCGTTCGCAGTCAGTCAGTGTCAGGTAATGTTTACCATCATGATGGATGATGTCTATCCCAACCTGGGTCCACACTTTCCTTTTGGCCATCATCCTGGTGATGGGGTCAATGGGCTGACACTCTCTACATTCTCTGACTATAACCGTAACTGCTGTCTTAGACACCCCGCTGGATCAATCCTGCCTTGTGAAGTGCAGGGTCCTTTTAATGCCAGGATGCCCACTTTGACAGTGTACCAACCTTATATCTGAGCCACATTTGCTGATAACTGCACAGCAAAGTTTCACCAGTTCTGTCTCCTTGCTTACTGCATCGAGCCATCTCCATGATACCCTCGTCACCACCTTTATGTACACCGATAAGTCATATTCACTGACCAGTTTTTCCAAGGTGTTAAACCTCCTCTGAATGAGATTCTCGCTTGAAGCCTTTGTGCATATTCTGGCATTTTTGGTGAGAGTGTCAGATATCCATCCATGAACACATGCTTTGCATGTGAATAAATGCAACTTTTTGCCTTTCATTGAATTGCTACATTAACACCCTTGAGTATGGCAGCCAACTTGGCTACATTTATATGCTGAACATCCTTTGTGGGATGTAAACCATCATGGCTCCTCTACTACATCTGCATTTATCTTAAGGAACACTCCAGTTGCAAGGGAGCTCACATCAGCCCATATGTCAAACTCATGTCCGTTGACACAGCACTTGCTTTGCACAGGGTCATCTTGGAGTACTCTGGTAATGACATCCATAATCATGTTGTTGAGGGGGGGGTGTCGGTTACTTCATCGTACCAGCTGGACCTAAACACAGTTGCTCTGCGTTTGATGAAGTCAGTCGCAATATGGAGCCAGCCACACACAGGAAACTGTCCTAATTTTCAGCATTGTGAAAATTTTCTTCACAGTCAAAACTTTGGGTCCCTTCGGTACTTCACTCTCCCATTTCCAGTACAAGGTGTTCTGCTCCCACCAAACTTGCAAGCCGAGAACTCTGGAATTGTCCTCCAATCATTCTGGGTTTTTGCGCATCAATCCAAAATCGGTGAGATGTTGTCTTAAGCGTGTTGCAGATGTCATTTCTTCATCGACATAGATGTCATCAATATAGGCTGAAAAGGCCTGGAGAATGGAGTCATCTTTTGCCAGCACGGTATCCACAATGGATTTCATAATATCTGGTGCCACATTGAGCCCAGATCTCATTCTTGCCAGGCAGTACCTCTGATCCTTATAAATGATGGCTTGAAATGGCCACAGTGAGCGATGCACATGTATTTGTAGGTGCACCTTGCGAAGATCAAGCACAGAAACATTGAATCCTTTTCTGCACCGTTTTCTCAATTTTTCGGCACAAACATCAGCATGAATTGTGTATACGTCGACATGCTTGTTTAGTTTGCAGTAATCCAACACCAGGTGGATCTTTCCTTTATTCTTTTGAACCACCACTATTAATCAGATCAGGCCCCTTGGAGGACCTAGTTCTTTTTTGGGGTAAGGTATCAGCCATCCGTCATATATCCATGTCTGTAGTTCACGCTGATATTCACTCCTTGACCGCTTAGATACAGAGTACTCAGATACTCGTTTTTTTTTTTTTCAGATATTTCGGTGGGTGTCCCTCTAACCACTTCCATGATGATGTGCAGGTCCTGGTATATTGGTTGAATTCTTTGGTAAAATCGGTCTGATTTACAGTCATGGCTGCACAAATACTGAGATTAATAAGCCTAACTTTACCATTTTTGTATTGTGAATACTGCCCAACCTCTCTACATCCATCCCGAGGTTCAGGTCAAATCTTAACAATTTGCTCTCTACAACCAGAACATCTTTATTGACACACCTGTCTGTTACACCTGTCTGTTACACCTGTCTTTGTGGACGTTCATGCTTGTGACTCTTTGAATTCTGAGGACCTTTCCATCAGCTGTCAGCACATCCACCGCTTGTCTTTCCCACGGACAGTTATTGGATATGCTTTTCAGTGAACTGAACAACCTATATCCACAAGGGCGGTATGTTTAACCCTATTGATGCATATGTCAATTATGGGGAGCATCTCTCTTTCATGACTTGTGGCGAAGAGAGACTGGCACGAACACATCACTCCCTTGACCTGTTTTCTGGACAATCTTGTGACATGTTCCCCGACTCTTGGCACCTATGGCAGCGTTAGCAACCTTCCTGCTTCGCTTGCCCCTTCTGGAGACACACCTTCATCAGATGGTTTGGCAATTATATCTGTAGCACTTAATTCTTGCAGAAGGTCGCACAGTTGGGAGAACATGTTCATTTTGGGTGGGCATTGCAGTTGCTACCACCAGTTCCTCTTCCAACTCTTTGCAAATAACTCTGGCCCAGGCCAATAGCAGGTTGGTTCGTCCATTCAGGACGTTACTCGTAAAAGCTGACTGACCTCATCTGGCACCCAGGCACACCCCAGCATCTGGTCATCCATGTCCCACAAACGGCACAGAAAATTTCCATAAATTGGCCAGGTATACATCGACCGAGGAGTAGTCGATGTCCAATAAATTGTTGATATCCCACAAATGGGCCCGTTCCAAATACTGTATAAAGAGCCCGTTTTATCTAGTTTCTTTTCTTCCTCTTTAAGCTGCTGGTACACAGCATAGATTCCCCCCCCATAGCCCCAAAGGAATGACTGTTGCTGGTTCTTTCAATTTGCATAATTGGCAAATAAGCTCTCCCTTCCTCCACCCACTCATCAAGATAGGACAGTGGACAAAGGATTGAACTTGGGTATCAACTTTAAGTTAAGTCGGTCCATGATTATTACATGCAGAAATAGGTTGTTCAAAAATTGATATGGTAGCCTAGTTGCACAATGAAATAAAATAATTGCAAGTCCAAAACTTGAAGATCCAGGGGGATGAAGGAAATGTTGAAATCACAAATCGCATGTCCAATGTCAAAAATCCCAATAGACGTAAATGGTCAGAAATCCAATGCACAAGGCAACAGTTAAAGCAAGCCGATGGATGAGGTAGCAAAATAAAAACGATTCCCCAATTCGAGAACACCAGCCGCTTTTACTGACAGAACAATTTTGTTCATTGGTCGACTGTTGGAGAGGAAAAACGATATTAGCATATCTGACATGCATTTATGGCAACAGCTGCCACATGTTTTGATTTTGGATATTTTGTGTTCAGCATATTGTACAGAGCACATGTGCACTTTTTCTTGATGACTTTCTCTTTTGCCACAAACACACTCGCTGCAGTAGTTGCTAACTGTAATCTGTCTGATCATAATTTTGATTTAAAAAAAAAAAAAAAAAAAAAAATGCTAGATAGTGGTGGTCTTGTGTTCCTGTTTCTATGGTTTTGAATTCAGAGTAGTAATTTTTATTTTCTAGACTAGCTACTATCCAAGGCTAGAGAGAACAATCTACCCTGCTGTTTAGCCCATAGCTGGAGGGAGACAACGTGGATTCATACTTTTCCTAAGGTTATTTGTGTGAAAGTGAACACAACGGTCTAAGCTGAAACTTGAACCCAGCTTGTTGAATTCACTTTTTGTCCTGATAATTGCTGTGCAGCTGGCACCTTCTTTTTACTCAGTTGTTTAAAAAAAAAAAAAAAAAAAATGAAATCTCTTCTCGTTCTGCCTGAATTTCTGGGACGGAGAGTTATCCTTATTTACATTACTTGCACTTTGTCTATTGCCCTTATCTTTGTTTTTGTTGTCACACTGCTTCGGCTGTTGTGCCCTCCAGCCTTCATCAGGTGTATCTCAATCCGGGTAACCAAACTGAATTGGATTAAAGCATTGGTCTGTGAATTTGGTAACATAGTAATTGTGAGTTCAATCTCTGGACTGGGCAGTGTGTACTTGGACTTTCCGTAAATGTTACACTAATGATCATAAAATGGTACTCGTGTTATGCAAGATAGTGGTTTACATGAAGTTGTTGGTCTGATATTAGTATTAATTGGTTCAGAAACATTATTTGTTCATCTAGAAGATGACTAGATGGAACGTATACAAATCTGCTTAGAAAAATCCAGGACATCAGCTGGAGATCCCATGCAGTGCTTAACACAATTTACGGAGAACTGAGACCAGTCTCTCTCTTAAGCTCACAACAAAAATGATTATAGTTTGCCGGCCATTGCCACCGAGTGGACAGGGAAATCGTCTCATCCTTATCCCTATGGCATCTTTCTGGAAGGGTCTTCTCATGTAAGTTGACTTCCCCAGGCATCATGGCTCAGGACCCGGGTTGGACATTGGGGATCTGGGAACAGCAATGCAGGACCCGAGCAGTGAGCAAGGGAATTGTTAATGGTGTCCTGACCAATCACAGGGAGGTTGAAGGATGATATGGATTGGTATCGTGGGGTGATTATGTAGGTTTTGTATTACTAAGTCTATGGTTTCTTTGACAGAGACATTAGTAAAGAAATTTTACATTTAACCGTTACTAATGACATGACTTTAAACTAATTCCAATACAGAACTTCAATCGCGATGTATAACACCTCACTTGGAAACTGAAAAGCTGGTTAAACTATGTCATTTATTTACATGTGGACTATTTTCCCCATAGTTGTTGTTGTTATCATGAGGTTTCGGGCCATTATGCTCTATGGCCTTCATCATTGTTGATCCAGATAACTGTCACAGAAATTTGAATTGAACCCTTTATTTAATCTCCGGCGGGTAGATTTTTCTCCTGCTGCTGCCCACGATATCTTGGGATATCTTGTCTGGTTATTTTAGCACTGCTTGCTTATTGCTTGCCCTCATTTCTATGGAGTTCAACTATACATTGCTTAGCTCAGGGATTGAACTACTAATTACCACCAAAATCACAAATCAATGCTTTAATCCAGTAGGCTAGCACTCAGCATTATTATTACTTTTCTTTCCCTTGCATTCTTTTTCAAGGTCTCAGTAACCTATTGCTGGTTTCACTCAAACTTGTTTTCTGTTGCCATGTAATTGACCCTGATCTGTCATCCCGTCTGCAGTCGCTCTCTCACAGACGCAACGTTGCCTCGCTCTGTCTTTTTTACAAATACTTTCACGGTAATTGCTCCGAGGAGCTGCTTTCGCTGGTTCCTAGGCCTCATGAATTTAAACGTCCTACGAGGCTGGCATCCCATTCCCACCCCTTCACCGTTGAAACTGTTAGATGTAGACGTCTCTTCTACTCCAATAGCTTCATGTCTCGCACATCTCTCCTGTAGAACTCCCTTCCTTATTCCTGTTTCCCTGACAAATATAATCTCCAACTATTTAAGTGTAACATCAATCGACATCTCCAGTTGCCTTGATCTATCCGCTTCCCTTCTCCACATCCTTTCACCTTTCATTCCTATATGCTCTCGCTCCAAATCTTCTGTAACCCCCCTTGCCTTGATCGATCCACTATCTTTCTCCACATCCTCTCCTTTACCACTCCTATCTGCTCTTCCTCCAAACCTTCTGTAACCCCTTGCGTGCTAGTGGCCTCCAGCCTTGCTTGGGATGATAAGCTTAAAAAAAACAAAAAACAAACTATGAAACTCAAATGCCCTGTTGTTCAGGGATCAGTCACCATCAGTGATAGGATAAACGCTTTGTACAGCAAATAGTCACATACAGAGTGATAAAATGTTTAGTTTTGAAATTCCCTAAAGGTTACCTGGATTGATAATCATCTGATGAAGGCTGGAGAGCACAATGGCTGAAACTTTGTGATAACAATAACAAATATAAAGACAATAATTTGCATGTAAATCCTTGTCTTTTAAGTTAAAACAAAAATTATTTTTTAAATTAAAACAAAAATGACTTACTCTTTTGGTTTAACCATCTTAGAGGAAAAAGCAACGAAAAGATTATTACTTTTATTTTTAATTGTTGTTTTGAAATTTCAGGTTTGGATCAACGTTTGATATCTTGTCGTGAGCAGTAGCCCTTGCAGAATGGAATCTGTTGAAAAATACAATTGTTTGGAGAATACGAGAGATGATGGAGTTTTATGGGAAAAAGACATTCCAAGTTCTGAAGATTCTACAAATGATGTAAGTAAACATTATTTGGTTTTGTTGGGGGGGGGGGGCGTCTACCCCCAATAATTCTAATGCACTATGCTCAGTGATAACAGTTAATATTGACTGTAGCTTGCAAAAATATAAACAGCTTGTGTGCCTTATGTATTTTTATAACGATCTAAAAACGGCTGAAATGCCAAAAGGTGCTCTCTACTTTGAGAGCTTCTCACAGTATATCAGATACAGCATTCAAAATTATTTTTCCTGTCATTTATGAGCTAATAATTTCTATGAAGTAACCGTATTCATTCCTGTTGTAGGAATGTCAGTATTATTGTCTGAAAATTGTTTGGTATTTTTTTAACAACCTTATAGCTAAAATAGCTGATTTTCATGACATCAACAGACCAGTACGTGTCTATATTTCTAAGATGAGGTATTATGTACGCTATTACTATTTACCTCTCCAAGTTCTCCACTGCCTTAACCGGGTATTGAACTGACACTCTTTGAGTCCTGTCAACACCTTTATCCACTGTGCCATGTGTCCTTGAGGACATCTGTGTATGAATTTCTGGGTATTATAAACCTAATGTCTTCAGCAACCATTTTTTACCTGTTATCATTGCATGTTTTTACCAGAGCTCATATACTAGGCCACAAAAATCTCCTGAGCTGATCAAGCATAGAAAGGAATACAATATGGGAACCAGTAATAAGGAGTGCCAGAGAAAAGCAATAATAACAAGAAAAATCACAATATGATATTCATTTTGGGGACAAACTCCTGTCTAGGGTTAAAACTATTGATGGGAACTGGAATTGAGAATTGGAAATCTTCAAACTTTTTGGGGTATCAGAATTGTAGAATTTTTAACCTAATTTCCGATTCCAAAAATGATTCTTTGGATTTTTTTTTTTTTACTTTATTGTTTAAAACTTAATTTTCTATTTCTGGTATTAATGATAAAAATATATAAATATTTATTGATTTTAAACTATCAGTAAAACTAAAATCTATAGATCATAATAACACCTAAGTTTAGTTATGATGTAAGTTTATTAGTTTATTTTTACTTGTGTAAAAAGAAAAAAAAATGCAAGTCTCTACTCAGTTCTCGAGCTTTCCATAATGTTGAAAGTCTGTTTCAGTTCAAAGTAAAATTTTTATTTTTAAAAATCTTTTTAAACATTGTTAATTCACCCATTTAATATTATAAATTATTAATTTAATAATTATAATGAAAATTATGTAATATAAACACAAAATGAATTCACGTTGTTGTTCTGCTGAGTTCTCTTTTAAGACAATTTTTATTATTTTTTTTTTAATTTATAAAAAAGAAAAAAAAAAATGAATGTATAGAATTCCTGTCAATGTTACATTTGATTTCTTCACATAAAAAATTGAGCTTGTGTCACAAATTGTCTTTGTGGTGAGGCAGTTAATTTACAACAATTTGTTTTTATAATCATTTTAATTCATAAAATAAAAAAAAAGATTTATTTTTGTTTACAATAAATCTTCTTTTCAATAACCAAGACTTAAAAAAAGTAAACATTTTTTTTTTAAGAAACTTAAATTTGTTTCTATGAAATTCATGTCTTAAAGTTTTAGAGTTTTCAAAAATGGATTTTCATCTTTATTTACTTAAAAGAATAAACTTTTATTTGAAGTTTTCTGAAAAAAGATTTTTCACTCAAAACTTTGTATTAAAAAACCTAAAATTTAATTTCCATCAAAAATTATATTTTTAATTTTATTTTACTAATATTTTTATTTGGTATAATTGAACTTTCCTGTGTTAAATTATGATGACAATTAAAAAATATTTTGAACTTTTTTCTTATTTATTTTTCCTCAAAGCTAAACGAGATGCAAGTTTTATAAGTAGAAGTGTATAAAAACGTTAAAAATAGGTATTTCTTTCCCATTTATATCTGGTATGATTACGCTATAGTTTTTCCATTTCTAACATTTGTTTTAATATTTTTAAAATAAAACTACATAAAATTTCATTTTTTAATAATCTAATAAATAACTGGAGAAATCAAACCCATGCAAAAAAACAACATTTACAGTTGTTCTCATCCTAATGAAGATTTTAATCTAATTTTTATTTTAATATTTTGTAACACTTGAATCTCATACCTTATTTGGTATGAGATTCAAGTTGAATATCAGAGTTATTTAGCTTTCAACTTCCTAAAATTTTAAAAAATTTATTGTAAAGTTTGCTAAAATTGATTTTATCTCTATAAAAAAAAATCAAGGGATATGTTTTTACTGTTGTTGTTGTTGCACTTTTACTCTTTTTTAAAAATTTATTTTAACAAAAATAAAACACTGATTCTTTTTAGAAATTATTCAATTCTTTAGTTGTGAGAAATTTCTTTTAGACAGTAAATCTTATTAGTGATTAATTTTTTTAGATAAGATTAAAAACTCTTTATTATTTAGTTATTAAGTTGCTGTGATAATTCATATTTAATTCTTATTAAACATCTGTAAGCAAATTTAAAATTTGCATTTATTTTTTATTCAATGTCCTGCAGGATTAGGTACTCCTTGTATTTTATCAAAATATATGCATGAGTTATAAAACCACAATACATAGGATGATGCTTTTCTGCTTATAGTATAATTGTTACAATATTTTATATATATATATATATATATATATATATATTGTGTTGAATGTCAGACAAATAATCAATTTTGTCAATTACTACAAACATGTTAGTTTTATATGATACCAACATCAGGGATTACAAAGAATATCTTGTTAAACGACAAACTGATTTTGCCAAAAATAATATTAATCGTGAACAATTTCAGGAAATAACATTAAACAATTAAAAAACCATCCTGACATAATTATTCGAAAAGCCGATAAAACTAACATGTTTGTAGTAATTGACAAAATTGATTGTCTTTGACATTCAACACATGTTTAAAAGAAAAGTTGCTGCCAAATTACATATATATATATTAGGGTGTCTCTTATTTTTGAAGTGCAGGCTGAAATTGAATAGTCACCTCTAAATTTGTTCCATTCATTGAAAAATGCCACACATAAAATTTAAAGGGATTGCATAATATTTAGAGGGCGCCTTTGCTTGTTAAAACTTAAAAGGAGGACAAAAAATAGACTCTTTTTTTTTGTTTACAATTAATAGCAAACCATTATTGACTGAATCTTTATAAATGATACACATTAGAAAACCAGAAACATTTTTTATCTAACAGTGAAAGATTTTAATTTTAATCAATGTTTATTATTTTCAGATCCAAATTATGACAAATGTATCCAATGCCAAGCAGAAAAGTGTAGTTTGGAAGTTTTTTTAAGATTTCTGATGATAGCCAAAGTAAAGCAATATGTCAACTGTAGCTAGGTACTCAAGTGATTTATATAAAGAAATTGTTCTCTTTATTGTTTAAACTCTTACCAAATTTTTTTTAATAAAAAGGATATCCAAGTTTATTTCATCAGCTTTTGCATTCATTCTTCTACTGAATGTTTTATTAATAAATGCACTTTGCTCATTAAGTTTGCCAACTGTAGAGTCTGAAAATAATGAATTTTAATTATTGTTGGAATTGGAATCAAGAATTTAGAACATTATCAGGAATTGTATCAAAATCAGTAAAGATATTGGTATTGTCGCATCATTAGTTAAAAAATTTTCTAGAACAACTTGTCATGTTTAATTCATTATCTTGTTGATTTTGGCACACCTAATAAATTTGGTACTTAAGAAACTATGAATCTGAAAGTTGGTAGCCAAATAATTGTCTATGCTAGTGGTTTCAAAACAGTGCAGTGTGGCAGAAGGGGATAGCAGGTGAGGCGGAATGATTGAAAGACAATCAAAGATTTAGAAAGAGTTTCAAAAAATTCATGTGCCAATATAAATATGATTTCAAAATTTAAAATATTATTATGGATTACTTGTATTTTGCATGTATGAGTCCCAGTATAAATAGTTATAAATAATTATTGACTGATTTTATCATTCTGATATTTTTGCATTATATCAAATATTAAGAATATAGTAATTAGGGTCTGCAAATTGGAGGAGAGAGTTATCAATGATAATGTTCTGACTTTGAATTCGCGATTATCTCCCTTTAACCCTCTGTCTGTCTTTTATTTTTAAATCTACTTTTTATCACGTAAAATTTGGTGACACGTGAGCAAATGTTCGCTCCAAAAATGCAACCCCGAGAAAAAAACGTTTGGGAACCACTGGTCTGTGTGAATAAACTATTTTTGGCTTCATTTTGCTTTTGTTCCAAATAGTTTAGATGCTATGGGCTCTTAAGACTTCAGATGGTCTACAAATTTTATAACTGAACAAAGAAACTAAACTAAGGACATTAAAATAAGGATTTCACTCAATTATTTTAATTTTTAAATCCATAAAGTCAAAATAGTGAAAATGCATCACAGTTTGTTCATGTTAAACAATTTTTTGATTCTCATAAATGTACAGAAATCAGGGTCATTAGTAAGGTAAAGTTCACATTGACCAATTTCTTTAATCTTGGTCTTACAAGCACCAGAAACAACCATGTCAATGATGAACATTATTATTAATGATTCTTCTATTTTGATAAGTTTTCTTTTCATTGTTTTCATTTTTTAATAATTCTATAAAGGAATTCTGAACTGAATGTTTCATTTAATCTCTGGGGGGCAGATTGTGCTTGTTCTGCGGTTCATGTCCAGGGATATCATGTCTAATTCTGATTTACTACTCTGTTATTGCTCACCCTGTTTCCTTTGAATCCAAGTACACACTGCCTGGTCCATGGCTTGAACTTGCAATTACTATATCACCAAATTCACAAACCAATTAAGTTTTAATCTACTATGCTATTGTCCTGTGGGACAATTCTGAATGAAGAACTTGGAGCCTTAAATCTAACCTGCCTGCTGATGAGTGCTGGTCGACTGGTTACACTTGACTGCACTTACTGAGACTTCACTTTTTATTGCAGCATCTGCTACTGTTAAAGCCTAGCTGTCACTTTATTTATTAATTGCTCCTGTATTATATCTTTATGCTAGGCTTACTAGGGAGGCCCTCATAGCATAGCCTATGCACTGATACTTTCAGATCTCTCTCTCTCTCTCTCTTTCCAGTGTTCCTCTGTGTTCAGTATTTTTATTTCATTCCACAGGGGTTGCTGACTATCTTTTTCCTTTCATACATGATCAGCCATTCCTGATTTCATTGTTTCACTCCTTATTATGACTTTTGATGTTCCTTCAGTTTTGCTTTTAGTAGGCAGCTAGTTTCACCTTTATATTCTTTGCCACAACTGCAAGGTCATTTTCTCCTTCCTTCTTGGGCTTGACTTGGCAGATATTTCTCTAAAGGATGGAGCTGCTTTTAATATTGTCCTGATGTTGTATGGACTGCAGATCTTCTGAATCATTTCTGATAAACCCTTGATATGGAAGACATTGGCAATTTTATGATCTTCCTTGACCCTTTTGTTTCCGCCTGCCGATGCTATGTTTGCAGGGTAGTTGTTATTCTGAATTTGGTAACATAGTAGTCGCGAGTTCAATACATGGGATGGGTAATGTGTACTTGGACCTAGTGGAAATGAGACGAGCAATAACTGAGCAGTGCTAGGTAAGGACTAGATGAGATATCCTTAGACATGGGCAGCAGAATAAGAACAATCTAGCACTATTGATTAAATAAAGGGTTCAGTTTGAAATTCCCTGAAGGTTACCTGAATTGACAATCACCTGATGAAGGCCGGAGAGCACTATGGCTAAAATGGTCTGATAACAATAACAAAGATAGGGACAATAGTCTACATAAATTAAAAAAAAAGATTTTCTTTTTACATGCAACGTAAATACTATATACTGTGGTCCTCTTTGTCCCTGATTTCAGTTATTTGTAACTTTTACTTAATAAGGGTACCAAGTGCAAGTACTGATGCTAGCAATTCAGATATACCAACAAGAAACCATAAAATACTTTAATTAAGTAAAAAGAACATTCTCCATTTAATAAGAAAAGAAAAAAATCTTATGCTGAGTTTGCAAAGTATCAAAAGGACGTTTTTCTACCTTGAAACTGCTATTATTTTCACTATCTTCACTCTAATGGATGAGCTGTGGAAGAAAGGTTTATTTTCCCATTTTCATTTCCCCCATTATGGGCATTATTATATCCATGATATAATAAGACTTTATTTCATGGACAGAACAGAATAGCTGAAAGGAATTGAATGACAAACAGATAGTTTTATCCCATTAAGTCATACATAAAATTATATATGCATATTTACACAGGTCCCATGCAGATAAAATATAGCACATATATGCAACAACAAGCAGTGTGAAAAGAGTACAAAAAGATAGGGTCTTACTGTTAATAATTCCCAGCTGGAGCTGCAAGAGATTTTGTGTTTCTGGAAGAGCCATATTTAGTATTCCAGATTTGAGCTGGCTGGATTTATCTGCTATGTCGCTAGTGAGAACATATTCCTCCTCAAACAAGGAAACTGCAAGTCATGTGTTTTTTCCCAAATTGTGGATTGTGAGCTGGAAATAGTTTCTGTACCTGGTGAAGATATATTTCCATAGGAAAATGGCACGATGATCTTTTGTTAGCTGCATCATGCAGTAAATATAAATTTCTGAATAAAAAATTGTTTTCACATTTATTTCTTTATAAATTGGCAAATGATAAATATTGCATTACATTAGTTTTAATTGTATCATTTTTTAGAATGTTGTAAATATAAAATTATTCTTGTAAATAATAAGATATATTATATATCTAATAGTGTTTAATATTTTTGTTGTAAATTCTTGAGAACAAAGAAAATTTGTAAATTCACTTTTGTCATATGTTTAGGCTTTATTTCAATTCTAATTATTGCTTTCTAAAACGATAAACATTACCAAGGAGTGAAGGTAGTTAAAATAATAACAATTTCATGGGAAAAACTCTCCTTTTGATAATGTTTTCTTTGTCGGCATCGAGGACCAAGTCTTCTATCCGTCGTATAACTTTTATTACAGTCTATTGTTATAACTGTTCTATTTTATTATTAGTTATTGTTGTTAATCTCTTATTGTGCCTAATAAGATCTACGGTAAGAACGAATCTTCTATCCGTCGCATAACTTTTATTACAGTCTATTGTTTTAATTGCATTTAAATAATATCTGCATTTGAAGAATATCCTAGTGAATAAAGCGGACTTGTAAGACACATTGTCGATACTGCTGAAACACATTATCGATTTCGTAACTGTGCTCAATTTCATTGTTTGGTCTTTAGAAATGTTCTGCAAGTTTTGATAAATGTTAATGTGTGCAATTTTTTTCAACATAAAAAAATTAAATGATACATTCTATGCACTTTCATGTCATACCCCATTTTGCCAGACTGCCACTCATCTATTCATAACAATGCAAAAAATATGACTTATTGGTGAGAATGTTTAACATCTACTGGCTTCCCACTAACTGCAGCGTCTGACATTGTGGGTAAATTCAATGAAATAGGAGATATTACTTTCGAAGTGACCTGTGTATGTATGTATGTAATATATATATAATATGGTTGATTTGTCAGGAAATCAATTTCTTGATGTTATTGACCTGAGGAAGCAATTCCAGTGTGTGTCAGCATTGGAAGGTGCCTGGAAACCACACTGTAGGTTGACACAAGCCTTGGGAGTGGAATTGGGTAGATGGAATTTTCAGAGAGTTAAGAAGTGACACTTTCTTCCTAGGCACAAGTACAAATCCATGTCTAAATAATCTGGTCATTTTTGATGGGTAGTATGTTAGTAATACAATTGCAGGAGTGTTTTCTTTATTTTTATTTTCTTTAGGTAACATTATCTTCGGACCAAGCTACAGGTGAGGACAGCAGCGAAGGAATTGCTGAGGATACTGATAGCCAAGAATGTGAGTTTTTTTGTTTTATTATTATTATTATTATTATTTTTTATGACCCCCCCCCCCCCCGGAATTTTCTGGTTGATTGTTCAGGGTTTGTGTCCAGGCTCAAGTAATAAAATCTCAGTCAGAATACTAGAACTGTCAAAAATTTAAAACGACAGTCCGTCTCGAAAAACCTAGAGCCAAATGACAACAATTGAAAGAAAAGAGGAAAAAGAAAAAGAGAAAACTTCAAGGAGTGAGTGTAAAGGGTGTGGTAGGCGAGTGACGAAAAAGGACAAATAGTCATGGCATTCTACACATCCGTGCAGACAGGTACATGGTCGCATGCATTCGAAAACACACACACACACACACACACACGCTATGAAAAAAAAAACTTGCATCAATGATATATATATATATATATTTAAAGACATTTATATATATATATATTTATATTTATATATATATATATATATATATATATATATATATATATATATATAAAAAGTGAGACTTATAAGCAGCCAATTACTGATACTCCCCCCCCCCCTCCTGATGTGTGAACGGACAGGACTGGAGTTAGGCAGCTGAAGGTAACATCATTCAGCAGCTAAGTGATAAACCTTTTACTTGTATTAATTATATATTTTGTGTATTTGGACAGCAATCCCTCTTTTATACAAGTTAAAATCAACTGACAAGGTCCACTGCGGACGGTTAAGTTTTTAAAAAAAAGTTTTCTTAAAAATTTTTCTTGTGTTCTTATAATATTCTTTTTTTTTTTTTTTTTTCTGGACATAAATCCATGTAGAAATTGTGTGACTGTTCTGCATGTCCAAACGTTTTATTTTCCAAACATGGTCAGCACATTTAGGATCTGCTTTGGTTCAGTACACTCTAATGGAGCTTCCAGCAATCTCTATAACCAGGCTGTACAGTCTCTCAGTCAATAGTGATTTTGCCTCTTTGAGGAAGATATGCTTGCACTCATTACAAGCAGTGACAAATATATCTATTATCATATCTGTCACCCAGATATATCTGAAAGAAGTGATACCTGTGATCTCTAGCAGCTGAACACGCAGGAAAGAACCAACGAGAAGATTGTTGTTTCACTTGGTACCTCAATGCTGGTGTAAAACTTTTGATGCCGACTTTCACCCAGGAATAGAACTCAAAGGCACATTTCTCAACAAATCACAAAGCGAGTCCCAATCATTGTTGATAACAGAGAGATGGTCTGTTAATAAGGGGTTCTTGCCTGATGGAAGACTGGAAGAAGAGCTGTAGACATTGTCATGTGGTCAGAATTGTCAATAGGACAGAGCTGCAGGTAGCACTGATTGTTTATTCAATGAATGCCAAATGTTTCCTTTTAAGGAAACTGCTAATGTTACCATTATAAGAATGCTTTAAGGCTACAATGCACAATTCTAGGAACATTTGCTGTAAACATTTTTGCCATAGTACAAGGTAACCAAAAAATATATTTAGTCTTCAAAGTAATCAGCATCCAGCACCTTCTGCCAATGTGTCTCCAGCTATTCCATGCCCTTGCGGTAGAACTCGGGGGGTGGGTGGGTGTTGGTGATGCAAAGAAGTCCGCGAGGGCTTTGCGCAAGTCTGCTTCATTGGTGAAGGATTTCCCATGAAGAAGATTACCCAGGGAATGGAAGAGGTGGTAATCGGATGGTGCAAGGTCAGTTGAATAAGGTGGATGGCACAAAGTCTCCCACCCAAGTTGCTGTATGGTATCCCTGACCACTCACGCGACATGCGGCCTGGCGTCATCATGGAGGAAAAGCACACCTTTGCGATTTAGCAGTGCTGGCTCCTTCTGGCACAATGCCTGTTGCATATTTCAATTGCTGCGAGTATAGGTCTCCAGTGGCCGTTTGGCCCGTTGGTAGCAGTTCATAATGAACCACTTGACAACCTGTCCACCAGACACAAACCATAATCTTGTGTGAGTGCATAGGTGGTATTGCGGTGTGAGGGACAGCATCCTGAGGAGACAACCAATGTCTGGGACGCTTGGGAGTTTCATACAGAACCCACTTTTCATCACTGGTAAGCACTTGATTGAATAAGGATGCGGTACGGTGGCGAGAAAGCAGCGATATGCAGGCTGCCAATTGTTGTCCCTTGTGGACCTCCAACAGCGTTTGCGGAACCCACTTGCTCAGTTTGTATGTCTTACCTAGGCGGTGTAGGTGAAGTCTGTTTCATCGGAAACGTTGAACTGTCTTGCAAGTTCACCACACGTTAGACTACTGTCCTCTTCAATGGCCGCCTTCAGGACTCCGTCATTCAAGACCTGTGGTCGTCCACCGCGAGGCTCATCGTGGAGAGACAAATCTCCCGACTTGAATTTTCAAAACCAACGCCTTGCAGTACGTTCATCTACAGCACTATCCCCAAACGCTTGACATATGCAGCGACTTGATGCAGCTGCTGATAAGCCCACTTTGAAGTCATAAAGCAAACAGCCCTGAACGAGATCTCTAGACACTTCCATCCTTCTCTCAGCTGTCCAACTTATAACTGGTGGCTGGGCATGGCGTGCGTGTTTTTTATAACGTCTGATGTTCCTACTTCCGGCTGTCTGAATTTGAAAACAATTGCTATACGCATTTTGTATATATTTCAACTTCATTCAATGACTAATCAAAATCAGACAGAACTTTTTTGATTACCTTGTAAAACTTGTCTCAGGAATTTTCACAATAGAAAACTTTGCTGTATAGGAATTTTGCTGTAAGACAATTTCACTGCATATTTTTCTTTTCTTTTTTTTATGTTAAATACCTTTTTAACAAATATATCTGGCTCACACTATTGTTACTTCAATTTAAAAATTTTAATAAATGAAGTCATAGGATCAAAATTCTACATTATTCATCCTCATTCGTGAGGAGCACAAAAATTTCAATTTTACACCTGTCATGCAATTTTATATTTCAGACTTAATGTTAAACTTTCTGTTAACATCACATCAGTCTGCCAATAATTCTCACTTAAGCAATATATGTTATTTCAAATTTACAACTTGAATACGCAACCAACTTCAATATAAAATATCTGATCAAAGAAAGAAAACCCTTTCAAATTCTCAGTAAGTCTTTTGAACTTTACACAAATTATTTGCAAACATAAACTGTTTTAAATTCACTATAAATACCTAAAAATTGAAATATACTTTCTTATATTTGAACGTATATTATAACAACACACTACCTTTTGATCCAAAGTATAATTGACATTCAGTTCATCAAACACAAAAACATTTAAACAATTTAAAATACTTCCTTGTTTATATAATTAAAATACCCAAATTGAATACCTAATTTGAACACTCAAAGAAGGAGTAGTTATATCTTAAACTCTTTAAAATTTCTTTATTCATTTGACAATGATATCAGTGCATGACTTCAGCAAAAATACTTCATTACAGTCCAACGCGAAAAACATTATTTACGAAGCATTGCTTGGAATTTGCACACATTTTAAATTATTTCTTTGTTAATTTGGTATATTTTTAGTCTTTTATTTTTTAAAATAAATGTTTGCTTTTTAATTTCTTTTCTGATGTTTGACCCTGTAAAAAAGACATCCATATATCCTTGATAACAAGGAACTTCACATATTAAATTGAACATTACTCCAAAAAGGACATTCACGATAAGGGTATCGGAAAGAAAATGCGGCCAAATTGTGTTATGGCAAAAATCCTATACGGCGAAGTTTCCTATGGCGAAAATTCCTGAGGCGAGTTTTCCTACAGCAAAAATTTTTACAGCAAATGTTCCAGATATGACTGTGTATGGTTTCAACTATTTTAAAGTCTCTTTTTTTTTTTTCTGGCTTGATCAGGAATTCAGTGAATCCAGACCCCACTATGTTATCACTCAATTGCAAATGTCTTAGAATTTTTTTCTTCTTTTTTTTTTTTTAAAGAATTGTATGATTTTTATTTTTGGCTTTGCTGAATTCTGTCAGTCTTTTGTCTTCCAACTCTATTGTCAGACCCCTAAACAATGCACATGTGTTTTTTACTGACCCCTAAGCTTCATGGTAAAACAAAAAATGAAGTTTTCAATTTTCCTTGACTCCTGTGGCTGGGGCTTATTTGTACAGAGAATGGAATTTGGAAAGCAAGTTAAAACTCTGGCTGGGACAATTTTAATTTTTTTTTTTTTTTATACTCTGATTCCCTTAAGAAAGGCACAAATCTATTTCTACCTTCAGTTATAAGTAAATGGCTGGTTAGTTAGTCTTTCAGCTTTTTAAAGGGAATCCATTTTTTTTTAAATTTGATAATATCTCCTTAGGGATTTTCTTTGCTGCTGGTATCATGTAACCTAATACAACCTGTCACAAGAGGAGCACCCCCAAGTGATTGCTCTTCCTCCTGGGTATATCATGGAGGGAAATGATTATTAAGTTACAGGAAGCAGCTATATTCACATTTGCTACTTACTCACATCTTCAAGTTTACATTTTTCTTTTATGTGATCATGGCCCTCCACAACTTCATATCCTTTGTAGTTCTTGGCAATGTTGTCTTTTTATTATCCCTCACATTCCCTGTTCTGCCATCCATTTACCCAAGCTTGTTAGATTGGTTATTCTGTTTTGTGTTTCCCTCCTGTCTCTCTTGCCATGTGAGTGTCATATTCTCTAAGCCTTCTTTCATCATTATGCACCCTAGAGAAATCTCAATTTCTTCTTTCTGATTCTAAGTAAAAGTGTTCTTTTTTGTTTAAAGTGAGCAAACAATTAATTTTTTGATTGCACTTAGACTGAACAAAAATTCAGCATGTAACTTACCCCCTAATGGGGCGGGGGGGGGGGTGGGGGTGGACAAACCTAATTCTTCAGAAATTAGGCCCAGATATTTGCATCAAATGTGTTCTTCTGGTATCATTTATATTTCTAAATCTATCAAGAAATATGCTTATTCTGAAGACAAATCATATTAGCATATCATAGGGAATAGGTTAAATCCAAATGTTTCATTAAAATGGTCATTGAACTGGATATTTCAGACAGCATAGTTTTATAATATGACAACGACTTGTCTGTTAACGGACCAGTTATGATATTCCATTAGTTTAATGAACATGAATGTCATATGACCAAAATATCAGATCTCGTTGATGAGAGGGTAAGGTGGTATGGTTTTTGGACAATATTAGTACCATAGAGACAGGACAATTTTATTGCCTAAATTGAGCTACAGTTAAGTCTTTGATTTGAGAAGATTTAAATATTTGCAGTTTTCCGGATTAAATTTTTAAAGTTGTCTTACGACTGGAAAAAAAAATGCTGTCTTGTAAATCATTAATTTCTATTATTTGAAGTTCTTAATACCCTTCTTAATTCTGTTTCCTTAGCACCATTTTTGGTTCTCTTATTTATGAAGATGTCCCTTCTTGCACATTTGGTTGTGCATGGATTGAGTCAGTCAGTACATTTGCCACCATTTTCTCTCTTTTTTTTTTTTTTTTTCTTTAGAAACAAGCAAAAATCCTTTCCTGGTTTGCTGTAGAGTCTGTGCGCTACGAAAGACTTATTGTGTTTTTGATGTATCTGGAATTAGCAATACAGGTTAAGTGTCCTTTATCCGAAAATCCCAAATCTGAAAACCTCCAAAATCTAAAAGTTTTTCAGGTGATGACATAACTTTCCATAAATGGAAAACTTCAGAAAGTACTGGGAAGGTTCCTCGGTGTTGTGCAGCTGGGTGGGGGTTCTCCAGTTCAGCTATGTAGCCTACATTACTGCCAGGTTTTTGTTAAGGATAATCACAGTAACACCTTTGTTCATGGATTGCTTACTAGACATTTCATGCTCAATAAAGATATTATTCAAAATGCCAACAAGTCCTGCATTTATGTATTTTTTGAAAGTAGTGATCATATATTTTTGTACACGTACAGAAAGTACAAAACATTATTTATACATGAAATGTTCAACATTTTAAAAATCCATGTGAGAATTACATGACTAGCATCATCATCTGTATCTATATGTACACAAAATTTATAAAATTTTATATAAAAACTACTTTCAGGGTATATGTATAAGCTGTGTTATGAAATGTAAAGAGATATCATGTTTATGCTTGGGTTCCATTCCTAAGCTTCCCCATTTTGTAGATGCTATATACAAATGTATTCCAAAATCAAAAAAAATCTGAAAAATGAAGCACTTCCAAGAATTTTGGATAAAGGATTCTCAATACTAAAACCCGACTTCCTGCCACTGAACTCTCCCCTTTCATATTGTCGACCTGTCGTTCCCTGTTCCTGTGCTACCAAAAATGTAATATTCTTGGCACTGTCTTTGATCTTTACAGTCATAACATATTGAAGCTGGAAGGTCACCAGATTCTAAGGGAATTTTTCCCAATGGTCAGTGGGATTCTGTGGTGATTTCAAGTGTGAAATCCTTGCAACTGTGGTAACTCTTTTGTCTCTACTGAAAACCAATTTCAAAGCACAAACCAACAACTAGCTCAGTTGATAACTAACAATCAAAGTTTAGGAATTTAAAAGTACATAAGGAATTTGTCTATCATCCTGAGATGATATTGTAATTATTTACATTGTTTGGACTGTTGTCCTCATCTTTATTACCATATTCATAACATTTCGGCCATTGTATGCTCCAGCCTTCTTCAGGTGACTGGAATTTTGAACTGAACCCTTTATTTCGTCCACCAGGGTAGATTATTCTAGTTCTATGTGCCATGCCTCTTCTGGATGCGGTAGCCAGATCTTGAACTCACAACTCTTTGGGTCATGTCACTGGATCCAACCAACACTTTTATCCACTGGGCCATGTGTCCTTGAGGAGATCAGTGTATGAATTTTTGGGATTTATAAACGTAATGCCTCAGTACTATTGTTTTTTTTACCAGAGCTCATATTATAATATTGTTCTTATTGTTTTTCTCTAGCACTCCATATTACTGGTTTCCATATTATATTCAATTCTATGCTGTGTCGGTTTAGGAGATTTTTGTAGCTTATCATATATGCTGATTCCTTAAATTTTTGTATTTTCCAGTGATGTTCTCTATTATTTCAACCTCATCCTACAGGAGACAGTGATCTCCTTTTCCTCTCCATATATGATCAGCTATGCCTGATTTTTCTATTTCCCTTTGTGTTACAGCTTTACATTGTTTCCGCAGTCTTATCTTAAAGGGGCGTCAGCCTGTTTCTTCTTTATATTTCTTACCACACCTGCACGGAATGGCATACACACAGTCTTTAGTTATGCTTTCCTCTTTTGGGGGGGGGTCTTATTCGGAAGAGATGTCTGCAAAGTGTTGAACCACGTTTGAAGGTCGTCCTGATCTTATATGGACCACAGATCTTTTGTATTTTATCCAATAATCCCTTCACTTAGGGTAGGCAGACTAAAACCGTTTCCTGAGTGTGTTATCCTCTTTTACCCTTCTGTTTGTCGGAACTGCTGCCATATACCCAGGGTAGTTGTTACATTGTAGGATACTGCTTATACTGACCATTTCTTGATCATGTGTCTCTTGGTCGCTACTTAATGACTTTTGCTTGATGTTGTAAGCAACGGATGATCCCTTTCTTTACACTGTATGGGTGGTGGGAGTTGAAGTTGAGGTATTGTATGGTGAATGTTGGCTTGCAGTATAGGATGTCTTGAACCCAGGCTCTGTTTAAGTTATTAGTACATAGAAAGAAATTGACAACAAACTTGGTTTCCGGGATGTACTAATGACTCGAACAGAGACATCCGTATACCACAAGCCAACATTTGTAGTTTATAGCGGTAAAGTACATATTTTTATCTATTTTACCCCTATAAACTATGGGTCAACTAGCCAAGGTTGAATGATAGGAAAATGTCTAAAATTAGTTTGTCATCTTTTCTATCCAATAGTGTTTTATTTATAGTGCATTTCAGATTTAATTGTGGAAAACTTGCAAAGAAGGAGCCCGAGTTCCTTATTAGCTATCACTTGGGAACTGAACATAGTGTTCTATCATCTACAGCAGTTTTTTAACCAGGAACGACAACCCTTTTTTTTTTTTTTTGTTTCATCGCATTGTTACATATGATGAAAAATAGGTTTTGCATGTTAACAGAAAATTACGAAGACTTGTTATCACAAAATGTGAAACCAGTGTCAACACCAAAATTGGGACTCTTTGCTTTGTGCATGGAGGAATATGAAGATATCACTTATTATGAGCTACTGGAACTTTGAAGGACCATTACTGTAGATCAGTAGTTCTCAAATGGTGCGCTGGGTTGCACTGGTGTAATCTGGAAGATGTCTAGGTGCGCCCTGGCATTCCAGAGAAATATGTGTCCAGATATAAGAAATATATTTACTTTATTATATTGCAGTATCCATCTTGTTCATATTTATGTGAATTAGGCTTAAGTGCAGAAAGAGAGGAACTCTTCAATGTATTGAGGAGGAAATGAAAGTTTGCCTATCAAATATATGCTCAAACATTGAAGAAATCGCTAAGACTCATCAGGTTCCTTTTTGTCATAAACCCAAGAGAAAGAAAACAGATGAGAGAGAGAAAAAAAATAAACAAAGAAAATGAGAGAAAGAAAGATATATCAAGAGATATAGAGAAAGGAAGAAAGCTAAAGAGAGAAAAAAGAATGATAAAAAGAGAAGGAAAGATAAAGAGAGGAAAAAGAATGATAAAAAGAGAAGGAAAGATAAAGAGAGGAAAAAGGAATGATAAAAAGAGAAGGAAAGATAAAGAGAGGAAAAAGGAATGATAAAAAGAGAAGGAAAGATAAAGAGAGGAAAAAGGAATGATAAAAAGAGAAGGAAAGATAAAGAGAGGAAAAAGGAATGATAAAAAGAGAAGGAAAGATAAAGAGAGGAAAAAGGAATGATAAAAAGAGAAGGAAAGCTAAAGAGAGGAAAAAGGAATGATAAAAAGAGAAGGAAAGCTAAAGAGAGGAAAAAGGAATGATAAAAAGAGAAGGAAAGCTAAAGAGAGGAAAAAGGAATGATAAAAAGAGAAGGAAAGCTAAAGAGAGGAAAAAGGAATGATAAAAAGAGAAGGAAAGCTAAAGAGAGGAAAAAGGAATGATAAAAAGAGAAGGAAAGCTAAAGAGAGGAAAAAGGAATGATAAAAAGAGAAGGAAAGCTAAAGAGAGGAAAAAGAATGATAAAAAGAGAAGGAAAGAGAAAAATAAAAAATAAAAAAAATAAACCCAGAAAAAAAGAATGAGTGAAAGTGAGAGACAAAAACATTAACGTAAGGCATGTTTCATTTTATATTTTTTTTATTGCATTGTTTCTTTTCTGCAGTATTTGACTTCATTAGCATATTTTTCCGAAATTTGTATATAGTGCGCCTACAATTATTGGTAGGATTTCAAGTGCGCCCCGACTTCAAAAAGTTGGAGAACCACTACTGTAGATGTTTATTTTCAGAAACTTGATCAGGTAAATGAAGCTTTACATAGTGTTGTGCTTTGGTGGACAGAAAAGATGTTATTCTTTAGCATGACGATGCAAGGGTACACTCTGCAAAAGAAACACAAGAAAAAAGATAATATTGTTACGATGGCAAGGCCGCCTACATCCTCTACAATCTTTAACACCTACGGGTTTTTACTCGTTTTGATTACGAGAAAATTTTATGAGTGGCAAAACATTGAGAAACAGAAAACAGTCTTTTAAACATTTTTTTTTTTAAATGTGGAATCAAAAATTTGCCTTTCTGTTGGGTAGCAGCTATGGAAAATAAAGATGGTTAGGTTTTTGATAAATGATATTTGAAATAAACTTGCATTTGTTTTTGCGTTCTTTCTGGTTAAAAATGCAGTTGCTTTTTGAACATCCTAATAATTATTTATTTAGTTTTTTGGCAATTAAGTTTTAAATTTTTATTTAATAAATTAATTGAACCTGTCATATTGTCACTGTACTCTTTTAATTTAAAAAAATTTTTTTTTTTTTAATAGGTCTCACAAAGGAAGGGATTCAGAGGCTGAGCCATGATTTGATGGATCTTTTCTTGCCAAACCTTGAATTGGCGAAAAAATCTCTCCATGAATTGACGTAAGATTTGTTAAAATGAATTCTGTCTACCTGTCTACTCTTAGTCAGTTTTTATTATGCCAGTCAGTATCCTCCCAAGAAAAGCTTTTTGTACATGAGTGTCCATTAGACTGTTTTCATTTGTTAGAATAAAAAAATTGATTTTATCTTTCTAGAACGGCAGGATTCTGTTCATAATATAGATACAGTGTAAAATTGATTTGTAATGTTTTACAGGATCATCTGGACTTCTCTGCATGTGAAAACAGATTTTTTTTTTGTTACAAAAAAAGATTTCTTTTAAATAAAGAACAAAAATTAAAATAAATTTATAGAATTATATATCTTTATTTTTCATTTAGTATAAATAATTTTCTGCCAATATTTGTACATGTGCTTCTGAAAAAAAAACCCTCTTATTAAAAGTTAAAAAAAAAATAAAAAAAATATCAATGATGTCGATGTTCTTTACACGTCATTCATTGCACAACCTGTGATGACGTCCAAGGTTGGCTGTGTCTGCATATACACCTGACTGGCTATGTTCACGGGTTTGTCTCCTTGACTGTGATCGAATTCAACAAAGAATAATGACACATGCTTTTCAAGACACTGGTTGGGAAATAGCAACAATACAATTTCTCCCTTAACCATTGTAGTCTTCCTTCTGCTTTGAGAAAATGGGCTGCTATCTTACTAACTCCCTGCCATGGATAGGGATCCTTTACATTCACTACCTTTGGCTTTGGTGACTGCTCACTTACCCACTACGGGTCGCTTACTGCTGATTTCCTGCCTCTCTCTACTTATATGGGTACTGGCTAAGAACCCACTCTCCTATCTATCCACTTGTGTTCTTGAAAAGTAGACCACCCAAAAGCTGGATGGGTGGTCAGTTTTTTTAAAGGACTCTACTTTTATGATTATCGAAATCATTAACAAAATTTTATGTTTGCCAATTCAAAGGCAGGCTGGAGACAAGAATCCTGAAAGCTCTGGAAATTAAATTGACTCAAAGATGGACTGGAGACAAAATTCCTAGAAAACCCTGGACTTAAAAAGAATTTATCTACCTATCTCTTAAGGATGTGTGAGAAATTGTATTGTTACATAAGCACACTTTCAAATTTTACATTTGTAAGTACCAACTAGGTTCAATAATTCTGTAAAAAGTTAGGAATCAATTTTACATTTTTCAATTCGGACAAATATTGTGGCTTGAGGAAGGTTTACTGAATGGCTAATCTACAAAAATTATTCTTTTTTACAAGTGGACCACTATATTTAAGTAGTTCCTGTTCACATATAGATTTAACTCCATCTTTGGATTATTTTATTCTGTTTCCTAAAAATTTGGGCTTAAGATCTTTACTTTTAAATTTCTTTTTTTTTTTTCACAGCCAGAATCAAAAAATCCTGATTGAGACTGTCCAGCAGGAAAATGCCAAATTTGACGAGTGTTCTTCAAAAGAAAAACTGGGAGAAATTGTAAGTCCGTTTTTAACTTCTGACATTTGTTTTGCTGGTCAACATTTTATTCTTTATATGAATATTTATTCTTAACAACATTTTGCAGGCAGATGATGATGAGGATTTCTGACAATAACATCTCCCCATTCGACACTATCACTTTTCAAAGGGACATAAACTTGCAAATATTTCTCATTATTGAATAATTATCTAAAAAGGCTTGAACCTGTCAGGATTGTTATACTGATTTGTGTATGTCCAAGGGTAGATTATCTAATTATTGTTTAATAGGGCCTCCATACATGCTAAGTTCATACTGTCATATCCATTAAAAATAAAATAAAAATTAATTATGTCAAAAATAATTATAATAAAATAATTATTACAACTAAAATTATCATTAATTCACTCGTTCTAAACTAACGAGAATCATTATTTACATTATTCAGTCTATTGTCCTCATCTTTGTCACCATATTTATCACAACATTTCGGCTGTTGTATGCTCCGGCCTTCTTCAGGTGGCTGGAATGTCGAACTGAACCCTTTATTTCGCTCACTGGGGTAGACTGTTCTAATTCCACGTGCCATGTCTAATGGATGTCAGTTATCTCCTGTTAATTTCGCTCTGAAAGTTCTCCACTGCCTTAAACAGGTATTGAACTCACACTCTTTGGGTCCTGTCAGGCAGTGGAGAACTTTCAGAGGGGAATTTAACAGGAGATAACCGACATTCATTAGACATGGCACGTGGAACTAGAACAGTCTACCCCAGCGAGCGAAATAAAGGGTTCAGTTCGACATTCCAACCACCTGAAGAAGGCCGGAGTGTACAATGGCCGAAACATTGTGATAAATATGGCGACAAAGATGTTATAGGGAAACACACCTAGTCTATAGATAATAGACTCTCCCATCTAATATAAGTAGGAGTCAGTGAGGGTAGTCAGCTACCACAACTAGATTACTCTGCGTAATACTTATTATAACAAGTTCCTAACGCTTTTGTACGTTGAACCTATTTAAGACCGAATTTAGTCCAAATACAGTTTCCCCTGCGGAACTAACTCTACAACAAAAGATGAGGTCAATAGTCTGAATAATGTACATAATACCTCATCTCAGAAATATAGACAGATAACGAGAATCAATCCAACATTTCACCATTACAAACATCTATCAAAAAATCTACCAGGACTGTATACACATTACTTATTTTAATATATTTTATTGTTATGTTATTTATATATATTTATATTAAAATAATTGTCAGACTTAGTCCATTACTTATTCTTTATCTTATCATTCTGTCAGATTCTGATCCATATTTGATCTACATTTGACCCCAAACTTACAATTTTATTCCGTATTACTGTCTCTCGTTTCCCCGACACCACATTACAACCAGATAAAAAATAATACTCCTTTTGTTGTTTCCACATCTTGCTGTAAGGTTATTTATCAAAATTGAATCTTAATTGTCAACACTGTAATATTAGGAAGGACCTTTTGTGTTACTGATTATAGTTCTTCTTATTGTTGTTCAACAATTGTCGAATTCAAAGTGTCATTGAAAATCATTGATTAAAAAGTTTACATTAAAGAAAACGTATCAAGAATCAGTTGTTGTCATTAATAGAGACTAGAAAACTACATTTGAATGGGGCTCTTCTTTCTTTTTGACCCGCTTAGAATGTAAATGACCAAATGTAGTCATTCTTCTTCTATATGACATGTCCCTTCAAGATGTGTGTGATCATGGCACTCCACTACTTCCTGTCCTCTGTAGCTGTTAGTTAGGTTTGTCTTTTCGCTATCTCTCTTAATACTTGTTCTGCCAAACATCTACATAACCTCGTTATGTTATTCACGGCTTTCCTTTGTCCTGTGAAGTAAAGACAGAAATAAACACCAAATGACAAAGAAATGGTTTCTGAGTCGCGGGCGATTCATGCATCCTTCTGGTAAATAAATCAATTCTTTGAAAATAAATATTTAACATTTTTCAACCAATTGGTCGCGTTCCCGCCAACAATAAAAAAAAACATGCTTCATGATCCCTCTGAAGGGTATTTAAGCAAAGTTTCTAGATCAGACAAGGTAGTAAGAAGTAATGGCAACAGCACGGCTTAAAAAAAAAAATTCCCTTACTCATTCACCTGACTTCCTCACCAAGCTACGTGACACTTACACTTTCCTCCTCGCCTTTTCTTTTTCACGCATACACACAAAGAAATCAGATTTCTTTTCATCTTAACATGCAACTACAAACCAAGATCTGTAAAACCTTTAACACTAATACACGCTAAGAAAAATTTAGTTGTAAGAACACAAAAATAAAAATATTTTATATTTAAACACCTCTCTTGCCTTTTTCTTTGTTGTGGGTTGATTGAAATCTGCAACAAAAGTCCTTCTTGTTTTCAATATGTCCTTGGGTGTCAAATTTTCCGAGTCCTCTTTCTTTATAGAAATTTCAATTGTTTCTTTCTGATACTATGTATAAATGTCCTTTTTGTTTTCATTTTCCTTAAAACTTCCTCATTGCTCACATGTTCAGTCCCTGGTATTCTCAGCATCCTTCTGTAGAACCACATTTCTGTTGCCTCTCTTCATCTGTGCCATAGAGGAGGACTGATATTTATCAAATGACTATGGTCATTAGTTATCTTAAAAATGTTATAAGAAATATCTTGTAATAAAATCTGAAAAGTCACCAAATTTCCTTTGTGTCGTTTTTTGACCGATTGATGTGTGATTTCTTCTTGTTTCTGAAACAAAATTAGGACTAAAGATTTATTTATTATTTTTTTCCTGAAGTTGTCCAATGCCAAGAAGTACCATACCAAATTGTTAGGCATCAAAAAACAAATGGCTCTTCTCCAAGAAAAATCAACCAAACTAAAGGTGAGTCACTTTATTTTATATATGCATTGCTATCGGGGGAGCTGGGGATTTAAAAAGATTCATCAGACTGGTCATCTGTCAAATTATTTGGTGTTCATATTTTCCAGTACCTTACGAGACACTTCACACTCCTCGTGAAATCACTCCATCTAAGAAATAAGAAATTTGTTCACTATTTACATTATTCGGACTATTGTCCTCATCTTTGTCGCCATGTTTATCACAACGTTTTGGCCGTTATACGCTCCAGCCTCCTTCAGGTGGTTGGAATGTCGAACTGAACCCTTTATTTCGCTTGCTGGTGTAGACTGTTCTAGTTCCACGTGCCATGTCTAATGGATGTCAGTTATCTCCTGTTAATTCCCCTTTGAAAGTCTTCCACTGTCTGACAGGGCCCAAAGAGTGTGAGTTCAATACCTGGTTAAGGCAGTGGAGAACTTTCAGAGGGGAATTAACAGGAGATAACTGATATCCATTAGACATGGCATGTGGAACTAGAACAGTCTACCCCAGTGAGCGAAATAATGGGTTCAGTTCGAAATTTCAACTACCTGACGAAGGCTGGAGTGTACAATAGCTGAAACATTGTGAAATATAGAAAGAAATTTGTTCTGTAATAATTTTTCTTTTCTTATATACAACAGAATGGAAACAATTTATAATTCTGACGGTGAAACATGTTCAATTTATAACCATTTTCCATTTTGTTCCTTACCATTTATAGGTACACAATCCTGTTATGTTTCACGTTTCAGAAATTCAAGCAATATTGCAGCAAAAATATATGAATACTTAACACACGAGGGATAAAAAAAAGACTACAAATATTATTACAGTTTATTTATAGTGGAATATACGGATAAATGAAACAGATGGATAATTAAGACCATAAGTAATCGGTCTATATTTCTGAGATGAGGTATTATGTACAGTATTTACATTAGTCGGACTATTGTCCTCATCTTTGTCGCCATGTTTGTCACAACGTTTCGGCTGTTGTACGCTCCGGCCTTCTTCAGGTGGTTGGAATTTCGAACCGAACCCTTTATTTCGATCACTGGGGTAGACTGTTCTAGTTCCACGAGCCATGTTTGATGGATGTCAGTTATCAGTTATCTCCTGGTAATTTTCCCTCTGAAAGTTCTCCACTGCCTGAACCGGGTATTGAACTCACACTCTTTGGGTCTGTCACTGGATCTAACCAACGCCTTTATCCACTGTACCATGTGTCCTCAAACATGGCTCGTGGAACTAGAACAGTCTACCCCAGTGATCGAAATAAAGGGTTCGGTTCGAAATTCCAACCACCTGAAGAAGGCCTGAGCATACAACGGCCGAAACGTTGCGACAAAGATGAGGACAATAGTCCGACTAATGTAAATACTGACCATAAGTAATGAATAAATTTTATTTATTTCAGATCAAAAATACCTTTTGTATAACTTAAAAGTGAACAGCATTAAACGATAAACTAAAAGTATATGTTGTGCTCTCATGCCTGTCTGTTGCTCACCAAAATATACATGCTGGGTATGTCTCTTTGTCACTCAGTACTGTCACCTGACTAGTGTAAGATAGTTTCCAAAGAGTGGAGGGAAAGAAAAACTACAGACAGTAGGCATTGTAGTTTATTTTGCCGAATGTAGTGTTTTCCTATTGTTCATTAGTTTATGGTCATCACTTTTCACTATGAAATTGAAGTAAAATTTGTCTTTTTGTTTCTTTAAATCATACACAGTGGTTATTCCAACACTATATTCCTCAGTCAGATGCCACACAGCAATCAAGTTTCAGGAAAAGTTCTACTTATTATGTTATTGATGACGGGAGACGCTTCCTTTTCTTTTTCTCATTGATACCCACAAGAAGGGTATCAATTCTTTTTGACATTTTCATTGTATAAAGTCACAAAAATTATGAGATGAGAAAAATCAGCGACATCTACCCAATATGAGTGTTTGACAACAACAGATATGTGGGTGGGTGGAGTCGGTTTGATCATGACACCTGTTGCCACATCATACTTTACTGGCACGGGTCAAGTAGGTAAGTTTTTTACACACCAAACTACACTAAAAATATTCAGTTTTCAGATGTTTGAATATGGGATTGCCAACCTGTGTGCATATATATATATATATATATATATGTATGTATGTGTGTAAAAGACACACTATAATATTCAGTAAATCAATAAAAGCTCAATTGGCTTATTTTAGTTGACTGACTTCGGAGTTTTATGTCAAACCGCATTTCAGGGTAAGAGGTTCAATAAATTGAACATCTGGCTCTGGAGTTGGTCAATTGAATTTTCATTGATGATGATTATTATTATTATAGTAGTAGTAATAATAATAATAATAGTAGTAGTAGTAGTAATAATAGTAGTAGTAATAATAGTAGTAGTAATAATAGCAGTAGTAGCAGTAGTAGTAGTAGTAGTAGTAGTAATAGTAGTAGTAGTAATAGTAGTAGTAGTAATAATAGCAGTAGTAGTAGTAGTAGTAGTAGTAATAGTAGTAGTAGTAGTAATAGTAGTAGTAGTAGTAATAATAGCAGTAGTAGTAGTAGTAATAATAGCAGTAGTAATAATAGTAGTAGTAATAGTAATAATAGTAGTAGTAATAATAATTCTTAAAAAAATACTGATCTCATTAAAAAAAAGAAAAAAGAATGACTCCCCCCTGCCCTCTCCCCCCATCCAAAGAAATAGAACGTGGGCAAATTACACTGAAAGGAAACAAGAAAATAATAAAGATCACACATGGAACGTATGTTAACTTGAAAGGACATAAAATGCTGCAGAATCAATTTAAGGAAATCGGATCCCAAACAACCACGGAGGTTAGAGCAAGGGTGTAACCCAGAAATACCTAAAGACACTCTTCCATTATGACTAAGTTTCAGGCAATGACCATTCTTCAGACGACTCAAAGACATTTCAAACATCTGATGAATGCTCATCGTGTAAAATCTTTAATCAGTACATAGAAGGGCTTACAGCCATATTGAAACCCTGGTTCTCGTACAATCACTGAAGTTAAGCAACTTCAGACCTGGTCAGTACCTGGATAGATGACTCCTTGGGAATACCAGGTGCTGTAAGAGGGGATGTGTGGGTGATATAATGGTAATGGTTTGGAATTGTTAATCAGAGGGCCATGTTCTAGTTGGGTTTGTTATATTAATAAAATACTTTTGGGGAAAGATGAATCCACCTTTTCTCCCCTAGCTACAGGTTAATTAGTAGGATTTGTATGAGTAAATCATTATTTCCCCAAAAATGTTATTTAAAAGTATTTCCTGGCCTTAAATAACCTGAAAAATGTTGATAGGCTATAAAAAACAGATCAATCAATATATTTCAATTAAAATTTAGTTACTACTAAATAGTCAGGTCATCTTGTTTTTTGTTGTTTTTTTAAAAAACAAAGTGGGGGGGGGGGAATCTTTTTTTTTTTTTTTTTTTTTTTTTTTTAAATAATTTTTATAGATTAGCCTTCATTCAACTTCTTCAAGATGTGACAATTGTCTGAATCCTAAAATATTTATTTTTATCAATTTGTGATCCATTTACACCAGCTGCACATCCAAGCGGTCACCCAATTGAAACTATAAAAATAAATATAAAATTAAAAACTGCTACAATTCCAACTTTCTCGAAAAGGCTTCAGTAGATTTAAAACTCACGAAATGAAGGATTTTATAATTTCACAAAATGCTCTACAGAAAGGAAACAATTGTAAATAAACATAAAACACTTCCGCACCGTCGTAAGGTTGCCTCTCTGTCCTTTCTATAAATACTTTCATGATAATTGTTCCTATGAGCTCTTCGCTATGGTACGTAGATGTTTTGAATTTAAGCACAACACTAGACTGGTGTGAAGATCTCATCAGTTTACAGTTGAACTGGCTAGATGTAACCGTAAGTTCTATGCTAACAATTTCTTCTCTCGCCCTTCTCGCTTGCGGAACTCCCATCTGGCTCCATGCTTTCCAGCCAATTTTAATCTGCAAAACTTTAAATGCAATGTCAATCGCTATCTACTGTCCTCCTGATTACTCTTTCCTCTTCCCGCTCATCATCATTGTTTCTGTTCCTAATTCTTCCACACCCTGTAACCTCTTGTGTTTTAGTGGCATTACTGATTACCGCCGTGCTTGGAGTGATTCCTATAAAGAAGTGGGGAAAAGCAAAGCAAAAGACTTGCAAACTCGGGTTTCAACTCTTGAGCAACTTTAAATCTATCATTAGTCATTCTCTATCAATGCACACAAGCTTCTGACGAAGGATAAATTCTGAACATTAAAAATTGTTAGACGGTTGCATAAAAAATAATGCCTAGTTATTTATGGAAAAATATGAAAATGAGTTCAATTAAATGACATAAAAAAAGGGGAAAAAAATGTTTGATTTTTCTATTCATTACTTCATGATAAATATTATATATATATATATATATATATATATATATATAATAATAATAATCATAATCATTCAAGTAAAAAGTTTCTCACTTACCTGATTGGCATTACCTTCAGCATCCCAGCTCCAGAGTTTTGTGTGTGTATATATATATATATATATATATGAAATTGCTGATTCAACCCCCGACAAGTGGACAGAGTGATTCCTACAAAACTCTGCAGCTGGGATGCTGAAGGTAATGCCAATCAGGTAAGTGAGAAACTTTTTACTTGAATGTGAGATATATATATATATATATATATATAAATATATATATATATATATATATATATATGTATGTAGGTGTGCAGTGAAATAGGAAAGAACACGTTAGGTAGATAATCCGGTGTTCCTTAATATTTAGCTTTATTTTCAAAAGGACAGTGCTCCATACAGAAGTAGAGCTTATATTATAATAATATTTTTAGTTTTTAAAAATATGATTCCTCCGCTACATAAGAGTTCTCATGTTTCAAAAGCGAGAGCCGAGACCCCTAACATAAAAATATTATTATAATATATATATATATATATATATATATATATATATATATATATAAGCAATGGCGTTATTTCAAAAGTTGAGAAAGAGCAAAGATATATATATATATATATAAATAAATAAATATAAAGGTGTGCTATATTTATGGGATGAAGTGCTCAATATCAGTGATAGTGTGTAAATATAAAAGTGAACATTGAAGTCAACACTTGAGTTGACAGTTTGTTTCATGCTAGACGCAATCATCGGTGGCCTGATGATTGTGTCTAGCATGAAACAAACTGTCGCCTCTAAGTGTTGACTTCAATGTTCACTCATATATATATATATATATATATATATATATATATATATATATATAATATCTTTGCTCTTTCTCAACTTTTGTTTTAATATATACTATAATCCAAATGTTTTGGAGCTGAAGGACTTTCACTTCCTTAAAGGTTTTATCATATGTTTAATAATAATGACTGCATGAAGTTTCCTTAAAATTTTAACTCTTTTTGCTTTATCTATCTTGCTGGCTAATAGTAATTTGGAAATTTTGATTTGATTGATTAATTTTTTTTATGGCTTATCAACCCTTTGTAGGTTATTTAAAGCCAGAAAATATTTTTTGATTGTAAGAATTTTTTGAGATAATGGTTTTGTGATACAAATCTTACTGATTAATCCATAGATGGGGGGAGTAAGGCGGTTTCATACTTTTTCCCTGGGGTATTTGCACACAAGTGTATATAACGAACCTGACTGGAATTGGAACTCTGCTCTCCGATTAACAATTCCGAGCCATTATCCATTACACCACCCAAACATCCAGGCTTACAAGCACCTGGTATTCCCAAGCAGTCACTCCTCTAGATAAAGCCCAGGCTCGGCATTGCTTAACTTTGGTGATTGTACGGGAACCAGTGTTTCCATATGATGTGGCCAATAAGCTTTGAACAACTCAACCAGCACTCACACTTGTATAATCCGACAAAATGTATGTCATAAATTTTCAGAAGGTTTCGTAAGTTCAAGATGTGGTTCTATGACGTCATACCATGTGATAGACTGAAGTATTACAACAAAACCAAATGTCTAGATGCAATGCAATGTGTTGTAACTAGTTTGAAACACAGCAACCCACACTCGATAAAATTACATTTCAAACTTCGGTCTTTATTTTCACTAGAAATTAAAGTAAACATACGAATATTAGAACGGTTCATGATTAGACATAATAGACATTCATTGCCTGTTATATTTAATATGTTTAAATAATGATCTGTTGCCTCAATGCACTATATACACACACACACACACACACACACACACACACACACACACACACAGACGTCTATGTATGTGTGTGTGTGTGTGTGTGTGTGTGTATATACATATATATAAAATGAAGAGCTTATAATGGTTCCAACGAGAGAAAAGTGTGTATATTAAAAAGAAGAGAGGTACCGCAAACTTTTTTGGTTGGAATGTGGATTTTTAAAAAAATATTATCCTTTATTTTTCATAATTTTACAACACGTATTTCTGGTCTCGCGACCATCTTCAGGTAAAGGGTGGAGATTTCCACATATTATTAAAAATAATTCATTTTTTCTTTGTTTTTCAATGTTAAATATTCTCGATACGAGACATTCTCTGTTTTTGTGTTGGTAATCCGAATGTCTTTCTTGAAATGATTACCAACACAAAAACCGAGAATGTCTCGTATCGAGAATATTTAACATTGAAAAACATAAAGAAAAAATTAATTATTTTTAATAATATGTGGAAATCTCTACCCTTTACCTGAAGACGGTCGCGAGACCCGAAACACGTGTTGTAAAATTATGAAAAATAAAGGATAATATTTTTTTTTAAATCCACATTACAACCAAAAAAGTTTGCGGTACCTCTTCTTTTTAATATATATATATATATATATATATATATATATATATATATATATATATATATATATATATATATATTTTTTTATTATAAGAGATTATAATAAAAACATTTTTAAATCACTACACAAAAGCTTTCATGTTTAAATATTTTGATTGGACTTCTTCAGTTGATGGTAAGTAACTGGTGATGAAATGATCTTTTAACAAAATTTAAAAACAAATTGTTACCTCTTTTCCAAAAGTTAAAAGTCGGAGAGGACATAAGGTCAGAATAAAAAATAGACTTGTGGGTATGTCTTGATTAACCAATTAAATGTCAGATCTATGCTAAATAAAAAAATATATGTTCAGAGGGTAGAGGTTTTTTATATTGAGGAAGCTTCTTAAAGGGGCCTGTAGATAAAATTAAAAATTTGGAACATCTATATAAAATATTAATAATACTAACTTGACGATGCATAGCAAAATTTAAGTTGAATAAACAAAATAAGTTACCTAGTCGTAGAGGGTGGACCATTATATATTCATAAATTATGACTATAAGAAATGGTAATATGTAATTTTTTAAAATTAAACTATGTTTTAAGGTAAAAGATTAACTGTGTTGGCAATTTACTGTTCACTCCTCTGGTTCAATAGAGCTTTTTATCAGCAAATTTTATTAACTCTGATTTTTCTTACCTGTATAAAATGAAGATACCAAATGTTGAAACACTTGTACAATAGATGTTTTTGCCATCACCCCAGTTGTAGAAATGTACTCATCTAGATAATGGGTGTTACATATTTGATAAAGGACTAGAATTAGTTTAGGCAAATATTGGACAGTTTGCTCGCGAAACAAATCTGTCGGCTAAAAGAATAGTGATCTTTATTTTTGAAGTTTCAACTGTGGCATGTTTTTAAAGCCTTATCGTTACGGAATCAAATGCTGCGGGTCATTGTGGGTACGGACACTTAGCGTTACTTGAGACGTCTTGCATCGCCTGATAGATTAACTAAACGGACTTTGATTGCTATGCGGGCCAAAATTCGAATTCTAAACATCTCTATTATTTTGTCGTTACAGAAACGAGCGTTGCGACTCCAACAGCAGAAACAAAAAGAGGAACTGCAAAAGGCTCAGCAGCAGGAGCAGGACTTGGAACGAGAACAGATGCTTGTGGCTAAGGTGATGACCAAGCAGTAAAAGGAGGAGAAGGGGGGGCGTTTGGGGGGGGGGTATTCTTTGAAGGGGATTGAGAGGAGGATAAACAGCAGTGAAATTTCTTTGAGTTATTTTTGTAGTCACTACCTGTGACTAATATTGCTTATTCCATGGACTTTGGTTAGCTGCTGATTAAAGAAAAGATTATTAAAAAAAAAAAAAAAAAAAAAAAAAAAAGGTGTGAATTTCAAGGAAAACGAAAAGGAAATAACTTTGCAAATAACAACCTCTAAATGGTTGGGAAGAAGACTTTTCTTTTTATTGTATTTTATTTTATTTTTATTTCCCAAAAGACCAAGAATTTCTTTAGATGAACTATTGTTGCAGGAATGGGAAAAGAGACAAATTCTTGAAGAATAAGACAAAAAAAAAAAAAAATATAAACAAATACAAATGTCTGTCCATTTTTATGAAAAAAATAATTTACATTTAAAAAAAAAAAATACTTTAAAATTTGAAGAAAAAATAAACAAAATAACAGTATTTCTCCATTTGGCTTTAATTGTATTTTTGAAATTTATTTTTTGGGATCCTGAAGAGAAATAAGAGTAACAATTATTTTCTTCTAATTTGAAACCGTTTCATTAAAATATGTATTCAACCAAATGTAGTTTAAAATCTTTTGATTTGATAGGAATTATAAAAAGTATGTTACTGTGAAATAAATTCTATCACACTGGAGGCATTTGAAAGGAATGGAAACTTTTTTAAAAATCAAAAGGAAAAAATGGATTTAGAATGCAATTCAGTTCTTGGCAATGGAGGAAGACAAAAATATTTTTAACGCTGTCTCTTGTCTGTATAAGACTTTGGTTATGTCTTTAATTCTTTGAGGCCCATTTCCATTTCTACTTTGCTGTATGTGTACAAAACAAAAAATTGTGGGACAGAGTGAAAACCTCTTTTGCTCCAAGATAAATGAAGATGAAAAATAAGTGGTATTTCTATGGAGGGACATTTTTTAAAATTTCATTCCACTTAAAAAATGTGATGAAATTTAACCCACAATTCTTCAGTGAAATATTTGGAGATTCCTTGGGAGAATTCTCTCTTTTTTTCTTTTCTCTCTCTCTCGCTCCTTTTTTTCTTTTCTCTCTTTCTCTCTCTTGCTCATTTTTTCTTTCTCTCTCTTGCTCATTTTTTCTTTCTCTCTCTTGCTCATTTTTTCTTTCTCTCTCTCGCTCCTTTTTTTCTTTCTCTCTCTTGCTCATTTTTTCTTTCTCTCTCTTGCTCATTTTTTCTTTCTCTCTCTTGCTCATTTTTTCTTTCTCTCTCATCGTTCGTCTTTCTTCCCTCTCTCTCCTTTTTAACTTCATTTTTTCTATTCCTCACTTTGTGCAACCTTCCAAACTCAGGGAAATGTTATGTTAGCTCTAATCACTTTCCTGTTCTTTTAAATGTGCATTTCTTGTCGAATTATTTTTATTATTATCATCATCAAAAGTTGAAGCATTAAAATCTTTGTTGCTGGAAAGTTGATATTCTGCTGCACACCAAGAGGGGAAAATCTTGTCAAGGGAGATAATCGAAAGCAAATCCATTCTGACAAGATCCTTGTGACCCTGTGGAAGGAAGAAAATGAATTGCACTCTCTCCTAGATTGAAAGAGAAGAAATAATTCTCTTTCAATTCTTCCTGCTTTCTCACTTTTATCTTTCTCTTCCCTTTCTTTTTCTTTCCCCCTGATTCACTTTTCTTCCTTCCTCTTTTATCCTTTTTCTTCCTCCTCTCTTGTCTCTGGTTTTCCTCTCCTCCTCTCTCTTTCTCTTTTCTAGTCTTTGATCTTCCTCTCCTCTCTCCCATCTCTAGTGCCTCCGCTACATCTGTCTCTGGTCTTTAATAAATTGGGAAGTAAGAAAGCATTACAAAATTTTGTTTTTAAATTTTAGGGAGATCATTTTTGGTGTTAAAAAAGTTCCTGTAAAAGGGAAAACTTTTTATTTATGGAAAAACACTTTTTTTTCTTTCTTTTTTTTCTTTCTTTTTTTTAAAAATTTCATTTTATTTCTTGTTTGTTGATGCAGAGTTGTTTCAGTACTTTATGAAAAAGATTTTTGTTTTTCTCTGTATAAAGAGAGGGGAAGAAAACCAATCTTGATGATGGTCGAAACAAAAGCTGAAAATTCTTAATAGAATATCGTTAATCATTTGTTAGGAGTTTCTGTATGTGAAATTTATTTGGAACCATTTAACCAATATTGAACTGACATTTTTATTTCGTTTTCTAAAGATAAATTAGCAACTGAAAATCTGCATTGACCATTAAAGAGTTTGATTGTTCTCTTGTCTTTATGATTTCAAAATGTAGATTTTTGTTTTGTTCAGAATGTTGGTTCAGGCCTTAAAGGCATTAGAAACAAAATCCCACACTTCATTCAAAATGGTCAGTTTCTTTCATGCTTTCATATCATAATGGCTGCTAATTTAATGATAATATAGAGATAGCATTTTTGTTTTTTGTGTGTAGTAGTAGTCTTATTATTATTATTATTCCTCTTCTTATTATTATTATTCTTATTATTAGTCTTATTATTCTTATTATTTTCCTTCTTATTCTTCTTTTTCTTCTTCTCCTCCTTCTTATTATCATCATCATCATCATTATTATTTACTACTAAGGTGTTAGAGACTATGACAAAAATATACTATTAAGGAGAGAGAACAATAAAATATAAAGGTTACATGTATAAATCTTTTCATTTGTGTCTAGTGTTCTGTGATGTGGAATGGTTAATTTTGACAGCCCCTCAAATCTGAGAAGTTCAAACCGGTTTCAATTATTGGCAGATCCAGTTAGAAAAAGTCATTCCTGTTTTAGATAAAAATTGCTATATTTAATATTTCTTCTTCAATGTTTCAAGTCCCTTAAGGATATGGGCGATCATGGCTTCCCACAATTTTGTCTTATGTTTGCCCTGAGTAACTTTTGACTCTTGGCCCTCCCCCTTTGTTCAGTCAACCATTCACTCACCCAACTTGTTTTCAGTTTCCCCTTCAGTATGACCTGATAGTGTTTAATTCTCTAGCCCTTCTTTCCTCATAACTATTTTAAGACCTTATTTATTTTTCAATTCTTCTTTGTGCCGTGTACCCTTAAGACGTTGCCGATCTTGGCTCTCCACAACTTCCTGTCTCTTAATAAATTTTGTTTTTTATGTTATTTCTCTGTTCCATCATCCATTTACGCAAACTCAATAAGTGTTTTCCGTTGTTTTTCTTTTGCCTTCAACCTGTCCTGTGAGTATCAGATTTGTCAATCACTCTACTAGTATAGGGTGTACCAGCTAGCCACAATTTAAGGGCTTTTCGTGTTAGGAAGAATAATACGCTTTAGCATCCCAATAACCGGACACCGATACTAATATTGGCATTAGTGTAGCCACTGATACACTAACACAGAATGAGGATACTGAAAGACGAAATACGGGACCGTACCCAACAAGACAGTTAATAATGCAAACAAATTATATACACATATTAAAAAGGTTTACATGTCCCAAACACAAGATTGTTCATATAGTCCAAAGGTTTACCGAGAACAGAGAAATGCCATACCAACTTTAGGGTCGTTGACTGTCCATAGATGAGTTAACAGGACTTACTTCTTTCTCCACGCTAGGCTGGGTACCAGCAGACCAATTTCCTCGTGTGTGGACTCCAGTGGTCGCAAGTAAAAAAGGGAGAGCTTCCTAAAAACGGAAGGGAAGAAGGGACAGGAGAGTTCTCGTCTCTAAGGGGCTGAACTTCCGTTAGCCCGACCCAAGGGAAACAACTGTAGTCTCCCTACATCTCTTTCCTCATTATGTGTCCTAGAAACCTCAACTATCTCGTCCTGATGTTAAGTATAAGTTTCCTTTTTGTTTCCATTTTCTCTAAAACTTTGTTGTTCACATGTTCGGTCCATGGTAACCTCAGCATCTGTTCAGAGAACCAGATTTTTGTTGCTTCAAGTCTCTGCTTCATCTTTTAGGAGATTGTCTAGCATTCACAGCCATACAGGAGGACATGTATCACAGTTTAGTAATCTTTTCTTTGTTTCTAGCAAACGTTTTCTTATTCCTACTACTCTCCTTAGCTTTTGGAAAAAAAAAAACAACCCTGATAATAAAACCTCAAACTATACTAGAGTATATACGGTAAACCCCTGTGCTACTAAATACAGAAATAAGATACCCACAATACTAAAGAGTATTTAGAATATCAAACCTTGACTGAAGAGGTACTGAAAAATACTGAGCATAACCCGGTTCCTCCTCAATTATTTTGGATGCGAAAAAGGGAAAATCTTTTTCAGGGAATAAATTTTGTAGATTATCATTCCTTAGACCTTCCTCAAACAATGACCTTTTGTCAGAAAAAAAAAAAATTTCTTATAAGTTTTTAGAGTTTAAGACTGTTCTGCATATGAAGACACTAGAATTTTTATTTTGTTGGTTTCCTGTTTAGGATTGGGTTTCTGGTTCCTTCTAAAGTCATCTCTTTCGCTCCCCGTAGATCCTTGTGTCTTAGTGGCTCTTATTACTTTGCTTGGGTTGATTTTTTTTTTCCTTTTTTTTTTTTTTAAAACAAAAAGAACAGATACAAAGGTTAGCAATTTGTGGAGAGCCATGATCGCCAATGTCCTGAAGGAAGAAGTCACTTGATGAAACCTGGTTACATCAGGAAAGCAAATGAGTCTGCCGGCAATTGGGTTCATCACAACCAAAGAAATTCAAGTCGGCACAGTTTGTGGCCATGAATTGCTGGGCTAAGTCAGTCATCAAAATATTTTCCATCTTTTTCAGAAAGGCTAAACAGTTAAAGGAAGTGTCAAACAAGAAAGACAGTAAGGGAAGCTGTGGAATGTTGTTCTCTTTTTGTAGAGCAAATACGCTTGTTGAGGATTTGAATCAACCCACAACAAAGAAAAAAGGAGTTTAATTATAAGATATTTTTTTTTGTGTTTTTGACAACTAAATTTTTCTTAGTGTGTATGAGTGTTAGTTTTTACAATCCTTGTGTGTTAAGATGAAAAGAGATGGGATTTCTTTGCATGTATGTGTGAGAAAGAAGAGGTAAGGTGGAAAGTGTAAGTGTCATGTAGCTTGGTGAGGAAGATGGGTGAATGAGTGAGGGAATCCCTTTTAAACCAAGTGTCAGGAAACTGCTGCAATCTGTTATTCTTTACTCGTTTGTCCATATAGTAAATCTGCTTAAATCCCCTTCCAGATTTATTGCATATAAAATACAATTGTGGCACAAGGCCAAGAAGGAGAGACGGTTGAGGCTGGTTGTCAGTTATTATCTTATACTTAGCTAATCAGATTTACAACCCATTCACTTGTAGCAGTTTGCACATCCACCAAAAGAACTTATCCATCATCATTCAATCCACCATATGCCACAATACCACGTACATTCTAGGGAACCTATAAAACGCAACCCATGATATTTAAAAATTTAAATAGGCATAAAATTCCATAGATAAAAGTCTGTACATGATATGCAATGAGGGGGAGGATGACCCCCCCCCCAACAAAAGTACAAAATGAAGATCCCCTTCAAACGGATCACAAGGCATATTTTTTTTTTTTTTTTTTTTTTTTATATTGTTGGGAATGGAACTTGTTGGTTGAAAAACATTAAATATTTGAAAAGATTCATTTATTAACCAGAAGAATGTGATGTGCGCTAACTTGGACACCGTTCTTTTGTCATTTGGTGTTTTAGTGTTTGTTTTCGTTTTTTACTCGGTCCGCTTGCTCACGGCGCTGGCAAGATGGTGAATATTTTGAAGAGTTTGCGGTTTGAGAGCAAAGGCCATCCCGCCAGTTCACTCAATCTTGTTCTATTTCCTGTTATCCAAACCTTCACTGGAAATTCCAAAGGAGGAAATTTTCAAATGACCAAAGACTTTTGCTAAAAACATTCTAAACTATTTTCAAAGGAAGGAATTTTTAATCATGTGAATATATTACAAAGAAATTATTTGCAATTAAAATTTATTTTCATGGACCAGTTAATTTTATTTTATTTTAAATAAATCATTGATTCCATATCAATCACGAATTGAAATTAGTTACAATTAATGTGGAGATGCAGGTAATGTAATCATTAGAGGATTGGGACAAGAAATTGGTGTGCTGGGTTCAAATTCTAGTCAAGATCGTTACATTCACTTTCACACAGATACCCTTCAAAAACGTATATATGCAGCTCTTATTCCCCCTAGCTATGGATTAAATAGGGAAAACTATCTAGCCAAGCATGGTGGCCAATATAGGAGAAAGACAATTTGAATTCAAAGCCCCGTGTGGCCTTGGTTGAGTATATACTTGAATTGTAACTAAGATCCACTCAATATAGTTGCATTATAGACCACAGGCAGACTCCGTGGGTGAGGAATAAAAACACAAATGTTCCTGAACAGATGGGTATGTTTGAAAACGAGCAGTCATATTAAAAATGAGAAAACACACTGGATTGTAAATGTGCCTTCAGGTTGAAGCAGCTCTGATGATGTTTATGTTAATGATTAGGCTTGTTATAGCAATTCAGAGTCATTGACAGTCTGACCTTAAAAAAAAAGATTCTGTGTGTGATACTATGGACACCCACATAGAAAGGGAAAAAGTGGTTTTCTCTTGATCTCAAGTGTTTCTGTTTGATGGACCAGCAGATAATTCTTTTTGGAGATCGGTTTTTCGAAGCAGCATCCACTTTGTCTGAAGGGAAATAAAAAGTAAAGGACTGAATTAGGGATTTTTAGAGATCAAGTGGCAACAAAACCGGAAATCAGGTATATCCATGTGCTGGTCTATATTATCAGTCATGCTTTGGATCGAGGCATAGTTCTAGTCTGCCCTTAACAAGAGACAGATTTATTTGTTGTGTAGTTCCTGTGCCGTCCATTTGTAAAGAGAATCTTTTGTTATAAATGAAACTTCTCCGAGTTCTGGGTTATTTAAGACTTCAAAGAACTTTTTGATGTGATCGAATGACCTTACAAAGTGAAGGTCTTCATCTGCATATTTGTATTCATTGGTTGGCGCTAAAATGAAGCAAGTTGGCTGGCAAAGACAGTTGTTGTAGAAATCTGCTTGGGAGCAGTTCATTTACTACCATTCACTGACCTGACATGCAAACTATACCGCAAAACCCCCGCCACTCCCAACTGAGTTTACTTTGAAGTTTTTTTTTTTAAAACTTCTTTCTGGTAAGCCTTTATATGTTTCCTTTTAACCACTAAAATTATAATAAAACTTATTTTTTTTTTGTTTACTACAAAACTTGGTTGGTCTTCTCATTCCCTTTACTTTTCTTGAACTTATTTCTTCCATTGCACACGTGACAGAAGAGCTGAGCTGTTAGATCAACACAGCAGAAGTTGTTGCAGATATCACCAACCTATCCACCCAGATGATCAGGCAAAGCCCTGAACAAAACATCTATTTTATAAGAGAGGAAACAGGGTTCATGTTCATACAGATTCACATATCATTTGTCTTTCATCTTGTGAGCATGCATCGAGCCCTTTCCCAGAATTTGCTGCACAATAATGAGATCGAAAATCAAAATGCAATGTGGGGTAATCATTGACTGGTCAGTGGAAAGCTAGGGTAAAAGTTGCATTGTATGTTTACAAGTGTTTTATATTAATCAGTTGAATTTGTTTTTATAAATGAATGGAAATTGTCGGTTGTGTTGAAGAAAAAAAAAACATACACCAATATAAAAAATGATAGAATGTGATAAGTTGTGTGTGTAGACTGTAATCTTACGTTAAAGAAGCATTTTTTTAATTATTTCACCATCAGGCAAGGCAATAAAGCCACTAAAACGCAAGGGGTTATTGAGGGCTAAATATGTGAAAAACTACTATTAAGGAGAGAGGATAAGAAAAGAATAAGAATTAAGAAGACAAAAGATAATGATTGACATTGAATTTAAATTTTTGAATATCAAAGTTGACTAGAAAGCCAGAAAAGAGTTCCACAAGCAAGAAGTGCGATAGAAGAAACTGTTAGCATAGAACTTATGGTTACATCTAGCCTTTTCAATTGTAAAATGATGAGACTTTGCTGCCATTCTATTACTGCACTTAAATTCATTAAGTCTAGATATCATACAGTAATTTCAAAATGGATGACTTTTTTTTAATAGTCTTTCCAAGATTTATTGTTCTTTTAAAGTTTTTTTTAACCTTGGATTTCCAAAAAATAGATAGTCCCCTGGCATCTGCCTTTCACAACAACTGAGCTATAACTGTGCCACACCATGTGCTACACCCTTACTGAGTCAGGAGAGTATTTGAATGGAGTAAAAGAAACAACCTATGCTCTTCCATAAAAAAGGAAGCAAATACAGTAATGGTTTCAATCTGTTAAGGAAGATGGTGACCATTTATGCAGGAGACATATTTTTAAATCCATATCTTCAAATTTTTTTTTTTCATTCATACGATTACATCCCCCTTTTTAATTTCATGATTTCCAATTGTGTATCGAGACAGATTATATTTTGATAATAATAATAAAATACAAACGGCAAATATTTAAACGATACAATACTTAGGGAAGGGATTAAACTTAGGAATATTAAGATTACCTCCTCGGTTATCCATTGAAGCTGCTATCCACCAAAAGAAAAGAAGCACGTCCCCACCGCGGGGCCATTTAAAAGATAGTTCGCGCAGCTGATTGGTTGTACAAACATCCAATCGGATGTGCGGAATACGTGGTCTTTCTTCGTCTAATTCTTTAAAAAGGCCAGAGTGGTTGTCAGCGTTTCACCGTGAAGGGGGAATCAGGGATTGATCTCCCCTGATTGGGTCAATTTGGTGATGGGGAGTATGATGTTGAAAGACCCGAAACTCCCTGATGAACCAAGTTTAAAACATCACTGACGACCCCCTCGGGCGCCTACTTAAAAGCGTATTTTTGAATGAATGAAGACAGTCTTTCAAAAATAAATACGCAGAGAATGAAAAATGATAATCCAAAAGAAAAATGGACGTCTTAGTTTGAAATTACAAAAATAAAATAAAATGTAGCCCATTTTGAACCTTGTTTTTTTTAATTTTTCAATCCTAAGAGTATTATTGTGTTTAACAAAGAAATAAAAAATTCCTTTTCTTTTATTGGCCTCTATCATTAATAATGTTATTTTTCTAAGATCTTTTCACAGTAACCCCTTGTATCTTAGAGGCTTTATTGCCTTGCTTGTGGCAAAATTGATTCATTTCCTTCCACTTCCTAAATTCTGAGAGTAGCTTTGATGTATAGTTTAAAATAATGTCTCAAAAATTCCAGAATCTCAGCATTTATATCTGCCATTTGAACCTCTGAAACAATTGAATAGCATTGATGTAGTCTGTTGAGGCTAATGACTGTATACTCTATAAGAGAGTTTAATGGTATGGAGAAGGAAGATATGTTAGCAGAAAGTGAAATCAGAAAGATGGCGTTCAAAGTCCAAGTTAGTCTATTGTGTTCGCTTTCATATAAATGTACTTGAGAGAGGCATAAATTAATTTCATACCCTCTCATCTATGGGTTTTAAGTATGTGCAAATAAAGTTACTAATGATTTGAATTTAGTACTGCTGAATAAGACAAGGGAGATAACTGGCTATCATGTTATTTTATCCCATATCAGCAAAGTTTAGAATGTCATCCCTGGTGTATTTAAACTGATGTGTTAGTTTTTTATATATTGTGACCAGTTCATATTTTCTTGATTTCAGATGAAAGTTGAGGAACTTTCCAACATATTTCAGTGAAATTTTCACTTTTCAAAATTATAGTTTATAAATTATGTCTGATTAAGAGGATGAAACATGTTACATCGAATTTTTGGCAAAGTTTGACCTTTGTCCCTGCCTGTAAAAAGAATATCAAAAGAGTGTTTTAAAAAGTGACGATTAGTATTGTATTAAATAGCGTTTAATATTTTTGTTGTAGATTCTCAAGGATAAAAAATGTATAAATTCACTTTCATCATATGTTTAGGTTATATAGTACAGTTCTAGTCATCGTTTTTTTAAAACAATGAACATTGCCAAGGAGTGAAGGTAGTTAAAATAATAGTGGCGTAAAGGGAAAAACTTTTTCTTTTTTAACAGTCGTTTTTTTTTTTTCAGATATGAAATTCCAAGTTTGCTGAACTTTTTTCCATTTTGTGATTCAATAATAGCAGGGTAGATTTCGTTTTCTAGCCTTGGTTGGTAACTAGTGTAGAAGGAAAACTTACACCACTCATAATGGGATGAAGTAATCTCAGGTCTTTCAGTAATTTGTGTTTTTAATAAGAAATAATTAATCTGCTACAGAGTTAAATCTTAAATGAAGTGAGGACACTTGTTACAGGTGAGCTGGTTGTGTTTAGGTAGAAAACATGTGCCACCTGGTAGATTTTTCCCCACAACAATTATTGCAGACTTGAATATGAGTCTGGGTAATAAACGATAAAAGTAGCAAGAAAACTATATATATAAACAAATGACAATGTCTGTCTATATTTCTGAGATGAGGTATTATGTACATTATTTACATTATTCGGACTATTGTCCTCATCTTTGTCGCCATATTTATTACAATGTTTCGGCCGTTGTACACTACGGCCTTCTTCAGGTGGTTGAAATATCAAACTGAACCCTTTATTTTGCTCACTGGTGTAGACTGTTCCACGTTCCATGTTTAATGGATGTCAGTTATCAGTTATCTCCTGTTAATTTCCCTCTGAAAGTTCTCCACTGCATTAACCGGGTATTGAACTCACACTCTTTGAGTCCTGTCACTGGATCTAACTAACGCCTTTATCCACTGTGCCATGTGTCCTTGAGGACACAGTGTATGAATTTCTGGGTATTATAAACCTAATTTCTGCAGCCCTTTTTTTTCCCAATTAAACTTTTACGCTACCAACACATCTTATTTTAGATCAATTTTGTCGAACAGAGTTCCCTCCCTTAACTGAAGTCACTAAAGAGTTATCTCCCTTGAACTCAATTTTTCGGTGGGATTTGTTAGACGCACCCCGTCCTCATCATTCATGGTGATGGATGGGCTGCTTATATTGGGTTAGATGCGCTTGGGTTTCAGCATTTAGCTGTCAACCATAATCAGAATTTTCTTGACCCAAAGACAGGGGCTTGTACTAATCATGTAGCAGTATATTGGGCAAGAATCCAGAAATGCCTAAAGAGAATTGATGGTTCAAAAGTTGATATGAAATGGTCATACCCGGATGATGAGGCAATTTAGAGATTTTTTAAGTTCAAGGCTAATAATGTTTTGAAGAATATAGACACTTTTTTTGGACATATATCAAATTTTAAATTAATACTATCACATGAATTGCACGCGAATTAAATTTTTAGGGGAGCGTGTCTAACAACATTCCACCAAATTTTTTCAACCTAACTTAATATTTAATTTAGAAATTATAGCTTTATAAAATAATTCTTTTTTTTTTTTTTTTATTAAATTGGTTTGAATTTGTTATAGAAACAATTGAAAGCTTTTCTAAATAAATATAATGTCATGACTATAATCGACTCCTTATACACAACCATATATGAATCCAAAATTTAAAAATTAATCAGTTTGTCTGACGATTGCAAAGAGTGTGAAACCCAGGATCACAAACTCACATCAACACAATTAAATATGTTAGCTCTATCACTGATATTGAGTGCTTTCCAAGTGCAAACAACAACACAATGTACTACATTGGTGCCACTGAGAGACCATTCAAGAAAAGAAAAAACAACCACAACCTTTCATTCTCCAACAGAAAATACTCAGACAGCACTACACTATCCACATATATGACAGAAATATTACACCAAAAATAAGCTGGAAAATATTGGAAAAAACACCTGCCTACAACAACATTACAAAGAAATGCCTACTTTGTCTACACAAAAAGGTAGCAATAATTTCTCATACCCAACAAAAGAAATTACTAAACATAACATCAGAAATAATTTCTAAATACAGACATGGAACCAAATACCTATTATCACAATTTATGTCAAACAGATAAAAAAATACTACTACACAAAGAGAAACCAGTGATACCATAACACCGTCAATTATTTTCTAGTTCAAACTACCATCATAATAATTTTAATTATTGTTATTACCATTCCACCACCATTACTACAATCACTTCTACCCCTTTACAATAAGTATTTGCTGCTACAATTGTTATTATCATCACCCACTCCCCCCACTATTACTACTGCATCACAACTACCATTGCTGCATTAGTCCACAATTACCCCTGCACCATAATTACCATTACCATATCAGTCCAATTATACTCATTATTATTATTATTAATCAGTTTGTCTGACGATTGCAAATAGCATGAAACCCAGGGTCACAATCTCACACCAATCCAACTAAATATGTTGGCTCTATCACTGATATTGAGCACTTTCCAATAAGTACTGTGCATATATATATGTATGTATGTATGTATGTATGTGTGTGTGTGTGTGTGTGTGGACACACACGTGTGTGTAAGTATATAGAAAAATTGGAAAAAACCGTTAGGTTAATAATCCAAAATTCTTTAGTATTTTTGC
>OZ038499.1:14442184-14452184 GCA_964036315.1 Acanthosepion esculentum | reverse complement strand
TGTGCCAGTGAACCGTCACTTTGGCTGGCTGCAAAAGAAATGAAAAAAAAATATCAATTAATATTTCATGGCATTGAAGACTATTACCTCCATTGCTATCACCAACCAGTTCTTAAAATTTACAGACCAAACTATTATTTTTTACTTCGCAGCTGTGCTCGATAATTAGTCGAGTGAAACGTGAATTTTATTTCAAGTCTCTATCAGATTATCTAACTTATAACAATTTGGGTTAATTCTTTTGTATAATAATAGCTAGGAGTATTTTGCAGATTTCCTTGCACTGAGTGCTTTATAGTATTTTTGTATTATCTACTAATATTTGTTTTCTGTTGAGATTTGTACTTTAGTTGTTTGCAATATGATAATCAATATGTACAAGAATTGTACTAAATTTTCTAAGTGGCAAGATAACCTATAAAACAGTGTGACACATGTATAGCCAGTGTAACAATTTAATATTTTTTTAGTATTGATATTGGAGATGCACTTTAAAATTATGATAAATAATATAATAAAATATTTGATATCTTCTTTAGTGGAGCAGTCAAGCTGAGTGAAATTGTTCTACACATGATGTCACTTAAACGTTACTTGTATATTTGAATTGGAATTCTAGCGTTAAATATATATTTATAAAGAGTGTTCCAATAACTTGGACCGATTTTAAATGGGAATTAAGTTTAAGCATCTAATGATTTTTTTCTTTTTCTTTCAGATTTGGTTGGTTGGGTTTTATGGCATATCAACCACTGTAGGTCATTTAATACCAAATTTAGTTTATATATATATATATATATAGACAATATTAGTGGTAAATATACACATACATATGCAATTATATATACACATACATATATGTATAAAAATAATTCCAAGAGGATATGATCCAGGTCAAACTCAATGGGAATAAATTATGACCATGGAATATTAGTGTTTAAGTCTTTTTATTATATATATATATATATATATATATATATATATATATATATATATATATATTAAATATATAGGACTTGTAAATGTGGATAAGCTATATAAGCTAGAGCTTATTTGCTTGCACACAGCAAAATAATTCCAGGTATTACTATCTAGGACAAGGATTTCCATTTAGTATAGACAATTTGTTTGCACAATGTTAAAAGGTAGCATATATTAATTACACATCAGTCTATATCTTTGATAAAAGACCAATTCTTTTCAGGAAGTTTATTATATGACTTGGATCAATTTTTGTAAATAGTTCCTTTGTACTCTTAATGTTGTAGAACTTTCTTTGAATTTCAGATTTGGTGGACGTTTGGGCGATATTATTTTTCACACATAATTGCCATGACTTAAATAACATGATCCAATAGAGAAATAAATAAATTTTCACCAATAACACTGATTTATTTACTTTGATCCATCTTAATGAAACACCCTAAATGTATCCAACAGAGTTTTGTCTACCATACTAACAACATCCAGTTCTGGATAATGGCTGAAGCAAGTGGGAGATTTAAGAAGAAGAACTTTGGACAGGTTACCCATAATTTAGAAACAAACTCGCTTATATATATATATATATATTGTGTGTATTTAGGCAGCATTTTTTCATTCATTCATTCATCCTCGTCGAAAACACAACTATACTTAAACATGAAAACAATAAACAAAAACTAAAAATTCTTGAAGCTATATACATAAAACAGTTGAAACCTAACCTGAACAAAATAAACTATGAAATCTCTAAAAATATCCTTAAATGCCTATAATTAGTAACAGAAGTCATTGGTTCATACCAACGGCTTTCCATACTCAATACTCATGGAATTCACTCTCGCGTGGTCATGTGTGACGTCATGAGCTGTCGTGCGATTTTCGCTTTCAGCGTCTTATATGCACGTGTTTATCGTTGCTTGGAAATCATCCATGTAAACAGAAACAGACTTTCATCAATTTCTTGTTCGTGTATTGCTTAAATATATTGTGTAATTGTCATCTTTGATAATGGCTTATGTAAGCCGAAAGCTTAGATTGGATTAAAAAACATGTATCAATATGGTGATTTTATTTCATTGTTTAATGATAATGTTATTAAGCTTATCAGACGATATGAAAAGAACTTACATAAAATATATAGACAACACTTATCTATATTATTTAATGAAACATGTATGAATATATATATATATATATCAGAGGGCACACTGCTGTTTCATGCAATCTTCAGGCCTAAAGATTGTGTTCAAACATGAAACAGACTGTTGCCACTCTGTGTCCATTTTTATATTTATTGAGGCTCTTTCGCTTTATCCCTGATATGGACTATTTTTAACCATAAAAATAGTATACCTTAATAATATAACATAATAAATCAATTAAAATATTAATTAAAAATATTAATTAATAATACAAATACAACATAAAATATTATAATTATTGATTTAATTAATAATACAAATTAACAAATATTACAATTAATTAATGTAATATAACTTCTATAGAAAAAAAGAAATTTAATTTGAAGATAAAAAAAATTTCAACTGGAAGAAAAATCTACAGCTGAAAAAAAAAAATTTGTAAGATTTAAACAAAACCAAAATTTCATGAACATGCGTTTATAAAAAATGTTAGATTCCTGAATATGCGTGTGTACAAAGGAGTAAAAAAGCGTATTGAAAAAATTGGAAATATCGTTTAAAACCAGAACTGTCTGAAGACTGAAAATTTTGCCAAGAAGCTTCAAAGTTGGGATAAAATTGATATTTAAAAGTAATCTTTTCATATATATGTTTTGAACAATAAAAAATATTAAGAAATTAAAATCTTCAGACACACTGGGTTGTATATTAATATTCTTTTGTTTTTATTATTTCAGTTAGATTCCTTGACTAGTTTCGGCCAACATAGCCATCATCAGGAGAAAAAGATTTCTGCTTGTTAGTAGCAGTGAACTACAGAATTGAATGTCTTGATGGAGAAAATGAACTTTTGTCTGTAGTTTTCATTTTTTTTTTTTTTTTTTTAATGTGAATTTTGGTCAGTCTTTGTGTTGGTCAAACAGTCTCATTTAAGTTGTTATTTAAGATAAGAGCTGGATGGATTCATGCTGCTCTGAATTCCTTTATTCATTTTGACAGTTTTAGTGTGTGTGTGTGTGTATGTGTATATATATATATATATATATATATATATATATACACACACACACACACACACACACACACATATAAAATGAATGTGTGTGTGTGTGTGTGTGTGTGTATACACACACAAACACATTCATTTTATTATTTTAAATCAAAAACATGTCAAAATCGCTACACAAATGCAGTCATGTTTTGATGCGCATACAATGCATCTCATCAGGCCATTGTAAATTACTGAATGAATTGTAATTATTGAATTAATGAACAATTTATTCAGATTTAAAAAAGCAAAATACAGCTTCTTTTTACAAAAAAAGAAAATAGGAGAGTTATAAGGTTTTGTGAGCTTTGCTTAGCTCAACCAATCAAATAAAACCCGTATTAAATTTAAACTAAGTGAAGAAGCAAAAATTAAGAAATTATTTTCCATAAATGGGTCATGACCCGTAGGTTTGAAATCAATGACAGAAACAAACGCCAAAGACGAGCGGATGTGGATGGATACATATTGAAAAATTAAGTGGTAATCTAACAAAATGCTAGACAAGTTATATATTAATTTATCTACCTTAATTTTGGTGGAATTAAGAAAAATGATTCATAGAGACCTAAAAAGTTTAAATCTTGAGGTTAAGGTAATCACTAATGTTAAATAGTTAGATTTTCTTGATGTTACGATAGATCTCATTAATGACATATTTCAACCTTATATGAAAAATAACGCCAACCCAATTTATATTCACCCCAATTCCAATCACCCTTCATCTGTAATCCAACATACCTTTGGCTAATGAACTTAGAATTAGTAACCACTCATCAGACAAAGTTTTTTTTGATAAGTATAGCGGCTTGTACTTTTTTTGATAAGTATAGCGGCTTCTTTTTAAAGAATAGTCGTTATAAGTGCACTGAAATCAAGTATTAAAAATATGTGGATAGTAGTCCAAAGAAAAGAAATAGAAAGATCATTTGGTACCCCACCCCCATTTAAACAATTAGTACTAAGTTAGGTCATGAGTTCTTCCAATTGATTGATAAACATTTTCCTAAAAGTAACCCTCTTAGTAAAATATTTAACAGAAACACATTAAAACTAAGTTATAGCTGCACCAATAATCTTGCGAAGAACATAAAGTTACACAACAATAAAACTCTAAACCAATTTAATAATCTGAATGATAATACAAGTTCCAAGGAGAATATTGTTAATGATACTGGTCAGTGTAATTGTAGGAATCCTGACCAATGCCCATTGCCAAACAACTGTTTAACTAAATTGCTTGTTTATTTTTGTTCTATCTCTACAGTGGAAAATCAAACAGTTGAAAAATTCTATATTGGTAGTACTAAGAATTCTTTCAAGACTAGGTGGTATCAACATATATTGTTCTTTACTAATAATACTTATAGAAATAATACATCATTTTCAAAACATTTTTGGAGTTTGAAAGACAATAATAAAACTCCTAAGGTGAAATGGAAAATTTAAAAAATGTCAAGGACATGTAGATCCTTATATGAACCCTATTTTCTGTGTTTGCATGAAAAATTACAAATTATCATGTTCTTTGATAAGAATGCTTTATTAAACCAAAGATCTGAGTTAACAGTAAATTGTAAACACAGTCTACCGTTTACCTTACAATTCAGTTAGAATTGCAATTTGACTGTTTTTTCTTAGATTTTAGTTGGACTGTGTTGCACCATATGAGGCTTATCTTTCTGTCAGTATTAATTTAGATTTAATATAATTTTGTATTAATCTCCTGGCTTGGTAGTGTTTGTAATATCTTGTATAGATGTATTGGTATTTGGTTGGTATTTTGACATTTTGTATTGATTGGTTATTGTTATTAACACCTAATTAAAGGATCTTTAGTCAACAGTTGCATATTAATTCACCAAGTAAATCTATGGATTTAAATTATTTATTGTTTTCTTAAAGAAGCCATTTATTTACCAACTATAAAAATGGGTTTTGTTTGGGAAACTCACAAAGCAATATAACTTGTCTAGCATTTTGTTAGATTACCACTTAATTTTTCTTAGGAAATGACATTGTCTAAATGTACAACGTGTATCCAGCCACATCTGCTGCTGTTTGGCATCTGTTGCTGTCATTGATTTCAAACCTACGGGTCATGACCCATTTATGGAAAATAATTTCTTAAGTTTTGCTTCTGTCCTTAGTTTAAATTTAACACAGGTTTTATTTGATTGGTTGATCTAAGCAAAGCCTACAAACCTTATAACCACTCCTCCTATTTTCTTTTTTGTTTGTAGAAAGAGGTTGTATTTTGCTTTAAATCTGATTAAATTGTTCACTCGCCAGTAATTTACAATGGTCTGATGAGATGCGCTGTATGTGCATCGAAACACGACTGCAATTGTGTAGCGATTTTGACATGTTTTCGGTGTAATATCCTAAACTAAAGAATATTGCTCTACTTTGTATTGAGCCATCTTTTAAATTAAATGTTATGAACGTTGGAATTGTACTCTATTCATTCTCATCTAACCTGGATATATATATATATATATATATATATATATATATAGAGAGAGAGAGAGAGAGAGGTGCTTAACCAGAATATATGACATTTCTGCAGTACCTGCCCCATGGATTGACCTCGCCAGATAGATTTTAATTGACATTTTAGTCTACTGCAACATGTGTCTTTTGGACATATATAGTTTAAGACTGTAATCACAGAATATTGATACGAAGTTAAAACAAAAAAAAATTTTTTATTGATGTTTGCAACTCGGCCTCTCAAAGATACACCCATGCCTTGATGAAGAAGGAAAAACATTTTGTACATGTAAAGTAAAAAATTAACCCTTACACATAATTGTTATTCGAAGAAACCCCGAATATTTGCATGTTTTTTCTGAAGTACATATGTGTAAATTATTCACTGAGAACTCCCTTGATTCGCATATTTTTCCGATAGAACATATTTAAAATATTCTTGTATTATTTTCCTGTTATTTAAGTGACTTAAAACATATAAGAGTCCATTTTTATGGTAAAAATTGGCAGAATTGTACATCTTCATTGTAAAAAACAAACGCAAAAACGCATAGTGCTTGGGCTTTGTTCTTTGTTAGGGGCTGCAGCTGGGGTCTCAAAAGTGGCTTATGCTAAGTCTGGGGGCATCATCGCAGTTCTGTTTTTAGAAGATGTTTTAAACTTTATACTTTATGTTTTGTTACACATATTTTATATAGTATTTTCAATGGTTGTATCAATCTATGTGTAACACTTTCGCGCCAGCCCCTCAACTTCCGACGTCTTACTCTCTGGATTGAGGTGTCTGCTCGGTCCTAACCGAACTTAAGGGAGTGGCCATAGGTCCCCTGAGCATCCGTAGATCATCCGACCAGTCCACTGGTTTAATCCTGCTTCCTGCCCGCGTTGTGTTTGTTTTGATCCAGAAGGCAGAAGTGATGTTCATCCATTCACGGTCGACTGAAGATGTAGACACGGCTGGAGAGTCTGTGCTAAGAAATTTAGAATGCACCAAAAAAAATATATATATCTGCAGAAAGCCGGAAAAACAACTATTCAATGATTGAATTGTTAATGTCTTTTATATAGCAGAAAAGAATAGTATAGAAAAGAAACGGGTTGCAGAAAAGAAAATAATTGACGTAAAAACTCATACACTGGATTCTAGACAGAGAGAGAGTCTATTGTGATTAACTTGTTAAATCGTCTCAGAAAGATATATGACTTTTGCGATGGAGAGATAACGATTTCTGTGCGCGGCTTAAAGTTTATAGTTGCGTTCCGCCTCGGCAGTAGTAACAGTAGTAGTAATCTTTGTGGTAGCAGAAGCAGCAGTATTTATATCAACAGTACATGTTAGCGGGGGTTTTGTTCCAATCCTGATGTCACTTTCGTACTGCTTCGAGCCTTCAATTCAACTCTGCTCACTTTCAATCTCCGATATCTCTCCCCTCAGCTCGACTACACTCGATGACAGATGAGCCAAAAAACAATGTTTTGATTATTGTAGCTTGTTCGATGTTTCGGTTTCCAGTGGTAGTAATAATAGTAGCAGTCTTAGATTGTTGGAGGAGTAATTCGCTTCTTCGTACTTATATCAACAAAATATGTTAGCGGGCGCTTGGTTCCAATCTCTGACGTCACTTCCAGTCTCCGACCTCTCTCTACCCAGCTCGACTGCAATCGACGGCAGACGAGCCAACCACTCTGTCAACAGATTTCTGTGCGCGTTTATATAGATAAACCTGATTGATCATAAATTGACTCTTGGCCTGCACGCGATTATCATGAGTACTGCTTTCAACCCAAAATCATGTGAATTTCAAAGTTCCTCATAGCCTTAGTAAGCTCTATTTCAAATTGTAACCGATAAAAATTATCTCGATCATCTTTCACTGTCTTCCTAATGAGCCAATTCCAAATGGGCTAGATCAGATTCCCATCAGTAAACAAAATTGTTCTCATCTAATGTTTAATGGGTGTAGCAGTGAGTTAACCGAGAAGAGTTCCGCTTAACAATGGCACGATATTCGTATTGTGAGCAGGCAGATACAATTTTTACATATGGCCATGTGAATGGTAATGGATGCATGGCTGTAACAGTTTGTATTCCCGGATCAAAGGCAGCCGAATCATCCAAACTTTGCTGCTGCTGTTTATCACCACGTCGCTGAGACAGAGTCCGTGGCATCACAAACTATGGATTGAGGAAGACCGAGATACGCTCGTATGCCTGACTAAGAAGAATCTATTTTACACAGCCTATTGGACATATGGTTATATAGAAATCTTACCTTGAACCCACCCACAAAGTTTTTAAAAGTATTTTTATATATATATATAATATATATATAATATATATAATATATATATATATATATAATATATATATATATATATATAATATATATATATATATATATATATATATATATATATATATAATATATATATATATAATATATATATATATAATATGACGATTGCACTAGCATGAAAACAGACTGTCGCCTCTAAGTGCTGACTTCCATGTCCACTTTTATATTTACACACGCTCTATCTCTGATATTGAGCACTTTACCCCATAAATATAGCACACTTTAAGACTATATTTCTGTATAATATATATATATATATATATATAATATATATATATATATAGAATGAATTTTTTTTTTTATATATATATATAATATATTTATATATATATAAAAAAAATACTTTTACAAACTTTGTGGGTGTGTTCAAGGTAAGATTTCTATATAACCATATGTCCAATAGGCTGTGTAAAATGTGTGTGTGTGTATATATATATATATATAATAGCAATAATCTTATAAATATAAGAAATTATACTTGTCCAGAAAACCTTAGGCGCATTGATTTCTAAATAAACAAACCAATACTAACGGGAACAAAGGGTACAAAAAAAGAAAGAACAGAGAACATGTATGTCAGCTGAAGACAATAATCTAGCATCCAAGTTCAGAGTCTAAAGAAAAAAACCCCGATACGAGTAAGTAAAATAACTAAATAAAGTGCTCAATATGCTAAGTAGAGCAAACCTAATTAAACCTAAAGAGCCAGATAAACCTACCAAGGTTTCACCTACACGGATCGTCAGGGAATACAGGGAATTAATTAATTATATATATATATATGTGTGTGTGTGTGTTCGTGTGTATGTGTGTGTGTATATATATATATATATATGTATAGGTAAAAATAATTTGTTCGAAAGATTCTGTACAAAAACTTATTGTATAGACTGAAATGATAATTGGAAAAAAAAGCACCTAATTTTTTAATATAGTGATATTTATAATATGAATTTTTACAAAGAAGAATTAAAACTTTGTTACTTACAATTGGATTTTCAGTGTTTTTTTTCTTAGAAAAATAATTTGTTGTTTTCTCTTTTTTTTAACCGGTTTTGCTTAGCCTTTTAAAATTTTTTTAACTGTTTCTATTTCCACGTGTTGATGCTTATGCTTTGAACAATGAAAAAAATGAAAATCAAGGGGCATAACTGGCTATATATGTCAGTTATGGTAAGGGAAATTTGGTATTTATGCAGCATATTTTTATTCAAAATTCATTGAATAATATCGACATATTATGCCTATTTATTTTTATAATGGTCCTTTCCAGTTCTCTAATCAGATTCAATGTTAAGATAAAGTTCATCAAGGCACTGTAGTTTTTCTTAACCCAAGTACTTTCAGTTTTTTTCAAAATCATCTTCAAGAGTAAATTACAAAGACAAACTTATTGTAATTGCGATAAAATCTGCATTCTGTAGTGATAATGATTTTTAAAACAGGCTTGAATGTATTCTGTTACAGTTATTCTAAAATTTTAACTTTTTCCATTGTAGCTATGGAATTTCTTGCTAAACAAGCATTTCACTCTAAGGGAGCTGACCAGAAATTGGTAGACAATGTAAAATGGCATTAAATGTTATATGCACTTTAATATGTTGTTGCTATATTTGTAATAAATTTTGTTGAGTGTCGGTTGATCGATTTTGATGTAGATGGACCCCAAGAATTCGAAGATTTTGGTTATGACTATTGTGGTGTAGTAGATTGGTGTTGTCAGCAAGTATTTTCCTGTCTTATCAAGGCGGACAGGAATGTGTTTTGAGATGTTGTGCAATAGAACTTGTATCCAACTATGGCACCATCCTTCATGAATTTCATCTCAATATCAAGAAACTGATTAGACAACTGGAAAGGATCAGTATAAAGATAAGTAGACACAATATGTCTATATTATTCAATGAAACATTTTTGAATGAAGATATGCTGTCTAAATATACATACATTTGATATATATACACACACACATTTAT
>OZ038499.1:14362184-14437184 GCA_964036315.1 Acanthosepion esculentum | reverse complement strand
TAGGGTCTCAGGCGCTTCCTCAGTGGTGCTCTCTTCAGACGTCTCACTGAGCTCATCCCGCATAGGTTCATAGGGTGCGCTACTCTCTGAGGTGTGCTCTTCCTGTGATTTTATATATACCAACGGGGCTTCATCATTATCTGAAGAAGTAATGTGGTCGCTGACGGAATAATCCTTCCGTCGAACAGTGGAATCAGCTTCGGGTTGAAGGCCATAATGCCGAAATAGCTTGTGGGAAGAACGGGAATTAGGAAAAAAAAAACAAAACAAAACTGTCGCACACGGTGATGCTACACCCGATCGAACGCCTTCTTGAGAACCCGAAGCGAACGCACGACTCTTCCAGGCGAACACTTTACGACAGCGAACGAGCAAACGGCACCCACAACTGCTGCACACAAACGGACGACTGACCACAGTGGCTTTTGCCGCCCAAAAACTGCAAACGACTTGTGCGTCTTCTTCTTCTTGTAGTCCTCGGTCGAGTCCATTATGGTACTCCAAGGTGTGCCTGGCGAAAACACACACACGCAGTTCGAGGTCGCTTCCGTGCATGCTCATTACTTTATTTTACTTCAAATATTACTGTAAGATAAGTATTTTGAGAAAAAAAGTACATTTTACTATAGTAAAACTCTTAAGCTTTTATGATATGAAAGAACTTTTAATTTTCGGTTTTAATGACCATTATCTTAACGGGATAAACTAAATTTTATCTTACTGTTAAATATGAATTTAAATAATTAGGTGCAACTTTTTACTCAAATATTTTTAAAAATACTAATTTCAATAAACAAATATTGAAATAAGAAAACTTTTAACTTTAAATATAGATTTAGTAATTTAATCACTTGAAATTCAGTGGTAATTATTAGTCCTATTCTACTTTATAATACTGCTAATTAAAATACTTAAATTATTGCTTGTTAGTATTTTTACTTGTACATTTTTGGTGAAATGACTGTTGACCAAATGTCCGTTCAGCAAAATGTTCGGTTCCCATATTGTATTTAATTCTGTGCTATATCAACTGAGGGGGTCTGTATAGCCTAGCAATGAAAGGATTTAATAACTTAAAATAAATTCATATTTTTCATTTTGCAAAATATTTTTATTTGATTTCAGAAAACTATGAGACTGATGAAGACAGCTGCTATTCCACATTCAAGAAGAGACAACATGTCCATCCAAGTTTGCAAAGAATTAACGCATTCCAAACCTACTTGAAAAACCGTAAATATTGCTATATCTATGTAAGTGTATAGAAATCTTTTATAGTTTGTCTATGTGGGAATCAGATGAAAATATATATATAATGTGTATTTGTAAGTTTGTGTTTGTGTGTGTGTGTATGACTAGTAGGCATTATGTTTGTTGTTTTTTTGCATGTTGATTTGGGAGTAATTAGTAAAATCAAAGTTGTAGCCAGTTTTGTTCCTGTGAACAAAACTGGCTACAACTTTGATATTATTCATAACAAAAAAGAAAGAAAGTAAAAAAAAGAATAAAATAGAATTAACATGGCTAGTTGGGCTGTGTAGATCTGAGCCCTATTGAAACTGGAGACATAAATTGGCAATGTATTTCTTGCTTTAATTTGGTAAGTAACCTTTTAAAAATCACTGAGGGCATGTCTGCCCTGATTTTCAAAGAGCATATTTTTATTTCAACTTATTGTTTTCAAATGTCCATTTTAAATAATTTATTCCATACAGTATAATGTTTTTTTAGTGGAATGTATCTTTTGAGAAAGAGCAAATTAAATAAATATGAAAGGAACTTACTTAAAATAAATAGACAAAACTTGTCTATATTATTTAATGAAACATGCATTAATGAAAAATTGCTGCCGAAATATACAATATATGTATATATATATATATATATATATATATATATATATATATATATAATTATTTATTTGAATATTACAACATAAATATGTTATAAAATCACGACAAAAATTTTGTTTCAACACTTCTGGTGTCTTGTCAAGTGATGATATAGAATATAGAATAAATGGTTTTAAAAGTTTCAAATTAATTCTGTGCTATATCAACTGAGGGGGTCTGTATAGCCTAGCAATGAAAGGATTTAATAACTTAAAATAAATTCATATTTTTCATTTTGCAAAATATTTTTATTTGATTTCAGAAAACTACAAGACTGATGAAGACAGCTGGTCCACACAGGATGCAATCTCTTTTATATCCCATTGGTATGAAGTAAGTTCCAGTCAGACAGCTTCTTTCTGAGAACTGCTACTTTGTAAACAGACTCCTGAGGGGATGCTTCCTCAATTACTATCATCCTCATTTCCTTCCAATTTCATTGCTAAGGAAGTTCCTCTACACCTAATACTTCCTGAAAACTGCTAACTTGTTCAATGCCATCTTGAGAAAATAATGTTCCAATCCTGACAATGATGAACCTCTTTCAAGTCTCAGGTCAATCATTATCGATCCTACATATCCTCATGATCTACTCTTACTTCCTACTCATCTATCTATATACAACAACCTCATTCAGTAACCATCTACGTTGAGTGGCTCTCGGGACTTGTATTGGGTGAACATTTAATATAAAAAAAAAAAAGTCATCTATAGTGTCCCAGTGATTCTGCACAGAGTAATGGGACAGATAAAGTTATGTAGATGTCATAAGCAATTCACACCAGGAAATAACAGCGGTCTGAATCAAATTTAATGTCCATCAGGAAACTTTGATCTTAGAAGAGTTGATCTGTGGTGACCCCAATATGTAATGGGTTCATCCTAGGAGATACTAAAGTAAGTTTTGTACTTGGTGTTGCCTCAAAATCAAAAGATCTAGGAACCTCTTAGAAGGTGACTTCAAAGCCATGAAATACAGAACGGGGCCTCGAAGGATGTCAGTGGGTACACCAACAGAAACAAGGAAGTGAACGAAGTTGAACTTAGGATATACACATGCAGATAACAAGGAATTATACAAATGATTGAATTACAAGAGGAGAAACAGAATTTCTCACAACCATAGCAATTGGAAGATCAAATGTTTGAAAAAAAGGCCTGAAACCACATACCCTTGATTCAACCAATGTTAATATGATGTAGTTCAATTATTTTACATATGAAAAATTTAATCTATTTCTGTCAGATGTTACTAACATTGCATAGATAAATATCATTTATTATTACAAAGTTATTCTGATGCACAGATACCTATAATTTTGAGACCAGTCATTAACATTCAAAGTATTGATTTTAGTAGCTACTAGTACTATATTTTGACTGAGCCATTCTACAGCCTTCTTGAGGTATATAATCTATCAGGAAAGAGTAAGAGGAAAATATACTTGAACAGAAACAGAACATAAACGTGAACATTGGAGTATCATCCTCATCTTTGTTGTTATTATCATAACATTTTTGGCTGTTGCGATAACAACAACAAAGATGAGAACATTAGTCCAAATGTAAATAATATAAATAAGGATAATTTCTCATCTCAGAAATTCAGATAGAAAAAGATTAACTTTGGAGAGTTTATCAAGTTTGGATTTGGACATATAAGAGATTATTTGAAAATTGGAAAAATGCATTCAAAGCTTAAAACAGAGCTTTTTGGTTGAATTTAAGAAAACTTGTTCAAATGTATTCTTACTGCTTAAAGTATGTATTTTTTCTACCCAACATCAGTTATCAGTCTAGTTAAAATCGTAGATGTTGCATCCTTATTTTCAATACAGATTATTCCGATTTGTAGTACAACACTGTTTCTTTTCCTATGTTCCTTATAGGTTTGACTAAGGCAATGGTTCCCAAATGCTGTGATATACCTCGTAGGTTCAATGGAAGAGGATTGCAGGTGTAGAGGAATGATTGAAAGACAAAGATTTAGAAACAATTTAAAAAAATTCATATGTTACTTGAAAGACTATCAAAGATTCAAAAACAGTTTCAAAAGATTCATATGCCGAAAATAAATGATTTCAAAATTTAAAATGTTATGGATTACTTGTAATTATTAACCAATTTTATAATAGTGATATTTTTGCATAGTATCAAGTATTAAGAATATAGTAACTAAGGTCTGCAAATTGGAGGAGAGGGTTATCAATGGTAATGCTCTGACTTTGAATCTGTGGCTATCTCTCTTTAACCCTCAGTCGGAAATTTTATTTTTAAATCTACTTTTTATCACATAAAATTCGGTGGAAAAAAAAAATGCGACCCAGAGAAAAAAAGATAGGGAACCAATAGACTAAGGTAAGCTTTGTAAATATCTGTATTGTTAGTGGTTTCGCACATAGGCCTGTGTATAACAAAGCTGTCTACGGTTTCCTGTGCTTTTTAACATCTTGAACACATCTTGCACACTATAGTAGGGTCAGTTGGGCATTGTCCGTGATAAAAAGAGCAATTCACTCTGCCAGAAATTTGGAAATGGCATCCTGTACTGCTTGGCATTCATGCAAGAAGCTCCAATACAAACATTTCTGAGTGTTTGAGTGTCAATCTGAGGACAGTGGAGAGGATTTGGAAAGAGTTGGATGAGTCTAATGGTGATTACGAAGGAATGGTAATTTGAAAAACTTACTCAACATGGAGGCCTACATCAAATGTCTTGAGGAGGGTAGTGCTGTTCTGGGTCAAGAGGGTGGCTGCTGGAAGACCCTAAGTCTGGCAACAGGACTCTGCACCATACCACACAAGCAGAAGAATTCAGTCATGGCTGTCAGACAATTTCTGCAACGACATCACCCCTTACATCTGGCAACCTAACTCGCCAGACGGCAAGCCCTTTGATTATTATGTGTGGGACACAGTTGAGCAAAAAATCAACAAAACTCCTTGTAACACCAAAAATAAACTGAAGGCAAGGATTATGGCAGCATTCACTAACTTAAACAAGGAGAATGTCCAGAATACCTGGGGAACATTCTGAAGTTGTCTGGAGGCTGTGGTTGAAGCCAATGGTGATTTTATTGAATAAATTTACTTGTTAGTATTTCAAGATATTTTTGTGTAATTTTGGTAAATATATCTGTTAAAATGAGATGTCAGTTTTTATTTTCATTTTTTGCCTCATTTAGACGACAATATTGGGTGCAGCCTTGCATTTGCCTTGATAAATTCCATCAGAGGATGGAATGCATTGGCTAACATAAGTTTTTCTTTTGTCTATATTTTTGTATTCCATGAATTGAGGCATAATGTCACCTGATGATCAATCCAAACACCATGATGTTGACTGGATACAGTATCCAGCTCTTTCCGAATCCTCTGCACAGCTAAGCCATGCGCACAGTGACAAACCATCTCATTCTGTTCGTGCACCTTTGACAAAAAGCAACTTCCGCTCAGCTTCTTCTCCAGAACTGTTACTTTGTGGAACAAACTCCTGCGAGAATGTTTCCCTGACAATTACAAACTTGGACTCTTTAAGTCCCGGATCAACCAATATCTATCCTGTTCATCTTCATAATACAGTGTAACCCGGGCACAAGAGAAACCCGGGCACCAGAGAAACCCGGGCACCAGAGAAACCCGGGCACAAGAGAAACCCGGGCACAAGAGAAACCCGGGCACAAGAGAAACCCGGGCACAAGAGAAACCCGGGCACAAGAGAAACCCGGGCACAAGAGAAACCCGGGCACAAGAGAAACCCGGGCACAAGAGAAACCCGGGCACAAGAGAAACCCGGGCACAAGAGAAACCCGGGCACAAGAGAAACCCGGGCACAAGAGAAACCCGGGCACAAGAGAAACCCGGGCACAAGAGAAACCCGGGCACAAGAGAAACCCGGGCACAAGAGAAACCCGGGCACAAGAGAAACCCGGGCACAAGAGAAACCCGGGCACAAGAGAAACCCGGGCACAAGAGAAACCCGGGCACAAGAGAAACCCGGGCACAAGAGAAACCCGGGCACAAGAGAAACCCGGGCACAAGAGAAACCCGGGCACAAGAGAAACCCGGGCACAAGAGAAACCCGGGCACAAGAGAAACCCGGGCACAAGATAGATTTTCTCTGGTCCCAAATTAAAGCCTGTGTTAATAAAACAAAATAGACTAAACCCGGATATAAGAGACTTATTCTCCGGTCCCGACAACTCTCTTATATCCGGGTTACACTGTACTATCTTACTTTTCTTTCCTTTACATCCTCACTCTACGTTGAGTGGCTCTTGGGTTTAGTATTGGGAGAACTATCAAAAAAAAAAGTGTATGCAAGTGTGGAAACTAGAATGAGTGCAAAAAAATGATATTTGTTAAGACTTGAGAGAGAGAGAGAGAGAGACTTGACCTTCAATGCACACAATATGTGCAACTTCTACTGGGAGATCTATTTTTCCTGGATCAAGTCTTTCTTGTGTTCGAGGTGTGAACAGTAATTAAATGAGTGGACCACTTACCTTTATCTTTTGGTACAGAAATAAACTTGTTCACTAACGGCTCTTTTTCTATGATGTAATCTTTGAGAAAGAATTTGGTTAAAGAAAAACAATAAATGGGTATAAAATTATTTGAGAAGGGAAATTACATTTACGTCCATAATGACTGGCTCGGGAACTTTGATGTGGTGTAATGGTTAACAAACTTATCTCGCTAGATCAATTATGACTGAGTAGGTACTTCGATCCTCACTGGGTACCCCACACTTTTGGCCTTGTGCCACATCTAAGCTATACTTGGAAAATTGTTGGGGACTTTGATGTGGTCTAATGATTAGCAAGTTTGTTTTGCAAAATAATTTATGACTGAATAGTGAGTTTGATCCTCACTACATGCCCCATATCTGTTGACCTTGTGCCACATCTAAGTAATGCTTAGAAAATCATTGGGCACTTCAATGTAGTGTAATGGTTATCAAGCTTGTCTCATAAGATCATTTATGACTGAGTAGTGAGTTTGATTCTCACTGGGTGCCCCATACTTTCTGCTTTGTGCCATATCTAAGCTACACTTAGAAAACCACCCTTTTAACTGGCTACTCATTTCTGAGCACATCCATCACCAATCCCTACTCCAGACATCTGCTCAGGCACATTTGTGTTTGTTCAACACTCAACTATGGTTTATACTGCAACTAGACTGAGTACACCTTAGTTACAGTTTCTGAGAGAAAGGGTATCATCTGGCATGATCAACAGTTTAAACAAAGCCAGTACGCTCAAACTCTCGGACACGATGACTAGTGACTTCAGGCTAGCACAACCATTGATGGTCCCTGAACAGTTCTATTTACCCAGTTTTACTTACAAGGCTTGTTTCAATCTTTAGTATGATTTTCATGCACTTTCCAAAGATGCTGGGATCACTTCTTCAGCCTGAAGAAGTCACTTCCCTGACAAATCGACCATGGGGAGATGGTTGGTGAATGTTCTAACCATTTGGCTACATACACACTTTCGTGTTTTTTGATGTTCATTGGTTAATCATGCTTGAAATGCATTCACTTTGTTAAACCAACGTTATTATAATTTGTGCTATTCCACATTCAAGAAGAGACAACATGTCCATCCAAGTTTGCAAAGAATTAATGCATTCCAAACCTACTTGAAAAACCGTAAATATTGCTATATCTATGTAAGTGTATAGAAATCTTTTATAGTTTGTCTATGTGGGAATCAGATGAAAATATATATATAATGTGTATTTGTAAGTTTGTGTTTGTGTGTGTGTGTATGACTAGTAGGCATTATGTTTGTTGTTTTTTTGCATGTTGATTTGGGAGTAATTAGTAAAATCAAAGTTGTAGCCAGTTTTGTTCCTGTGAACAAAACTGGCTACAACTTTGATATTATTCATAACAAAAAAGAAAGAAAGTAAAAAAAAGAATAAAATAGAATTAACATGGCTAGTTGGGCTGTGTAGATCTGAGCCCTATTGAAACTGGAGACATAAATTGGCAATGTATTTCTTGCTTTAATTTGGTAAGTAACCTTTTAAAAATCACTGAGGGCATGTCTGCCCTGATTTTCAAAGAGCATATTTTTATTTCAACTTATTGTTTTCAAATGTCCATTTTAAATAATTTATTCCATACAGTATGAAGTTTTTTTAGTGGAATGTATCTTTTGAGAAAGAGCAAATTAAATAAATACGAAAGGAACTTACTTAAAATAAATAGACAAAACTTGTCTATATTATTTAATGAAACATGCATTAATGAAAAATTGCTGCCGAAATATATATATATATAATTATTTATTTGAATATTACAACATAAATATGTTATAAAATCACGACAAAAATAGCCATTTTGTTTCAACACTTCTGGTGTCTTATCAAGTGATGATATAGAATATAGAATAAATGGTTTTAAAAGTTTCAAATTAATTAACGATCCTTAGCTAGGAGTAAACGCTGTTACATAAGCTAGAATGACCAATCAAAATACAAGTATAGGGTGATTTGAAAAATTTGACAACTAAGCAAGGTTATCATAGATATTAAAAGATTTATAAAATTTGAAATTAAAAGTAAAAAATTAAAAATTACCTATTTAGAAATCTAAATCAAATCTCTATTAAGTTTTAAATTGTAGAATTACCGAGGAGAAAAAATATAAAAATAAAAGATATATATGCTATTTAATTTGTATTTTCATTGAAATTATGTTGAAAGGCATGTTCAGAACCCCAGACAGAAATGTATACACTTTAGTTTCATTTCAACATGTTAGTTGCCTCTCACGCGAAATCATTCGAACATATATATACACACACATACATACATACACTCTACCATCAGTGAGTTGATAACCAGGCTATAAAATGCAAAGTGGGAAATAAACAGACAAACATATCAAAGGCTTTGTCCTCAAAATTCTTTTTTACATGCCGGGGAAAATTTTTTAAAATAAATGTTTTTTATAAAATTATTACAATTAATATTGAAATAGCAAAATGTGTTTTTTTTTAAAATTTCATGCACAGAGACTTTTAAGAATTATATATTCCAGTTAGAGTAAAGGAATCATTTTAGCATCTCAGTTATACCAATAGTAGATTTTGATAAAGATTGTAATGAGCCCAACAAACATTGATAACCTAGAGCCACCACTTATATATATATATATATATATATATATATATATATATATATATATATATAGGGTGCGGGTGGTATTTGAGGACATATTTTATGGATTAGTAAAAAACTTGCTGAACAAATGAATATAATTATATTTGATTACAAACAAGTAAACATAAAATTTAGCTAACTATTATTTAATTTTATTCAATAAAACCACCATTTGTATCAATAACTGCCTCTACACAAGGTCGAAATCGGCTGCAAGTTTTGATTAATTGGTCCTTATTTATGTCAGACATTACTCGAACTATTGCAGCTTTAAGAGAGTCTTTAGTGTTATGAGGCCGTTTATTAACCTCCTTCTCAACAACGCTCCACACATAATAGTCTAGTGGATTTAGATCTGGAGAGTTAGGAGGCCAAATGTTGGGTGTGATGTGGTCGTACAAATGGTCAGCCATCCATTCTTGCAACTCTGAGGAAACGTGCAGTATCCAAATCGCTATGATCAGCCTTTAATGCCACAATCACAGCAGGCCTTTTTCGTTTCATTTGTTATCATAGGGTTTGGCATTCTTGATTTCAGAAAAATAAAAGCATTAGAAGTTAGTAGGAAGCAGTATTAATCTTAAATCTGTATGTCCTCAAATACCAGCCACACCCTGTATATATATATATATATATATATATATATATATATATATATATATTGCCTGATGATTGCACTAGCATGAAACAGACTGTCGCCTCTAAGTGTTGACTTCTATGTTCACTTATATATATATATATATATATATATAAGTGAACTGACAAAAGATATATGACTCTCCTATTAAAGATAAAATGATATGGTGTTGTATGAAGCAGGCAACAAAGGATACAAGTTCTTTCATCATCATTTGCATGTTCCAATTTATCAGCCTCTTTTCCAAATAAAGTCTGAAAAAAAAAAAAAAAAGAAAAGAAAAAAAAAGGAATTAAAATGTTGTGGAGATTAACTGCCCTTTCATTTCTGCCAAAATGCCCACTAGGTGGTGTCATTCAAAACTATAAAAAAAAAAGGTAAAAGACTCACTCCCTCTTCCATTTTTTGTTCTGGAACGTAATAGCGATAACACAGAATTTATCATTGCTGGAGTGGGATTTCCTCTTCATCCCACCCAGCAAACTGACGAATAAATTTCAAACACACTATGTGAACATCTCACACACACTCACACAGTGGACTCTCCAACCAGGAATGATAAATGAGGGTCAGCATTGGATGGTGCCTTTCGTTTTACACATATGCATGCTAGCAGGGGCTATTGTGGAGAAAATCAGGTAAGGGAAAGACTTATTTCATTTGTGCTTTCTTAAGTGTGATACTAGCCCAGCCTTGCTGCAGGCAACAAAGCCACACTGACAGATGAAATTTGTTAAAACAGGATTTTGATGGCGTCTCTGCTTCACAGCTTGACGAAGCTGATCACGGTGCTTCAGTCTACTGTCTTCAAAACCCTTTAACTTAATAAAACATGTCTTACACCACTCCTTTAGTTTGATATATATATATATATATATATATATATATATATATATATATAGTTTTTAGCATCAAAGCCAGTAATATTTTTCTTCTTTTTTCATTAATCTGTGTAAACCCACGTATATATTCTCGTCTTGAATTATGTTATTCTTTATATAAATATATGTTTAAAATTTCTTTCACGTGCTGAATTCATTTCTTTTGAAATGTTTAAATTCATTTTATTCTGAAAGTCTTCATCTTAATGAGCAACAAGTCTAACACTTCCCACTGTAAACTGGTGACCAACAGCTACCTCATCTGTCCCAAACCCGCACCAACCATTTGCTACAATGTATTCATCAATAAAGGCACAAAAAAATGAATTAGTCAGGCTTAGATTCTGAGATAGAGATTTTGCTTTTACTATTTTTAATTTTTTTCTAACTCTGGAAGTCAACGGCAAATAAATAAATGAACACAACTGACAGAAACTTGTCTGCTTGTTTAAAAAAAAAAAAAAAAAGGAAATTTTTTTGTAATTAGCATTTCTTGGACTTTCCTCTAAGCATAATCTTTGCGAGAATTGAAAAATATGTACTTCTTATTGTTTTGGAAATGGTCGGGGTGTCGTGTTCATTATATAAATACAGCATCAAATTAATTCTTAACGCACATTCTCACATATACACTTTAAGATACATTGGTCAAAACACACACATAGCAATAGGAGGATTTAAGGCTCAGATGAACCTTGTATGTGTTGGAGTTCTGGATTGGTTGAAGGTCTGTCCAATCAAAGCCTGTCTGCCTCAGATGGAGATGTAGAACTCTTGGCCTTTTTTTTGGCCTCCAAGAAGTGAATATACAATGCGCATCTGTCCGTTCTTCCCTTCTGAGACAACATGCCAGATTTATGAAGGCACAACTTTCATTGTTCTATACTTAAGAGAACATTCATAAAGGCTAAAAGCTTTGTATGTTGCGTATTCTTTCTTCAATACAATAAATGTTATGTTTGATATTTGTTTGAATTAATTTTATTCTTTTTCCTATAATCTCTGCTAACATTTTCGATTTATTTAGAAATGTCAGATTTGAAACTGAGTCCATGTTATTGATAACTGCAAACTACTGATGTCCTTTTTACCAATTTTTAAATAAACTTTGAAATAAGATTTTGTGAAAAAGATTCATGTATTTTACTCTTTGTCTTTCTGACAGAGTTTCTCTCAACAGTGACAATAAATGTTCTATTACTGATATCTTCATCCATAAATATAGCAAATTCAAAATTATATAAAGGAAATAAAGTTTACTCACAATTGCTCAGTTTCAGAGATTCTGAAATCTACTTATCAGTTATATGCATATATATATATATATTTCAGACTCGATGTATCATTAAATATAATTATCAATTTCTCCTAATAATTTCAAATTGTATATCATTGCTTGAACCGGCTTCTAATGCTCTGGGGTGAGCGGCTTGGTGATAGTAGTCGTGGCTTCGGGAGACACCGTCCTATGGTTAAAGTGAATCTCAGTAGAGTTCCACCAAGGAATTTGTGAGTGAGCGGCGCTATATTGAGTCTGATTTGCTACCTCTTCGTCACCGAGGCCTGTTGGAGCAGTTGGTATGGTGTTTGCTTCACAACCTAACTGTCAGGGTTTCAATTCTCGGTAGTGGATGCGCACTGCTGATGAGTCCCAAATATAGGACGAAATGGCCGTCCAGTGCTTTCTGCATTCTGTTGAGGTTTCAGACTCGATGTATCATTAAATATAATTATCAATTTCTCCTAATAATTTCAAATATATATATATATATATTACATGAATCATTCATACAAAAAGTTGATTAGTAAAGTTAATGATATAAAATGGCGACAAACTTCTACACAAACAAATTTTTTTAAAGTTGCCTTAACCTACGAACCACTCGATGAATGTTATGATCCTTGTTTTTAATAACTACAAGCTGTATAAGGTCTTTTTTTAATCTGCTCGTACTTTCAAATGTACAGTCATCCTCAGGCATGGAAATTATTTTGTTTATAGTAAATCCAGGTAATAGCGGACACAAAAGATAACTATTATCTGGATTTACTAAAAACAAAATAATTTCCATGCCAGAAGATGACTGTGTGTACAGCCGAAAGTACTAGCAGATTAAAAAAAGACCTTATACAGCTTGTAGTTATTAGAAACAAGGATCATAACATTCATCGAGTGGTTCGTAGGTTAAGGCAACTTTAAAAAAATTTGTTTGTGAAGAAGTTTGTCGCCATTTTATATCATTAACTTTACTAATCTACTTTTTGTATGAAAGATTCATGTAATATAAACTGAACTGCACCACATATTTGACATATATATATATATATATATATATAATATGGATAAAATAACTGAAAAAAAAAAAAAAATTGGGTGTTTTTTTGCGAAAGTATTTATTTATATGTTTTTATATATATTTAATATTTCAGACCACCTCGGTCCTTCCTCAGAAATTAACAGATGAAAGCGAGTAAATGATATTCTTGAAATTTTTTTTTCTTTAATGCAAATTAGAATTTAAATTATTTTAGTTTGGGATTAACTTATGTTATATACTTTAAATAACATGAAGTTATGAATTTAACCATTTTCTTTTAAGTTTTTAATATTTTTATAGTCGGGTATGTTGACTTGGAAAAGAGATATTAAAAAAAAAATACAGGGTGCAGCCTTGGATTTGACTTGATAAATTCAATCAGAGGATGAAACACATTGGCAAACATAAGTTTTTCTTTTGTCATTATACATATGTATATATCTCAATCAGCTAAGTCACAAATTTTATATTTGTATTAATCATATATATACGTATATTAAAGACAGCTGAAAAAGTACTGCGATTAAGCTTTTTATTTAATTTTTTTTGTTCATCAAACCTAACATTCTCAAAAGATTATTGCATGCCTGCGAGTCGCCTTCTACGATCATAATGGCAATATTTACACTCAAACTAATGGTGTTAGCATGGGAAATCCATTTGGCCTGTGCTTCTCCAACTACTACATGCCCCACATTGAAAACAAGGTATTTAAAAAAGTTACTAAACACAAATATATCTCCATTATGTAGATGATACATTATTTACATTATTTGGACTACTGTCCTCAGTTTTGTCGCCATATTTATTACAACGTTTTGGCCGTTGTACACTCTGGCCTTCTTCAGATGGTTGGAATGTTGAACTGAACCCTTTATTTCGCTCACTGGGGTAGACTGTTCCACGTGCCATGTTTAATGGATGTCAGTTATCAGTTATCTCCTGTTCATTCCCCTTTGAAAGTTCTCCACTGTCTTAGCCGGGTATTGAACTCACATTCTTTGGGTCCTATCACTGGATCTATGCCATGTGTCCTTGAGAACATCTGTGTATGAATTTCTGGGTATTATAAACCTAAGGTCTTCAGCAACCATTTTTATCAGTGCTCATATTGCAATTTCTGCTTTTATCCATCATATTTTTACCAGAGCTCATATTGCAATTTTTGTTGTTATTATCACTTTTCTCTGGCACTCCTTATTACTGGTTCCCATATTGTATTCATTTCTATGGTTGGTTGGCTCAGGAGATTTTTGTGGCATAGCATATGTGCTGATTGCTTAAGTTTACGAATTTTCCAATGGTGTTCTTTGTCTATGATCTCAACCTGATCCCACAGAGGGCGGTGATCTCCCTTCTCTCTCCATATGTGGTCAGCCACTCCTGATTTTTCCACTTCCCTTCATGTTACAGCTTCCTGGTGTTCTTGAAGCCTTACCTTGAGGGGGCGGCCTGTCTCCCCTTTATATTTCTTTCTGCAGCTGAAGAAGGCCGGAGCATACAACGGCCGTAACGTTGTAATAAATTAAGCGACAAAGATGAGGATAATAGTCCGAATAATGTAAATAATGAACATAATACTTCATCTCAGAAATATGTAGATGATATTTTTATTTTAGCTGAAAACAAAAAGAAATTGATGATCTTGAAAAAAATTTGATCTTTAACTTTACCTGTGAAATTATTAGAAAAAATAAACTCCTATTCTAAGCGGTTCTCGTAGAATCCAATAGTAAGGCATTCCCTACTTTGTTATATGAAAAAGTCACAAGTAGTAACTCTTGCCACCTTAATTTTATGAGTTAATGTCCACTTAGATATAAAATAGGCATTATAAAAAATTTTCTCAAGAAAGCACACAAGAATTCTTCCTCGCGTTGCCTTTTCCTAAAATAACTCAATAATGTGAAACAGATGCTAGTTAATAACAGTTTTTCGAACTACCTCAACAATCACCAGATTAGACTATTTCCTTCTAAAGTAACTAATAGCAATACTGAATATACAGATAATAGCATTAAGATTTTCTATAAAAGCCAAATACACGTTACCTATAAGCAAGATGAATTTTCTCTTGGAAATAAAATAAAGAAATACACAACCCCCATCAAGCAGAACAAGAAAATTAAACTAATTATCTACTATAAAAAATTTAAAACAGCTAACCTATCATCAAAAATAACAACTCATCTGCAAGATGTAAATTACTGAGAACCAATATTATTTATGAATTCACATATCCTTTAAGGGATTGCCTCCCTGATCAAGCCACATTTATGGATAATTATATTGGACATACCACTACATACCTATCAAGAAGACTCACGTTACATCTCTTTGACCATAGCTTAATTAGGACTCCTTTAAACACACATGGAAACCTACCAAACTCCATTTGCAATACATGTGTAGAAAATACAATGTAATAGCTTCATCCACATATAAAAAATCACGAAAAATAATGAAAAAACTAATAATAATAAAAAAGCCTATACTCAATAACATCAACTATGAACATGGCCACAATGTGCTGACCATGTTTGGAAAATAAAAGACACATTCCTATACCTCTCGAAACATACATAAAAAATCCATACATTCAATAAAAAATAAAAATCATCTTTAACAATGGCTAAAAGAAAATTAAATTATCTACTATAAAAAATTTAGAACAGATAACCTTATCATCAACGTTATCATTAATTACTGCACGTAAAGAAGAAAATATGGGCAGAAAACAAAAGATAAAAATCACTCACCTTCCATAAATTGGACTTGACAAAGAGGAGCATATTTAAAAGTTTAATTTCTCGTTTGTATCCTTTTTCCCGGAGGAAAAACAGGTCGAGTAGGTGAGAACCAACATGGTAACCGAGTTCAGACAATCTGCAAAAATATGAAAAGAGATCTTTAGGAGAACGTGACAGTCTCCTGGTAGACAAATGATGCCACATCCCTTCCATCTGTGTCCCTTCTGTTTTGGGGTGACTATTGGATAAGTCTTTGGGCAAGATTAGGCACCAGATTTAAATATATTTCTTGTCCCTGGAAATTCCAACTCCATGAGCAGTACCTCACAATTGCAATAATGGAGGCTTCCTGTCAATCTATATGGAATCCATTTGGCTGATGTTTTCATTTTTCTCATCGCAGGCAACCAAGGAGAAATAGTCACAAAGAGAAATGCCAAAGTTTGCAGAAAGAGCTGGAATTGTTTTCCTTGGATTATACTCCCACATTATTGATTGCATTGTCAAAGATTTGTAGATATTCCTTGAGGCTCATTTTGAATATTTTTCATTTTTAGAGTTAAATTTGTTTCAAATTGTTTTCTTCTAGGCAATTCTTCCTCCAAATTGACTTTTGACATAGCTTCAGGTGCATTGTATCTCAAGTGAAATGCATTTGAAATGATTAGCCAAAAGGTGAAAAAACATTTTATTATGAAAAAAATCATCAGAAAAATGAGGTACAAACAGCAGAATATTCAAATCTAAATACTAAGATACATTTACAATGTAAATTTATAACTTCTCTTCTTGTAACAGCACATTTGAATCTCAGTTGATTTTTTATGGTTTATCGACCCTTTGTGGGCTATTTAAAGCCAAAAAACTTTACATTGTAAGAATAATTAATTTTTCTTTGCAAGCGAATATTGCAGTAACAATTTTCTGAGATAATGACTTTTCCAAATATAAGTCCTATTTAACCCATAGCTGGGGAGGAGATGAATTCTTACCTATTCCAAGGGAATCTGTGTGTAAGTGATTGCAATGTACCCCAACTGAAATTCAAACTCAGCACTCTGATTTTGCATTTTAAGCCACTATAAAATTCACAACCTGCATATCCGATGGGATACAAAAAAAAAAAAAAAATCATACAAAACATTAATGTCTAATATAAAGCAATAGTTTAAATCCTACTGCTAACAATTTCTTTGATATCTATTTAATTATTTATTAAAAAAACACATTTTTGTCGCTATATCAACTTACTTGTTCTGCAGTTCTGGAACAGTATAGACACGGTTCTGACAGTATTGGACAATCTCAGAAAACAGCAGAGCAAAGGTAGCAATATTCACCTGCAAAAAAAAAAAAAAAAAAAGAATATTTATCACTGAACTATTAAGAACTAAATACTACTAAACAAAGTACACTTCAAGTCCCCAAAAGATCCTCTAAAAATCACTGTGTCTCACTTACAGCCTGGATATATTCATACCTATTTACCTGTTTGATATACTAGTTACTGGGTGTCATAATGATTTAAATAATTACGATTACAAATCCAAATAATGTTAAAATATAAAAACTGATATGCACTTATGATAATATTTTGAGAATTAAACATAACCACTGTTGTCATTAACTATACATGCGAAATCTACACAACCAATGAAAAAAAAAAATAGAATTTAAAAAGTGAAATGTAAATAAAAACCCAAGCACCAAAAGATATACATGTGAAATTTACACAACCAATGAAATTATATAGAATTTAAAAAGTGAAATGTACATAAACACAAGCGCTAAAAGGTATACATGTGAAATTTACACAACCAATGAAAAAATATAGAATTTAAAAAGTGAAATGTACATAAACACAAGCGCTAAAAGGTATACATGTGAAATTTACACAACCAATGAAAAAATATAGAATTTAAAAAGTGAAATGTACATAAACACAAGCGCTAAAAGGTATACATGTGAAATTTACACAACCAATGAAAAAATATAGAATTTAAAAAGTGAAATGTACATAAACACAAGCGCTAAAAGGTATACATGTGAAATTTACACAACCAATGAAAAAATATAGAATTTAAAAAGTGAAATGTACATAAACACAAGCGCTAAAAGGTATACATGTGAAATTTACACAACCAATGAAAAAATATAGAATTTAAAAAGTGAAATGTACATAAACACAAGCGCTAAAAGGTATACATGTGAAATTTACACAACCAATGAAAAAATATAGAATTTAAAAAGTGAAATGTACATAAACACAAGCGCTAAAAGGTATACATGTGAAATTTACACAACCAATGAAAAAATATAGAATTTAAAAAGTGAAATGTACATAAACACAAGCGCTAAAAGGTATACATGTGAAATTTACACAACCAATGAAAAAATATAGAATTTAAAAAGTGAAATGTACATAAACACAAGCGCTAAAAGGTATACATGTGAAATTTACACAACCAATGAAAAAATATAGAATTTAAAAAGTGAAATGTACATAAACACAAGCGCTAAAAGGTATACATGTGAAATTTACACAACCAATGAAAAAATATAGAATTTAAAAAGTGAAATGTACATAAACACAAGCGCTAAAAGGTATACATGTGAAATTTACACAACCAATGAAAAAATATAGAATTTAAAAAGTGAAATGTACATAAACACAAGCGCTAAAAGGTATACATGTGAAATTTACACAACCAATGAAAAAATATAGAATTTAAAAAGTGAAATGTACATAAACACAAGCGCTAAAAGGTATACATGTGAAATTTACACAACCAATGAAAAAATATAGAATTTAAAAAGTGAAATGTACATAAACACCATAAGATATAGACATCTATGCAACCAATGAAAATAAAAAAAAGAATCTAAAAAGCGAAATATAATTCCACATTATTTCACATGACAAATAGTGAAATATCAAATTTTTTATTTTGCTAATGTTCACCTAATACAAGGCCCAATGTGTTTAATGCTGTTATATTTGTATTACCAACGAGTATGTTGCGGATGGTGCTTGGTAGGTCTCCATGTGTATTTAAATGAGACCGAATTGAGCTATAGTCAGAGAGATGTAATGAGAGTCTTCTTGTTACACATGTTGTAGTATATTCAATATAATTATTTATGAATTTGGAATGATCAGAAGCACACACAGACATATATATATATATATATATATATGTATATATATATATATATATATATATATATATATATATATATATATATATATATATATATATGTATTGCTAATGTTCATCCAATATAAGGCCCAAGGACCGCTAAAGGTGGATGGTTGCCATGTGGAGTTGTATTAGCGTAAGAAAGGGCAAGATAACAGCAAAGATAGTTAATTCTAGACTTGAAGAGATCAAGATTTAATTAGCAAATAAAATTTCAGAGTTCAGGTGAAGACGTTAGAAGTATAGAGTTGAAGTAGACATTACAAGGGGCTGGAAACCGAATTCTAAACAGGAAACAACAGATGAATGTCTACACCTGTTTGAAAGATAAAGATTCCTCTATTTGTTCCTCCTTTCATCAAAATACTGATAAGTAAGTCTGGATGGATTGTCAGCTGAATATCATTAGGTTTTTTAAAATCTTTTTTTTACCAGTTTATAGGTGGGTGCTACATGCCAGTGTATATGATATGGCAAGAAGGTCCCTTAAAGCTATGTTCCATCAAGGAGATTAATTTATTTATGCTTTACAGTTTATCAACCTTCGTAGGTTATTTAAAGCTAATCATATTTTAAATTGTTGAAGATTGTTGATGGTATGCAGTGACCCTAAGTGGTCCACATCTAAATACTGACTGGGCTCAACGCTACTTAACCAGTGATCAATTGGGAACTGGTGTTTTCAGCTTCATTTGATTGTAGACCTCATAAACGAGAATATAGATTTATTTACTATGACTATTATACTGATAGACAAAGAACACCATTGGAAAATTCGTAAACTTAAGGAATCAGCACATATGCTAGGCCACAAAAATCTCCTGAGCCGACCAAGCATAGAAATGAATACAATATGGGAATCAGTAATAAGGAGTGCCAGAGAAAAGTGATAATAACAACGAAAATTGCAATATGAGCTCTGGTAAAAACATCAAATAATAACAGCAAAAAATTGCAATATGAGCACTGGTAAAATATGTTGCTGAGACATTAGGTTTATGATACCCAGAAATTCATACACAGATGTCCTCAAGGACACATGGCACAGTGGATAAAGGCCTTGGTTAGATCCAGTGACAAGACCCAAAGAGTGTGAGTTCAATACACGGTTAACGCAGTGGAGAACTTGCAGAGGGGAATTAACAGGAGATAACTGATAACGGACATCCATGGCACGTGGAACTAGAACAGTCTACCCCAGTGAGCAAAATAAAGGGTTCAGTTCGACATTCCAACCACCTGAAGAAGGCTGGAGTGTACAACGGCTAAAACGTTGTAATAAATATGACGACAAAGATGAGGACAATAGTCCGAATAATGTAAATAAGTTGTGACAAAATGACTTTTACCATTTTGTGATGATTTTTACTTGGAATAGAAAATTTTTACAATGGCAAACCTGAATTGACTTTATTTAAGTTTAGAGGAGCTATAGGAACCCTCAAACACCTGTTAGATATAAAACAAAACATATATATATATATATATATATATATATATATAACATAATTTTTAGCAAGATTTAAAAAAAAAAAAAGAGCATTTCTAAAATAATTTAATTCATTTGTGAATAAGTTCTGGAAGTTTCATTAAAACCTGACAATTATTTGATATTTTGCAAGAATTTCCAAATCAATGTATTTTTCACTGCAAAAAAAAAAAAAAAAAAAAATGCTAAAATTTCCTATCTTTGCCTCCTCCCAGTTGACCCCCCGCTAACCCGAAAAAAAGCCCCCCCAAAAAACAAGATTTTTAACCAAAATTTCGAATGTTCTTAAAAGGATTAAAAAAATATCTATTTTAAAAAAATACTTTCATTGAGAGAAGATTCTGAAATGGATTAATAAAAAATATAATTCCAAAAAACTTTTGGTCTTTCCTCTTAATGATAAAGTTTTTGACGATGAAACTGATTTTATTAAGTTTGGGGCATTTTTTCATCATGGGATGCTAATATTTTTGCGAATCAGTGGAGGTAAGTTAAAATTAAAATCTTCAAGAGCAAAAATTTCGTTTTAGTGTTCTAAGAAAAAAAAAACAGCGTGGAAGATTTTGTTAATGAATTTCGATTAATACAAATAAAGTTAATATTTAATTAATTTTAGAAAATGTGACCTCTAAATTAAGCAAAGAATCAAATCTTCGTGTCCATATCAAAATCAACTGCAAGTTCTTTTCTCCCGAATTTTAGTCTCAAGGGAGATAATCCTGTTTACAATTATTACATTTTAAAATTAAAAAAAAATTAGTACATTACAAAAACAAATTTAAAAATAAATAAACATAGATAAAAAGAAATAGACCATTAATTTGATTTTAAAATTTATTGAACTGAAATTAACTGAATTACTGAAAAATATTAACATCGCTATTTTTAAACAATTTTAAAAAATACGAAAATATTCAAATAAGAAAAAAAGATCTAAAAAAATAAATTTTATTCTTATCTAAGTATCATTAATTAATTAATAATTTTGATTTGGCCGGGGCAAATGTTACTAATTTAGAAAAAAATGATTTTCGAAAACGACACATTGTTTCTCAGTGTTATTGTTTTGGTTGGTTGTTTAAGAGAAAACACACCCTATAAAAAAGAAGAAAAAAAAGAAGGGAATTCAGGAAAGAAATAAAAAAAGCTTGACTATCGTTTACCGGGTCCTGAAGTGAAGATAAACAACATGAATAAAAATGAAAAGAATAATTCTAATTAAACTTAACTAAATAGTGATGCAAATACACGTCAGGCTTCATTGCACAATCGAATCACCATAATTGAATTATTGTTAATGTTAATTTAATTGGAATTAGGTTGAATAATTGTTTATTGATGGTGGATCTAGCTCTGCTAGCTAGAACAATAAGGTTATTTAAAAAAAATTATTATTATTATTATTTTTTTAGGTTTTATTTGAAATTGAATTCATTTTGTACGCCATCGTAAATTGTACGTGTGTGTTTATCAAATCCATTTTTAGTTTAATCACTTGTTTTATTCAATCAAGTCGTTGTCTTTCTTCAGGGCCGTGGACCCAGTAAAACTGGAGTCAAGTCAAAAAAAAAAAGTATTAAAAAATTTGCAAATAAACTACTTTGGATTGCTTGCCAGACGGAATCTATTTTGAAAATCTTCAGCTAAAAAGTCCATAATCGAAACTGATATTTTTGAAAATTCAAGTATTGTTCAACCAAAAAGGCAATAACCACGTGTTTTCAAATGTAAGTTTATTTTTTCCTGACGTATTTTCTTATCTGAAGAATTCTTTTCGGATCGATCATCGATGACATTCACTTTCTTTGTTGAATGTTTTTTTTCTTTAACAAAAAACTCTCCAAACACTTTACCACTACATTACCAGGAAAAAACATGAAATCCAAATCGCCGAATAATGACATTAAAAATATTAATTTTTAAAAGAAGGAATTTTGCACAAAATTAGGGAGGGATATTCTCTACACAGAAAAAGATTTTTTAACTCTCCAACTTCGAATTTTTAATTCCGGGTCCTCACATTAAAAAAAAATGAAAGAAAGAAGAATGAGTCGAGTCAATAATAAAATGAAAATGAGGATTAAATGTGCAAGGTATATTCATAAGCTAACCATTAATAAAATATAAAAGTGCATTATTAAGATATTCGAACTTAGTTCAAATTTCAATTCCTTCGTTAACTTAAGAAAAACAGAAAAAAAATAATCCCTACATCTTCACGCCTACTACGATTTAAACAAACAGGCTTATTTATTATGTGATTTATTTTCAAATGTAAACCTTTAAGCATAGATTGGAAATATTCTTCTTTCATGGAAAATAAAAAAACCAAAAAAAAAACCCATTTACCTCTGGTCTGCCTTTTCCAAGAGGTTTGTCTAAATTCGATATTCTCTGTTTGCCTCCCGACATGTTTACTGCAAGACGGTGTAAGTCAATAAAATACCCATATTAAATAATGGCCGTATTGAGTCGGATATATAAACTAAAAATGTTCCTTTTTTTATTTTTATTTTTGAATCCATTTTTCAGGCTTACTCTTATGTACAAAATACAAGTGCTGGTACAGTTATTGTTTGGTACGCCGCGCTTAATTTTCAAACAATTTTTCCCGCGGCACGATTATTTTGTTCCACGTTTATAAAAATTCTCAGCGGAACATTTTTTTTTTAACCTACACGCTTATTTGATAAGTTTAGAAGTTCCCAACGTCATGACAATTCCAGACAGTAATTGTATTTGGTACAAAAACAAAATAGTATAGGAATATATTTATTTTGTATAAAAATACAAAATTGTGGCACAAGGCCGAAGGGGAAGTGGGGAAAGGCTGGTCTTTCACTAGCTATTATATTCCTAGTTAACCACAATCATGACCCATTCATTCATTACAATTACTCATCCATTACCTCACAATCCTGCACACACCACAATACCACATATTCACAAGGGTCCTACAAAACACCCTATGATGTAAAAATTTGTAATGTTCAAACAAAATAGTACAGGAAATAAACTGTCGCAGTTAGCTCCTCCTCAGTTCTTTAATCCTTCAACAGGGGTCTCTCTCCCCTGGCTATAAATACTGGCTGACCCTTCGCCTCTCTCTCTTTTACGACTTAGGCCTTGGGCCGCTACCTCGCGCAGAGGCGAGGTAAAAATCTTTCTTTTTCCACTTACACCAATATGTGACTTCTCACAGATACAGCGTTTCCCAAATTCCGGAAACACCCTAAGAAAAATACACGTACGTACGAACACTTACAACTCACACACACACATAATTTCTCCATACAAACTCTATGTAACAGTCCATGTCTATGTTTAACTTGTTTTGTTATTAATATATATTTGTTTACCCATGTATATCGGTCTTGCTTGTTTTCTTTGTCTTCTTTGGACTTAATTAAAGTCTGACATTCCCATGTAGCTGGACCGGCCAGCAGGAAAGTTTAACCTTCTGATATCTCTTCACATCCTTCACCCCCACAGTCCGCTACAAAACCATATTTTCAACAGAAGTTACCTACCCAACCACATACATACCATATTAAAACACACCCAAACTTTATTTTCTACCTAATAACAGATAATATTGCAAACATGCCAAAAAGATTCCACAATTCAACACACACTGTGTGGGCTCGTCCATAGCCTAGTTTTACCTTCTTCGTATAATGCCCTATTCCATTACATCAACTTTCATACAAACAATGTCAGCGAGCTACTATTGGTTATTCTCCGCAAATCTAGATCACTGACCAATCAAGTTACCTGCACGCGCGCAAGCAATTTTTGGCGCAGTTCGTTCTGAGCCGAACCACGTGACTACGACCCTATATAAACCCAGAAACACGTGTGACCAGAACACAGCAGAGCCCGACACGCGAGAGACAACAACAACAACAACAACAACAACAACAGCAGCAGCAGCAGCAGCAGCAGCAGACAATTTCGACCGCTCACTCCAAGCTTCAAAATGTGACAATTATGAACACCCGTCTTGACGAAACGAGACGTTAAACTTATCGGCAACACCGATGTCAACGAACCTAACTTCTCTACGTCACAACATCACTGCCAAAAATGTGACTCTCAAAGTACTCCCGTCTTGACTAACGCAGTTAGACGTTAAAGAACTTTACAACAACTCATGCAAGTATAATTCCAGCATCATTTACCCAACTTGCATAATACACAAAATAACTCTGACTCAACAACCATTTGGCATAATCTTTCTCTGTCAAACAAAAACTTTTCAAACCTAAATTATTATACTTAAAAAGTGACATTTTCCCTCACTACGAAATAAGTCATAATAACACAAATTCACTCAATCTTCTAAACTGCATTTTTAGTAATCAACTCTTTCGTTATGAGTCATGGTACAAATAATTACCTAATCAAAGGGACGCAACTCAGCCTCACTTTTCAGTTAACATGCATGTAATTTCAATACGTAATAAATTCAATTGTTATGTTTTTAACTCTGTTTCTTTTGGTATTTTACCATTGCTGATTATTTCCACACCTTTCCTAACAAAAATAAATAATTGTGGGGAACAGTCCTTCAACACGCAACAAACCATTACACACGCCTTCACACTCAGGGCCCGTTCCTCAACATCTGTTTAAATCAAGACGTCTATTGGTTAGAAATTCACATCAACGTGTATAGTATAGGAAATAAACTGTCGCGGTTAGCTCCGCCTCAGTTCTTTAATCCTTCAACAGGGGTCTCTCTCCCCTGGCTATGAATACTGGCTGACCCTTCTCTCTCTCTGTTTTTTCCGACTTAGGCCTCGGGCCGCTACCTCGCGCGGAGACGAGGTAAAATCTCTCTCTTTCCACTTAGGCCAATATGTGACCTCTCACAGATACAGCGTTTTCCAATCCTGGGAACGCGCTAAGAACAATACACGTACGTACGAACACTCACAACACACGCACATAACTTCTCCATACAAACCCTATGTAACAGTCCATGTCTTTGTTTAACTTGTTTTGTTATTAATATATATTTGTTTACCCATATATCGGTTTTGTTTTTTTTCTTTGTCTTTTTTGGACTTAATTAAAGTCCGACATTCTCATGTAGCTGGACCCGCCAGCAGGAAAGTTTAACCTTCTGATATCTTTTCCCATCTTCACCCCCACGGTCCGCTACAAATTCATTCATTTGACTGAATTTCCTACAAGACTACCGACAAAAATAAAATATAAAAGTTTATTCAAGGATGGAATAATCAAAACCACAACAGGGATTTTCCCCTGGATCATTTGTTCTTTACTGCTAGGAAGGCACAAGGCTAAATAGGGAGTTAAATCGTCCAAATGTGGAGGACCTGCCTAACTAGAAAATCGCCATTCGAAAATGATCCTTCCCTTGCTCGAATGTTAACATCGGGTACCGCTAGTAACTATTGCAGCTACGAAGCAGGTTACAATAAGATGCTATTTTTTATTGGTTAAAGAGAGAACGTTACTTCGCTTATGCCGAATATTAACAGAGGCGCATACAACCCCTCCCCCTCCCCAAAAATAAAACAAGACTCAAAACTACCACGTGAAATTTGAAAGGTACAATTGTCGGAGTTAGCTCCTCCTTAATTGCCTAATTGTCACTAGGGGTCGTTCTCCCTACACTATAAATACTGGGCAACTTCTTGTCTCGTTCTCTTTTCTACTTTGCATATTGTAATTACTCATTGGGGTTATTTTAAAAAAAATTTAAATTGTTACTTTATCTCCCCCCCCCCAAAAAAAAACGATAAATTGTACATATGGGGTCTAGTTAGTATTTTCATGGAGTCATTGAGGTATTGTGATGGGTGTGGTAAGAAAGGTAAGTAAGAATGTGTTGTTTTGGTGCAAGAAATATTGTTAGTATGATTGGGTCAGCGTTTGTGGCTAGCTAAGTTTAAAAATTAAGACAGAAGACCGACCACTTCCCCATTCCCCACTTTGGCCTCGTGCCACATTTTCTGTTATAAGTACAGAAATAAATAATCTCTTTACTACTTTGCATTTCGGCGGACACATTTAAAAATGTAAGCTCTCGCACAAGATAGCGTCTTCCCATTTGTGGAAGACGGCGTGAACATTAAACACACATAAACGTACGTACAAACATTCACCAAAATATAAACTCTTTACGTTCACACACAAACACAAATGTTAATATCTTTGTCACGTGTAAATTTGTTGTTTAATACATATATTTGTTGGTATATATGTATATCGGTCTTGCTTGTTTGTTTTCTTTACACCTTCAGTTGGACTTAATTCAAGTCCGCCATTTTCTTGTAGTTGGACCTTCTTCTAGCAGGAATAAATAGCACGTGTCCCTAATTTAACAACACTCAAACCCACACGGTCCTCTACACAATCATTTATTACATTGTCATAAAACAATATAGAAAGACATAATTTTTACAAAAAGCTTGCACAATTTTTTTTCCTTTCGTTCACTTTGTTATTAACAAAGATAACGTAAAATTATAGAAAGTATTGCCTCTAAAAAAGATTTACAATACAATTTTTCAGATCATAACAGGGAAGAACATTGATAATGTGATACGAAAACTGTTGAAAAGGGAAGAAATTACTCTTAGAAAAAGGTGCATTCACTTAATAGATAAACAAAAAAACTTACTTTGACCTCTAAAACATGGTGTCTCTGGAAAACAAGACGACATTTTGAAAGATATTTCAGTTTTCTTTTTGCTTTTGCTTTCACATGATTTCCTGGCGACTTTAACGATACTTTTGAGATTTCTTTCTTTTCTATAAGCTTCATTTTCGTGGTCGGGGGCGGCGAGGTCGGTCTTTGTTCGTCGTCGTAGTTGTTGGCGTAGTTTTTAAGAATGCCGAAGCCTTTCCGACCTTTGCTCTGCTGGCGACTTTCACATGTGAACGCCACAACTTACCAGCTGGCTGCCTCAGCATGTGCCGTCTAACTCCCTTCCCTGCCTCCCAGCAGCCAGTCGACCTCCTTCGCATTCAACGCCCCAAACCCATCTCTTGCCTCCCTTCCACCAGCCGGCCGGCCTCTTTCGCATGTGACGTCTAACTCCCTTCTGATGTTCTCTGCTGATCCGTGTTCTTATATATTCTCAAACGGGCCTCAACTTTAAATTGACGGGGGGCGGACGACACACTTTTCATTGGACAAAAATGCAAGGGGAATATATTTTTTTAAACTTGAAAAAAAATTCCGTGACTGTTATTTCTGGCGGTCCATTTTAGAACCCATTCTAAATAAAAAACAAAACAAAAACAAAAACTTCTACACACAAATGGAACAATTTTTAATAAACCATTTGACTTCCTTTTAATACACGTTTCCCAAAAGTAAGTGGATAAAACAAAGCTAAACTATTTAATATTTATTTTATATACATTTTTTTAAAATTAAATATTTTTAATTGTTTTATATTACTAATTAATAAAAAAGGCAAGACTTGAATGGCTATTTTTTATTCTTTTAATGTGCTATGAGAAAATACAGTTAGGTTTTCCAGTTCCAATAGGGTTTATCAAATGAATTGAAGCCTGGTAGCCGGGTGTTTATTCATTAAGTATAGGAGGGTCTGCCCTTTTGTGACAGCAGCCGAAGAAAGCGGGAAATTTCTGGATGAGTTGCCATAAGAAAAATGTTGACGTGAACGAGAACAGTGGGGCGAGAGCAGAAGATTTGCTCTTATTCTATTTCCAATTATGACTATCAGATATTTCTAATTTAAAGAAACACTACCACTACTACTAACATATAATATGATTATCCAATTTCTTCATGTATGTTCGTTAGTAGATAGATAATATTAGTGGCCAATATATATATATATATATATATATATATATATATATATTGGAGTAGAAGAGACGTTTACATTTAACAGTTTCGACAGTGAAAGGGTGAGAGCGAGATGCCAGCCTAGTTGAACGCTTAAATTCATGAAACCTGGGAACCAGCGAAAGCAGCTCACGTTTTCTGCGCATAGGCTCCGCTCATACATTCGCTTTAACCAAAATAAAACAAACAATTTATTGACCAGTCAGAGCCACTCCCGCTCCAAAAAACAAAACCTTAATTCGGAGACGATTGAAGGCTATATATTCTCGAATTGAAACAAAACCGAAAGAGACCAGCGTTCGATGTCAACCCCGACAAGCAGAGAGAGAGAGAGAGAGAGAGAGAGAGAGAGAGAGAGAGAGAGAAAGAGAGAGAGAGAGAGCATGGACGCGCTGGGAGAGAAACGCCACCGACAACGACAGACATCACCAATGTCTATTTCACGTCTAATTTCACCATTCTCTCTCCCCGTTGACTCAACAATAATAACAGATAAAAGTTACCACTTTTGTATATATGAAAATAAATTATACATTTATTCATCTTCACTCAATGTATTCTTTTTACTTGGATTTACGTTTGTCGAGGCGGAGAAGGAATTAGCCTCCACAACAGTAACAACAACAACAAGAACGTTTTTTTTCTTACATGTTACCCATTTTCGCCTTCGCAACAAGTGGTAACTCCGACTTTTCGAGCCATAGCAGCCTCATTAGGAAATACGTGGAAACTCCAGTAAATGCACCAACACAATGAGTTCACACGAAGACACTTTAGAAGAATCTTTAAACATAAATTTGTGGCGGACTTCACCACATTAATTTAACTTTAGATTAGGAAACAAGGCTCACGCAGAAAAGGATAAGCAAAAGACACTGTTACACATAAAATATGTATTTAACAAGATGTACAATATCAAACAACGATGTGAAAGAAAGCATACATTTAAGTAAGAAACGGTTGAATTAACCAAGAGTTGTCTCTCTTTTTCTGTTATTTTATTGTTCCAAAGTTCAATGGAAGAATGTTCATCAGTCTTGTAATGATTGTTCTTTAAAGATATTGCTGTGTAAAAAGAGTTTATGTGAGTGTGTACAATGTATGTTCAGCACGTGAGTGGTGTGTGTAAGTGAGAAAGTTGGCGCATGGCTTCAACTGTCGCGGATTCGTTTGGCAGTTGGATTCTCACTAGTTGGGATTAGAAGAAATCTTGGCTTAAATAGGCGACTATAGGCTCCACAACGTTGCGCGGGAAGAATTATTATTCACGTGCAAACGACCTGATTGGTTGGCATCGACCAATCAGCGAGCGAGCTTTTGGGGAGACATAAGAAAGCTTCTGCGATCCGTTTCTCCCAAAAGTGCACAAAATTGATTACTTAAAAACAGAGCGATTGCAAAATTGTCGCATTACTGCGATTTGTAAATTGCCTGTAGTAATGTAGTGGTGATTTATTAACCAATGAATGCTTGGCGTTGTATGTGATTTGTATTTTATGTTCGTGTGTAATAGATACGCACAAATTCATCAGACCTTCCATTACCATCATACAATGCCAACAGCACAAAGAATTGGCTCGTTTTCGCCGCCAGAAAAAAATGATAAACAAAAGATGAAATTTGTCAGTGTTTTCCAAACCTTGCCTCCCGATGTCGTCAAAGAAGTCGCCGAACTATTGGAAGACGTCTCCGACATTGACACTTACAACGTCCTTAAAGCTGCCACCATCAAAGGGACAAGTCGCTCGGATGAACAAATGCTGAGAGAACTATTAAACAATATAAATATCGGTGACAGAACACCCTCGCAACTCCTAAGGCACATAAAAAGTCACCTCAGAGGGAACAATATGTCGGAGTTGATCCTACGTCGCCCGTGGCTTGATAAATTGCCAACCACAATAGTATAGCGATGCCCATGACAGACGACACAACAATCGACAAACTAGCGGATATCACCGATAAAAAATTTGCGTCGTTCGACCAAAAGATGAACTTGTTTTTGTTGATTAAATTATATGGATAAAAAATTGTGGCATAATTAGGCTGCGTGATGAAATTAACAATTTCCTCTCACATTAAATTTTAGTGTTCAACAAACATAGAATAAGAACAAACATTAGAAACAACAGTTTTTTCACAACAATGAATAAATAAAATATGTATATAAACAAGAGATACAAACAACTGGAGTAAAGAATTGGTTTTAAAAAGTTCAAACGTCCTTTTATGTTTAGATTGAAATGTTGTCAAAGTTCTGGTTTAATAGATTGTAATTTGTTGAATGGTCTGTACAATAATGAGAAAGTGTGTTTGGGTATTATTGTAATTTAAGGAAAAATAAACAGTTCAAGTTTGTTACTTAAAGTAGAGAGATATTGTTCACGACTTACTTTAAGGTTTACGGAATTGTCTCTCTTTGATTTATTTTCACTTGTTCGAAGAGAATATTCTGTAGTTGGAGTAAGTGGTTCTTAACAAGCTGTGTTTATGTTAATTGCAATAATTAACGTTGAGCTTGAAAGCGTATGAAAAAGATTCGTGTATTAAGTTGAATGTGGAAAAATATTGCTGTGTGAGTGAGTGTTCTTTCAGGCTGGAATCATGTTAAGGAACTTTAACGTAAAGCCTGGAACTGTGTGACGAGTTCAAAGGATCCCGATCGGCTCACTGTCGAAGATGAAAGACGTTTCATATTTATTGCTAACTTTGGTCACGTGTTAGGCTCACAGAGGCTTAACAGATTTTGGCGGAATTATTTTTTGGTCAGGTCAAGAACTAGGTCGATGTTATTCGAACATGACTTAAATATTAAGTGACGAATTAGAAGTTGAGATTTAAAAAAAATATATATTATGCTGAATAGCTCTGTGATCCATTTTTTTTTGTACAGAAATCGACATTGATATTCGGGCATGATTTAAATATTTGGTGACCAATCAGAAGTTGAGGTTTTCTGAAAATATTTATTAAGCTGAATAAGCACTGTGGTCCACTTTTTGTACAAAAATTGATGTTGATAAAAAAGGTGGTAGCGGGATGCTAAAAACTCACTAATTTCCAAACAGGAAAACGACTGCAATGCTAAACACGCATACATTGATAAAGCATTTGTAGATTTACAAAGTCAAATGCAGCAAATGTTGTTAGGTCAGAAACAACAGAGATTCAGAGGTACCTCACGTAGACGCGACCATATTCCACGCTGGAATAGTCTTAGCAGTGGAAGAACAAAGACACACACCAGTGGCATTTTCTGGTATCACCAGACGTTCGGTAACGAGGCAAGAAAATGTACCAAACGAAACATTGCTTAATGTCTCATCAGAATCCTGATAAAGTTATATTTTAAGGAAATCATTTATAGCTTCGTGACAAGACCATGTCCTGATAAATTCATCTAATAGCTGAACAAACTGCAGGTGTTGATATACTTTACAGATTTTAATGGGCAGTGCAATAAAATTACGCACAAAGCGTAGCGTGGTTTGTAGTTAACCGTTTTAGTATTTCAAGGATATCTCAAAGAGCTTAATTTTACCAAATTTTACTTAATTCATCACTCACCTGATGCACACAAGCAATATCACACACACATGGATATCCTGAAGGATTGTCTTGGGACCCTAATAGGGATAGGACCTCACTTGTTCAAAATCAAGCGTAGATCATTCACAATATTTGCTTAGCTTACTATAGTCGGGCACAAGGCTAAATGAAAAAGAGGGAGTGTAAAAAACATTTACAGTAGAACGCGTGAAAATATTTGCCTTGAAAATCAGCATTCGAAACTTTCCTTTTATCTGGCATCTTTTGGAAAGTTTTTAATGCCGCGTCCTTTCAGGAGGCCATCGATCATGGCTCTCCATAGTTTCCTTTTTATTATCTGTGAGCTGACATGACTTCTTGGGAATGAGAATAGAATGGTTTATCTTCTCCACATTTTTGAATTCAGTGTCTCCCTTCTCGTAATGGTTGCCATCCAATTCATACCTTTTCCCAGGGCATTTGTGTGAAAGTGAACACAAAGGACTAGACGGGAATGTTAATTCCGGTGCAGCTATCACTGCACGTAAGTGAATGTAGTGGATTCGACGGGAATTCGAACTCGGCACTTCGATTCCTCAATCCGAGCCGCTATCCCCTACTCAACCGTGTTTTCTTTCTTTCTTTCTTTCTTTCTTTCTTTCTTTCTTTCTTTCTTTCTTTCTACAGTGCTGTTCGATAAAAATGACTCACCTGATTTTCTTTCTAAATGTTCTCTTCTCCGATGAAACAAAAGTTGAGTTAAATTCAAAGGATAAGCGATCTAAAATCCGAAGAAGCTTTGAAAGCTCTTTGAATTTAGCAGTAAGTACTGTCAAGCATCCGTTCAGTATAATTTTCTGAGGATGCTTTTCTTTTCATGGAACTGGTTTCTTAAAACCTATTGAAAAGACCCTCAGGAGCGAGCAGTACAAGAGAATTTTAGAGTCTTATCTGCTCCCTTCTGCTGAAAGGGTGCAAATCGACTCCACCAAGCTCATTTTTATGCAGGACAATGCTCCCTGTCACAAATCAAAATTGATGAAGGAATACTTTGATGAGAAGCAGGTGAGTGTTATGACATGGCCGCCCCAATCTCCTGACCTCAACCCCATAGAAAACTTATGGAGCATTATGAAGTACAGGTTCTTGAGAAAGCAGTTGAGCAAAAAAGAGGATTTCATTGTGAATTTCATATCCGAATGGAATTCAATGCTTGGAGATGAGATTTGCCAGAACCTAATCAAGTCAATGCCAAAAAGGGTTGAAAAGGTTATTCAAAATAAAGGAGGACCCATAGATTATTAAATATTTCGAACTATATTACCTATTTTAAATAAATTATACCTCTATTATTCTTTATTTAAAGCTGTTCGGTTATGTTTCTATTGATTACTAGTTGCAGGAAATAAGTGAATCACTTTTTTTGCACAGAGTTTTTCCCTAAATCTCATTTATATCCAAAATTATAATTATCTATAGAATACCTTAGGGTGAGTAAACTTTTTTACTAGGTGGTCGGGAAGGGTTTTTTATATTAGTAAGATTAAAAATTAGTTTGACCCCAAAAACAATAGGCGAAAAAATTTTTAAGTAAAAAAAATCAGGTGAGTCACTTTTATCGAACAGCACTGTATGTATATATATATATATATACACACACACACACACATATATATGTATATGTATGTATGTAGAGAGAAAGAGAGTCAAGGAAAGAGCGGAAAGGAAAAAAGAAACAAGAAATAAATATAAAAGAAATCAAAAAAGAAAGAAAGGAAAAATTGAATGAAAGAAAGAAATAAAAAAAAATGGAAAAAAATGAAAGAAATCAAGAAAGAAAGAAAGGAAAAAGAGAAAGAAAGAATAGAAAAAGAGAAAGAAAGAAAGGAAAAGAGAAAGAATGAAAAAGAGAAATCAAGGGAGAAAGAAAGGAGAAAGAAACAAATCAAGAAAGAAAGGAAGAAAGAAAGAAAGAAAGAAAAAGAAAGAAAGAAAACATTTACAGAAAGAAAAAATGAATGTAAAGAATTAAGGGGAGTTTGTCATCGCTAAAAAAATCTTGCTGACATTATTCCCTCTTAATGTTTAATGGCAACCTAGATCATTATTTCTCAGCACTTAGCCTTCACCCCCGTGTACTCTTTCAAACGATTCTGAACTATGTAGCTGAAATATCCACTGGACACAGCTGTCAAAATTTATGCCCATCTTTATTTTTCATCCCGGTCTATAATTTCCTTAGCTTCTATGATTTTCTTCAACTCCAAAGAAAAACAATAAATAATACCCCATGATTTTTTTTTATTGAATCACAAAAGGTAAAACCATTTCTTTACACTTGAGCGAAAAAACAATGCTTTAAATTATCAGCAACAAAAAGATTAAAATCTAAAAAAAAAAAAAAATGCTTCAAATTGTTTTAATCCGTCTCCGAATAATTTCCAGTAGTTAGAGATTCTTTGTTTGAAGATTTCAAAATGTGGGGGGAAAAAAGTGCATCTTTTACACGTAAGACCACCCATCCAAACATATTCAGATTTCTTTAAATTCTAAAAGTTGTCGTCTGTTAACGCACAGCTGCGACATGTTACTCATTTCGAAGCAACACAAGTCGGCCACTTTAGTTAAACAGCTGCAATTTAAATTAAACAAAGGTAACTTTAACTGCCGAAGAATTTCCTTTTACTGTAAATTCGGCATCGTATTTAAAACAAAAAATTACTGCGTTTTAACATGACAGAAAATGTGACACGAAAGCGCATTAGTGAAAACGCATTCAAAAAGATGAAGTATTAGGAAATAAGAAAATAGTGCTAGAAACAAAGAAAATAGTGTTAAACTGCTATGTGGCAGTGAATGATGGAAATTCTCCTCATGCCTTTCTTACACTAAGCAAAGTATTAAGAGATAGGAAAATGGTGTTAGAAACAAAGAAAAGAGTGCTGACCTGCTATGTAATATTTAATCTCCTATATGGCAGTGAATGAAGGACAATCTCCTCATGCCTTTCATAAACTAAGCAAAGTATTAAGAGATAGGAAAATGTAGTTACAAACAAAGAAAAGAGTGCTGAACTTATATGTAATATCTTATCTCGTATATGCCAGTGAATGATGGACAATCTTCTCATGCCTTTCATAAACTAAGTAAAGTATTAAGTGTTATAGTGAAAGACACCTTGTCTAGGTAATAGACTCTCCCACCTATTATAAGTAGGAGTCAGTAGGTAGTCGAGGAAGGAGTAAGTTATCAGCGACCACAACTCGATTACTCTGCGTAACACTTATTTACAGGTTCCTAACGTTTCTGTACGTTTACCCCATTTTGGACGCATTTAGTCCGACTACAAGTTATATTGTGGAAATAACTCCACAACATTAAGAAATAAGAAAATGGTGTTAGAAACAAAGAAAAGAGTGCTGAACTGCTATGTAATATCTAATCTCCTATATAGCACAGAATGATGGACAATCTCCTCATGCCTTTCATAAACTAAGCAAAGTATTAAGAGATAGGAAAATGTCGTTAGAAACAAAGAAAAGAGTGCTGAACTTATATGTAATATCTTATCTCCTTATATGTCAGTAAATGTTGGACAATTTCCACACGGATGAAGAAGAGACTTGAGGCAACAGATATTTAGTTATACAGAAGGATGCTGAGAATATCATGGACAGAGCATGTGATCAACGAGGAAGTTTTAAGGAAACAAAAAGAGCACTTGTATTCAGAATCAGAAAGAATTGAAAATTTTGAGGCACATAATGAGAAAAGAGGCTTGGCGAATTACCTCGCAGATAATGAGTAAACTTGAGGCAACAATGAAGGGTTTCGACTTAGAAGACCATGGACTAAGCATGTGTGTAATGAGGAGGTTTTGAGGAAAACGGAAACGAAAAGAATCAGAAAGAGTCAGTTGAAGTTTCTAGGAATTCTTTTACAGTACGGTTCACCCTGTACAAGATCCAAGGGCCACTCGAGGTAGAGGATTAGGTTAGGAGGGTTAGGGTTGTACGGACATGAGGGGAAGATAACGGTTAACACTCGACTTGAACGGGTTAAGATTGTAGTGATCGGGGAAACATCCCCTTGGATTCGGTTCCACAGAGCACTGGGTCACGGGAAGAAGCTGTTCGAGTGGAAATTACTTCTCGCCGATGGAATACAAGGTGAATGTGGGTGGTTTGCTACAAAGTAAGTGACATGGCGTGTCCTTGCTGTAAAGGTTAGACCTGGCGGAACCAAGGAATGTAGTTCGTCCGAGCGTTTTCCGTCAAAGTAGCGATAGATCAGCGAGTGGCCTTTCCCATCCCGCCTGTGAGAGAGAGGCTGAAGGGTGGAAAATGATTCGCCACCCTCCGACGCTTTTCGACTCTATCGAGACCGGACATCAGTACTCCATTTTAAGCCTGATCTGGCTCTTATAAAGGTAGTGGATTGCATGAAGAGCCAGGTACGTACTGGAGCGATGGACCGTATTACTTGCAGTAAGGTGTGAGTTTAAGGCCCAACAGTCTTTCAAGGCACGGTGCCTCTCCGAAGCAACATCCGTTCATTGTGAATGATCGACGATGATGGAATGTAACTAGTTTGGTTTTCGAGACTATCATCCTCATCTTTGTTGCTATATTTATCACAACCTTTCAGGTGGTTGGAATGTCGAACTCAACCCTTTATTTCGCTCACTGGGGTAGACTGTTGTAGTTCCACGTGCCATGTCTAATGGATGACAGTTATCAGTTATCTCCTGTTAATTAGCTAGGTATTGAACTCACCCTCTTTGGGTCCTGTCAATGGATCTAACTAACTAAAATAAAAATGAATAGTGAAAATGCTTCATTTGAATATTTAATTGCTACACGGCCCTATTATTTTTAAAACTTCCGTATAGACAAAGAAAACTGCAGAAACTCCTAGAGAAGACAGCCAACGAAAGCAAGAACAAAATACTCACCATTATTTATAAGACAGAATATATGGTTGTTAGCAAGAAGAACTCAAAATGTGAGCTAACATAAAGTAAGTACAGAAATTGCGCTATCTTGGACGTGTTCAAAATGGCGGAAAATGTGACATCAGAATCAAATTCAGATTGGAATATAGAAAGATGTCTTCCAAAAGATAAAGCTGCGGAATTTGCATTTCATTCAAGAATCATCAAGAAGGTAGTTCTTCCAACAGCAGGTTTTATATATCTTAACATTATTGTTGTGGAGTTATTTCCTCAGTGGAAACTGTATTTGGACTAAATTCGTCCTAAATAGGTTCAACGTACAAAAACGTTAGGAACTTGTAATAATCAGTATTTCGCAGAGTAATCGAGTTGTGGTCGCTGACTACTTTTTTCATATTCGACTCCTACTGACTCCTACTTATAATGGATGGGAGAGTCTATTATCTATAGACTAGGTGTCTTTCACCATAATAATTATTTTGATTTGTGATTACAATTTAATGATTTATAATCGCATATATTGCATTGTGAGGTCATCAGAGGATATGTCTATCAAATAGGAGGTTTTTCATTATATTTTAACAAAGTTTTGATTTTTGATATCATTTAATCATTTATATTCGTATATATTAAATTCTGGAATCAACAACAGACTTGCTTATTATTGAGGGGTCTCCCCTTTTTACACAAATGGACTCACCCAAGGTATACATATACTACTACCAGTGAATACCCGGCAGAACGTACGTTGAGTCAAGTCGGACAGTAGTAGTAATAGAACGTAGAGTCAGTCGGTAGAATAACGTAGCGGCAAGAGTCATAGTAACGAACACTTAGACTCAGTAAGAAGTCATACAGCGATACGTCGATACCAAAGACTATCTATATATTTATCTACTAACCCCGCATTCCGGGAACTACTAACCTGTATTACCAGTTTGTATTATTACGTTAATACATTTATTTCCTATATTCATTCTTGGCTTTTGTTATTATTTGATACCGGATTTCATCCCGGAATCCACAACACTTGTGAAACAAGATTTTCTTTTATTTTTATTTGTAATTATAATTTAATATATTATATATATATATATATATATATATATATATATATATATATATATATATATGGAATAGTTTGTTGCATGTATGTATTTATATAATGTCTTCATTTTTCTTCTTCTCAAAACACGGTCAAGATATTGTGTCCATATTCATAGTTTATATTACTGGGTGTTGTTTTTTTGTTTTTATTAATAAGGCTTCCATTATGTTTAGCCATTTTTGCATGTAGATGATGGTATTATATTTGTGTTGTCAACAAGTATGCTACGAATAGGGTCCGGTAGGTCTCCATGTATGTTTAAATGAGATCTAATTGAGCTATGATCAGAAATATTTTGATCGTATTTTGAAAAACAAAAAAAAAACAAAAAAAAAAAAATGAAAACATTATATATGATAAAATATAGTTTTAAGGTAAGCTATATTTATGGGTTGGTGCTCAGTATCAGAGATAGACCATATGTAAATATAAAAGTGTATATGCTTTTTTTCATTTTCCACACACGGCACAATATAAGCTCAATTAGGATCCATTTATAGACATGGAAACCTACCAAACTCCGACCGCAACATACTTCATTTTGTTTAATTCTTTTTTCGTAACAGATTTAATGTTTAGTATAGCGCTTAGAAATATTCGCAGTGTGAGATAGGCAAGAAGTAAGTCATGTAGCAACATCAGCACGGCAAAGGGCACTCCTTTAAAGGCAAGGAAGGGCAAAAATATTTTAAGTCAAGTGATAGCGATTGCTGTATGAGTCGTAGGATTTTTTAATCAAGCACGGCCAACGCCGGGCCATGCTGCTAGTATATATATATATATATATATATATATATATATATATATATATATATATATATATATAGAGAGAGAGAGAGAGAGAGAGAGAGAGGGGGAGTAAATGGATAAAAGTAAATGGATAAAAGTGTTCAATATCAGAGGTATACGTAAGTAAATATAAAATGTAAAATTGAGTTGAAATGTTCAGGCCTGAAAATTTCTTTTAAGCATGAAAAAAACTTTTCGCCCTTGGGTATTAACCGCAATATTTCATAATTTATCCATTTATAATCATAGATAATTTAATACAGAGATCATCTGGGGACTAATGTTTAATTCAGAGATCATCTGGGGACTAATGTTTAAAATTGGATTTTTTATATATATTTTGATTTGTAATCACAATTTAATCATTTATAATCATATGTCTTTCATTCTGGGGACATCAGAGGATTAGTGTGTAATAAAGTAGGATTTTTTTTATATATGAGTCTAGCACAAGTAGCTTGATAATCGATCTGTAAGACTCGGGGGATTTTGAAGGAATTTCTTTTCTTTTTTTGTTGGAAATATGTGCGCCTTATATTGAGAGAATAACGATATTCATTTCTGTGTATTATTTTCTTTTCTTTCTCAATTTGCCGAATTTCAAATAGATATGGAAAAATAAAATTGATAAAATATTATAAAGAAACTGAAAACGTATCGAAAAAATTGTTCGAAAATAATTATTCGAAAAACATTTATTCGAATTGTAAATTGTTTGAATGAAAATTAATCGAAAGGACAATTATACTAAATGATAATTATTCGAAATACCTATGTCTGAAATACGTATGTCGTTTTGCTTTGAGAGAGTCAATGTTGATTTACCTAGAACTAATAACGCCCTTGAAGGATGATATAGGGCTTTTTTGGCAGCAAGTGCCATCCTATCATCCCACAGTATGGGAATTCTTAGACGCTTTTTAAAGAGAACAGGACTTGCAAGAAATTCATATTGCAAAAGTAAGAGCAGGTTGCTAAAATGTCAAGAGCGCCAAGAAATACCTCGACTTGAATGGAAAAATTAGTGACATCATTTAACGAGTATTTTCAGTAGTTGACTATTTGCGTGTAGTATCATATAACTTAAGGTTATAAAGATTTTTTCTTATCAAATTGTTACATAGTAAGAATTAAACTCACCAACTCATTGGAAATTTTCTATGTGTCCAGGTTGCTAACCATTATCTCAGCGTCTCCAACGTTTGAGGTAAACTGAAATTAGTACGATACAAGGCCACAAGTTTGGAGCACCTAACGAAGAAAGAATTTCTTAAGCAGTAACGATGATCTGCAAGACCACCTTGTTAACCATTACCTCGCAGCGTAGCCTCGCAAGTGACCGTCAGATAGACATTTTTAATCTACCAATCGTCCATGCATTGAATATTAATGTCACATCTGGTTTGGTGTTTCTTCTATGTACAGGCTGTGAGGGTTAAATCGTTGTCTAAATTGCGCATAAATGAAAATAATGCTCAGATTTAACAGATATATTTACCAAAATTGCACAAAAATATCTTGAAATATTAAAAAGTAAATCTATTCAATAAAATCGCCATTGGCTTCAACTACGGCCTCCAGACGACTTCGGAATCTCCTGCATCTCTGCTGGACGGCCTCCTTGTTTAAATTGGTGAATGCTGCCATAATCCTTGCCTTCAGTTCATCTGTGGTGTCACAAAAAGTTTTGTTGGTCTCTCGCTCAACTGCGCCCCACACATAATAATCAAGGGGGTTGCAATTTTGGTAGTTAAGTGATGATGTGGTCGCAGACAGTGTCTGACAACCATGACTGGGTTCACCTGCTTGTGTGACATGGTGCAGAGTCCTGTTGCCAGACATATGGTCTTCCAGCAGTCACAATCTTGACCCAGCTCCTCGAAGCACTTGATGTAGCCCTTCGTGTTTAGTTAGAGATCGTCACTAATAAATTCGGGAGTTCTTTTCTTATTAGAACGATCAGAGTGAGTTTTCCGAACTGCCGTAACTTTGTAATCACCATTAGACTCATCTAACTCTTTCCGAATACTCTGCACTGTCCTCAGATTGACATCCAAACTCAAAATGTTCATATTGAAGCTTCCAGCGCGAATGACGCTTCCAAATTTCTGTTGGTGCCCAATTGACCTTACTATACCGTGCAATCGCCAAAATGAAAAACAAGCAATGCGCATGCGCGAAATTAAAAATATCAAATGGCGATAATTTAGCCATCGCACCCTCTGTTTAGTGATTCGGAGAAATCCAAAGAAGAATTTGCAATGTTATTGGTTCTGATCAGGCATCTCGGCTTCAGTTACATTATCATCACCAAAATGCAGTTTCATTTGTCTTTTCTATAAATATTTTCATGGTAATTGTTCTGATGAGCTTTCCTCTTTGGTAGCTAGACTTTATGAATTTAAGCGCAGTACTATATTGGCGGCTAGGTCTCATAATTTTACAATTGAAATTGCCAGATGTAACCGTAAGTTTTATGCTAACAGTTTCGTCTTTCGCACTTCTCGCTTGTGGACTCTCTTCCGGCGTCTTGCTTTCCAGTCAGAGCTGAAAAAAATTAAATGCTATGTCAGTCGTTATCTTCTGTCTTCTTAATAATTTCTGTTCTTTTATTTTTCTCACTCCTTGATAATGTTTTTCTTTTTCTCATGTTCTTTCAAACTCAGTAACCCTTGTGTCTTAGTGGCTTTATTACCTTGCTGGAGGTGAAATGAATTAAAAAAAAATTCTCTTTTTATCTTTTAAGAAAAGTATTTCCAACATTTCTTTTATAATTTTTTATTTGCCTATTTATGTGTTTGTTGCATGTTGTTTTTAAATTATAATATTCTTGGGTACTGTATAAACACTTGTATGTACTCTTTTCCTTCAGAGCGTAGACGATCATGTTTCTCCACAACTTCCTATCGTTCGTAGTGCTAAGTAATGTTTGTCTCCTTACTACACCTCCCACTTCTTGTTCTGGCATCCATTTACACAAGCTCTTTCGGTAGAGTATTCGCTGTTTCTTGTGAGTGTCAAATTTTCCAAACACTCTTTCCTCATTATGTGTCCCGAAAATTTCAATTCTTTCTGATTCTAAATACAAGTGCTCTTTTTTGGTTTCCTTAAAACTTCCCCATTGCTCCCATTCTTCGTCCATGATATTCTCATCATCCTTCTGTATAACCATATCTTTGTTCCTTCCAGTCTCCTCTTCATCTGCGAGGAAATTGTGCAGCGTTAACTGCTTTATGGGAGGATTGGTATACTTGGCATCACAACTTCAGTCACTTTCTTACTGATGTGATGTGGCTTCCCTCTGTCTTTCCTAAAAATATTTTCATGGCAACTGCTCTGACGAACTATTTCCCCCGGTGTCCCGACTACATGAATTTAAGCGTGCAACTAGATTAACAGTGCCACCCTTTTACCTTCGAAATAGTTAAATGTAACCGTCATTTCTACTCCAAAAGTTTCTTTTCTCTCACTTCCCGATTTCCGTTTACTTGCTTCCTTGAAAGCTACAGTCTTCAAAAATTTAAATGAAACATCAATCGCCATTTTCTATCTTCTTGAATCCCGTTCATCTTTTGTTCTTTCCTCAATCCTCCCTATACTCAGTCTTTTCTCTCACTTTCACTCCCTGTAAGACCCTGCGTACTAGTGAGGCTCCTGCCTTGTTTGGGGTGAAATGATTAAAAGACCTTAAATGCAACATCAATCGCCATTTTCTATCATCTTGAATCCCGTTCATCTTTTGTCCTTTCCTCAATCCTCCCAATACTCAGTCTTTTCTCTCACTTTCACTCCCTGTAAGCCTCTACGTATTAGTGACATTCTTGCCTTGTTTGGGGTGAAATGATTAACAAAACTTAAATGCAACGTCAATCGCCATCTTCTATCTTCTTTGAATCCCGTTCATCTTTTGTCCTTTCCTCAATCCTCCCTTTAAACAGTCTTTTCTCTCACTTTCACTCTTTGTAACCACCTGCATACAAGTGGCATTCTCGCCTTGCTTGGGGTGAAGTGATTAAAAAAGCCGTTCAGCACGCATTTGTTTGTTTCAAACAAAATTTCCCTGTTTCTTAATTGTTGTAGGACGATAATGGGTATACCATCATGTACATAAATACAGTAGTAAATACTGTATGTTGGTCTCGAGTTGGGATTCATTGTGGAATTCATTTGACTCCCGTCCTGGGTATGACGGTAAGCTACATCCGCGTCCAGGGTAAGACGAGAAACTACGTCCAGCAGCAAGGCCTCTGATCAGGAGGTTTTGAGGAGCGTGGAAGCACCTCTTAATTGCTGGTGTTCCCAGGTCCATCCTGACCCGGGGTGGTAGCACCTGTTAGGGACCCAATTATGGGCAAATAGTTAATTCCGAAACTGAGGTAAAAAGCATTATAAAAGTGTAAAAATAGGTTTTAATACCAGAAATGCTTTGTAAAATACAGAAATGAATTTTTGAAGAAAAAAAATATTACCAGCAATACATTTTTTAAAATAATATTACGAGCTATATATTTTCGAGGAAAAAAAATATTACCAGAAATAGATTTTTGACAAAACAAAATATTACCAGGAAAAAAGTTGTCGGCATTAAATAACCCATTGAGGTTGATATGCCGTAAAACACAACAAACCAAACCAAACCTCATTTGACTCACTTCTAGCAGTTTGTTACTTCTACGCGCTCCTGGCGAATCTTATATATGTTGTTCTTGTCCTAAGTATTATCGTTCATTACCAACCTTCATGTAATTATTCTATTCAGTAACCTTCCCTAGGTCACAACATTAATACAGGCTACAGCAGTGGTGAACCAAAAAATTGGAGAATTGAGTTAAAGGGAAATAACAGAAATATCCGGAAGAGACATGGCACGTGGAACTAGAACAGTCTACCCCAGTGGACGAAATAAAGGGTTCGATTCGAAATTCCAATGAAGAAGGCCGGAGCGTACAACGGCTGAAACGTTGGGAATATAGCAATGAAGATGAGGATAGAAGTCCAAAAATGTAAATAATGTAAATAAATACGAAAATTTCGAGATTCTATTATGAGAAGAATTTCGTTTAAATGCACTATTCAAACTTACATAATCGGCAAATTCGAATCCGGTCGGAGAGTACATATTTTTCTTTAGTAAGATTTCTCGAATATTCAGGCCGGTAGACGAAAACAAATAGATGAATTGTTTAATAAATAAACGGAGCGTCTACTCAAACACGAGTGTCCACTAAAAATAACGTTCAAAGTGATAAAATATGTAGGACTAATGAATAAAAATTCATTACTTCTTTCGAAAATACATAAATTGGCCAACATTTTGGGGCCACTCTCTGGATTTAATAAATATTAAGTTTCATGCCTTCATTGGCACAGTCAACTGCTGCTAAGCGACGATTTTCAAAATATTGAACCCGTTAAGGCATGGCGGTCATTTTTTTTGCGGGGGTGGGGAAGTGGTTTCCTCAAATTTTCAGTTTGCCAACCCTATGATTGAAACAAAAACCACTATTGCCTACAAGTAATTCTCCTTGTAGAAGTAACGATAGAAAATAAAGAGATAGGACAGTTAATAACAGTTTTTTGTAACACGTCTTCGAAAGAGAGGGCACGATGGTAACGAAGGAAAAAAAATAATGCCACGGCTTTTGGCTATTATATTTTACCATTTTATGTCTCTCTCTTTTCGAATATCTATGCAAATTTTGACTCCCCTTCAACCAGTTGTCGTCGACTGGAAGTCATTTCTATAAATTTTTCTGTAAAGACGAAATAATATCATTCATTATATTTTCGTCCCAAGATTACAGATAAATTCCCTCATTTTTCCCTTTCCCCTAGATTTTCGCTGAGGTAAGTGCACAAAGTTTCCAAGGTTTCTCATATCCAAACTTATCTCCTTTTCCAGTATTGATGAGGGGGTCATTTCTAAGCTTTCATTTGAAGTAGCCTGTAATGTCAGCATCTTTATTATGTTAATATTTTCTCTTCGAGTTATATGTGCTATATCCATTTAGTTGCTCCTGTTGTTGAAAGTCATCAATCATCATGTCGTCTCTGTTATCCGGTGCAGATTCTTTCTTTTTGGATCATGTAGCGCCAGTCTACAAGATTTTAAGAAGGGAAGTCCTCGCTGAGACTTGCAGGTTTCATTCGCTTTTTTTAAAAACATTGATCTTAGAAAGCAGTTGTTTTGAGCTGACAGTTTATCAGCATTGAAAGCGAAAAAAAAGCGAAGAAATGACAGCGAATTCATACTTGTAAGTAGCGTAATCTTGCAGTGACAATGGTTTGAGTATAAATGCAACAGAAAACTTTATATGTTACCTACAAGTAATTCTCTATACTCTGTTAACGTTGACAACAGTTTAAGTTGCATTCTGACAAAGCTTGAACTCATGCAAAAAAGTAAACGTATCTTCTAGTTACTCGTGTTCAAGATGATGGTTAGATAATGTTTGAAGATAAATTCTAAAATATATTGATATAAATTTAACAAAGAGGACTCTTTAATGATTAGGAATGAGTAATATAGTTTTCTGCAACTATTAGAAAGCAATTAAATGTTATTCTAAAATCGGACATTATTTAGCGCACAACTGAATACATCACTATTAATACTTACCAAAGAGTCTATAATTTAAAATATCAGAATCGGGTCACCTTGTTGGCTAGGGCTTAAGAATACGCCGAATGCTTCCCGGCAAAAGAGTAAGACCCGACTCCACAAATGAGACGTAACTCAGGGGCAGAAAGAAGGAAATGATAACGAATTCTTACTTGTAAGTGGCGTAATCTTGCGAAGAGAATCGTTTGTGTCAAATTGAAACAAAAACCACTATATGTTGCCTACAAGTAATTCTCCTTGTAGAAGTAACGATAGAAAATAAAGGTGTCAGGGCGGCCATATTTCTTTTTCCTTTCCTTCACTCGTTTTGCACGCCAGACATATACGTGTTCACTTTGCTATACGAGGTAAGCCGTCTTCTCTTCTACATTATCAATCCTCTTTATTCTCACAATCGTCTTTCACTCATATCACGTCTCATAATCACTTTAATATGAATCCTCTAACTTGAGTGGCTCACGAGCATTTTACTGGATGTACTGTAGTATTAAAAACCGCTGTTTACATGATATGCCTGTCTGTAAGATCAAATAATTCATGTTTATTAATGCAGATCCCTGCCACAATAGACTGCAGCTAAGAGATATTTCTTTTGACATTCTAATTTCCTAAGACATTTATATGAACCTTACCTCTACATGCATGTTTATTTAATTCCATCCATTGCTGCTCTTAAAAATGGTGAATTAATACCAAAGATGAGTTACTACATTTCACTTGAATAAATTGCAAAGTATCAAATTTATTTATTGAAAAATAAGTTTGAACAAAATAACTATAAACAATTTTTTATTTTTTGGTATCCTCTGCCAGCCGCAATGATGGAGAAAGCATTACCTCGAACCATCGCCAGTGAGACACGCTGCAAGAGCCACTCTGTTTCGCGAGGCTCGTTCCTTAATCGAGATTCAATCGCGCCAATCCTCCGAAGGAACGCCATCCAACGAGGGCCAATAACCCCTGAAGTCTCCATTGCCACAGGAGTAAAAAAAAATCTATCAGCAAGATAAGAATATTTAACTATTTTTTTTTTTATCTCTGCGTCCCGGGCGACAGACCCCGACTCAACCGCGGACCTGATCAAATTACAGGCCGAAAATGTATCCGCACAGGTCGCATCCCAAATCAACGACTTCCAATTGCAGTTTGCAATTGGTTTCCATAATTATTTGCTGAGGTTTCAGTGTAGTGAATTTTACTTGTTATTTTTTTTTTCGACAGTGTTAATTTCATAGCATCATTAAGTAACGTTGTGTTTGGTCAATACTGGATGGGTAGTTTTATAATCGCTTTTCTGTGCACAGTGCTAAGCTCCGAGTTTTTTCATCGTAGCTGAAAAGAAGCAAATCACAGCTATGGCATCAAATAACGATGAGTCTCCACAAGGAACTGAGTTAGATTGCATAATAATTTAAATTCAAATAAACAATGTCGAAATGTTGTTAAAAGCAATTTCCTTCTTTTTTTTTTATTCCTTCCTTTCACAGATAGAGTATCAAAACGAAGAACAAGAGGCGAACAGAGAAAGTCGCGACGATTATTTTTACAACTATTTCTTTGGTAAACAAAAATATCAAATTGTCTCTCGCGGACATTTCATTAGAATTCTCATGGCGACCCTGACGTTTCGCTCTCAAAGTTTTAACACCGGTTGTTTTCTTTCTATTTTTTCGTAAACTTAACGTTTCTTCGCTTCTTTCTATTTGATATTCTTCTTGCTTGGTATTCTTATTTCTCCAATTGTCTAAGCATTTATTTTTTCAGCTTTATTTTCATATAATGAGTGTAGTGTAGCTATAAGAATTATTATTATTATTTTTATTTCCTTTGATATCTGGCGTTTACACATTTCTTTCCGGGTCCCGCCCAGGGACCTAAGGTTAGAAATGGCATCATGACACTTTCCACTGAAAAAAAAAACAAAAAAATACAACAAAAAAAAAATAATTACATAAATAAAGCTCTTCGTAAATTGTGGGCTGTACTTGTCAGAACAATTTTTTGTATCTCTTTGAGGCATGGACTTCCAGGGATCCCTTCAATTAGTCTACTGGAATCTTTTCCAACCAGTCCAAGGGCTCCAACTACAACAGGGATTGTTGATGTTCCCATGTGCCACATTATTATTATTATTATTATTATTATTATTATTATTATTATTATTATTATTATCACTAAGAATTATTTTCTTATTATTACAATTACTGTTGTAGCTTTGAAATTATTATTATTATCGTAAGAATTATTATTATAATTATTCTTGTAATAATTATTTTTTTTTCTTATTACTATTACTGTTGTTGTTTTGAAATTATTATTGTAAGATAATTATTATTAATAATATTGTTGTAAAATTCTTCTTCTTCTTCTTATTTCCTTGGATTTCTGTTGTATACATATTTTCTTCCGGGTCCCAACCAAAGGCCAAAGGTCAGAAATGGCTTCATGACATCTTCTACTGATCATTTTTTACAAAAAAAACAAAACAAACAAAAAACAAACAACAAACAAACAAACAAAAAAAACAAAAACAAACTAAGATTGCGTGAGCTGTGTATAATTGCTGTTGTCGTTGTTGTGTAGGGGACCGTGCAGTGTGTGAATGGGAGGAGATGATGAGTTATCTCTGGGTTAAGACTTCTCGCTGGACGGTCCAGCTACATAGGAATGTTGGACTATAATGGAGTCCAAAGAAGATAAAGAAACAAACAAGACCGATATACATGTATGCAAACAAATATATATCAATAACAAATAGATTAATACACGAATTACAAATACATTGAAGACATGAATAAAATGTTACAGTGTTTGTATGGAAAGTTGTGTGTGTGTGTTGAGTGTCCGTACGAACGCGTATATAGTTTTAAGCGTGTTCCGAGAATATGGGAAACGCTGTTTGTGTGAGAGGTCATATAGTGGTGTAAGTGAAAAAGAGAAAGTTTTTTTTACCTCGCCTCACGCGCGAGGTTGCGGCCCGAGGTGAGGCAGCTGGCCACACGGGTGTGTAAGCCGTAAAAAGAGGAAGAGGCGAAAGGTCAGCCAGTATTTATACTCGTGGGAGAGAGAGACCCCTGTTGAAGGGTTAAGGAAATGAGGAGGAGCTAACTGCGACAGTTGTAAGAATTATTACTATTACTGCTGTCGTTGTAAATTTACTATTATTAAACAAAATGATTGTCGTAACTCTTCCAATATTTTTCAACAGTAAAGAGAAGAACGCGATTTAAGAAAAGATAAAGAAATGAAAAAAATATTGACAATGTTAAACAATATTTCAACAGAATGTCTGTCTTCTTCAAGTTATATTTAAATTTCTTTTCAAGTATAAAACTGTATGAAACGCCCGCCTGCATAAAAGCCTGCAACTGAAACGTGCTTAATATGATGGCGATCTTGATCATCTTGGAATTTTCCGTTATTTTATTAGTTACTAAGAGGAATTAATCAAACAGCTTTGTATAAATCTTATGGAACTCTCCTGTCATTCTGTTCATAACACCCTGGGCGGGAAGTTAGTAATTTGTATACGTAACTGTCTTCATGTGTTTTAAGGATCGGCTGGTCGATAGATTCTGAATATTTTTTCAGAATGTGAACCTTAAGATGTTTGTCGAAATTACAGTCGTCTGTAATAAAATGTTCTGCAAGCTCGGTTAATGTCACATTATTGTGTATGACATTGTTAAAGTTAGCTCCTCCTTAATTCCCTAATTGTTCACTAGGAGACGCTCTCCCTGCACTATAAATACTGGGCGACTTCTTGCTTCGTTCTCTTTTTCATTTTGCATTTCAACGGACATATTTAAAAATGTGATCCCTCGCAGAGATCTGCGTTTTCGTCCACTTGTGGGAAAACGCCATGAAACACACATACACGTACGTACGAACATTCACCAAAGAACAAAATCTTTACGTTCACGCACAAACACAAATGTTGATGTCTTTGTCACTTGTAAAATTGTTGTTTAATACATATATTTGTTTATATATATATATATATATATATATATATATATATATATGTATATATATATATATATATATATTAATGCATGTTTCATTAAATAATATTGACAAGTTTTGTCTATTTTAAGTAAGTTCCTTTCATATTGTCTGATAAGCTTAATCACATTATCGTTGAAAGACGAAAGGAAAACACCATATTGATACATGTTTAAATCCAATCTAAGCTTTCAGCTTACATAAGCCATTATCAAAGATGACACTTTCAATAAATCAAACAACACACAGACGAAACCACAATGATTGTCCGCCCTTGCTGCTTGAATAAGCTCAAAGTAACGATAAACTCGTATTTACGAGACAAGGAAGCGAAAATTGACCACGCGAGTGTGAAAAACGAGAAGTATTAAGTATAGGAAGCCGTTGGTATAAACCAATAGCTCCTGTTATAAATTATATATATATATATATATATATATATATATATATATATATATATATATATATATATATATATCGGTCTTGTTTGTTTTCTTTACATCTTCGGTTGGACTCAACTTGAGTCCGACATGTTCTTGTAGTTGGACCTTCTTCTAGCAGGAATAAACAACACGCGTTTCTGTGTCCATTGAATCTTATATTGCAACCCACATAAATCAAGTCATGTTTGATACATTGGGAGGCGTATATTAAATGAGGATCAATACAATTGCCACCCCCTGGAGAAATTGTGATATTTCTCTTTGAATTTGTGATAGAATTAACTTGACTCATGTTGCATAACGTATAGGGTTTCCCTTTTCTATGAGTGTTTTTGGGAGTACAACGGTTTGAATTTCCAATTTTGTTTTGAGTGTGGACGCTCATAGTTGGTAAAATTTGTCTGGTGTTTTTATTTCTTTTAAAAGAAACTACAATTGGGATGAGAAAAATCTCTTTAAAACGCGAATACTTTTGCGCAATGTGTTCATAGCTGTCGTGTAGTATTTTCGAAATTCCAGCAAAATTTTGGTAACAGTTGATGACTAATAGGATTCCTTCAGAATTTTCATTTTGTTTTTCGGTATTTTTCCCTGGTATAAAATTATGGTAATTTTCATTTTTAGTGATATCATTGGCAATCTGTTTTAGTTGCGATTCTTGGTAGCCACGCTTAACATAATGCCAAATGAAATTATTAGCATGTTTCCAATAATCTTTTATCGCCGTGCAAATTCGCCTTATGAACAAAGAACTGACATTTTGGGTTTGATTTTATCGTGTGATAAGGATGATCAGAATGGTGGTGAACGTAAATGTGTGATGACGTAGGCTTTCAAAACAATTCCGTCATTGAGAAATTTACTTTTACGTCTAAAAATCCAACACTAGCTTTGAAGAAACTAGATGTAAATTTTATATTTGATAGAAAATTATACTTTTGTGCAAAAGTATCAGAAAATTGAAAAACAATTTAGGAAACTTTCCTGTGTACCTTCCCGGATGAAAAAAAAATCAGCAAAAAATCTCAGCCAAAGTTCTGGTTCATGGCCGTGCTGCGATTTGAAAGCATCAAGTTGTTTTTCTTTGAAGTTTGTCATAAAAACATTTGCAAAGCTAGCGGCCATGGGGGTCCCCATTGCTCATGCTTTGATTTGGTGGAAAAACTTTTTCCCAAACTTCATCGTGTTGCTTTCCAAGACGAAGCATATAAGTCTACAGAAAAAGTTTGACGGAATGGTTTTGATTATGCACTTCCCAAAAAGCTTTGTTGCATTCCTCAGTCCCTTCATCGGGATCAATATCAGGATAAAGAGACAAGACATCCAGGATGACCAAAAAGAAATCATGAAATTCATTTTTCGTTCGGAAAATTTATTTATTTTAGAAATAAAATCAAATATGCCCGGGACATAAGACGAAGACAGTTTTGATTTTGGAGGTAAAAAAAAACAAAAAACATCTAGTCACTCAAAGACTTATGCCATGCAACATTCATATCCACTACAAATCGAGCGAAGGGGAGGAAATTTATCAAATTTCTTATGTATTTTTGAAAGGCTGTAAAACATTTGTGTTCTTTACACTGAACGTAATATATTAAATTCTGTTTCATTGATGAACCTGTTTCCTTTCATTTCAGAAATGATCATGTCTAGCTTTTGTTCTGTAATAAGGATTCGGATCTACTTTTATTTCTTCATAAAAACGTTTGTCCCCTAAAACTTCTCCACAAGCCGAAATATAATTTTCCTTATTCATAATAACAATAGCGCCACCTTTGTCAGCCATTTTGATGACGATCGAATCATCATTGGCGCGACGATGAAGAACGTTACATTGCGAAGTGGTAAGGTTGTCCTAGGTTTTTGTTATGGTTTGATTTTATGTTTTTCCTTGTACCAGTTTGACAGATTTCAAAAAGTCCTAGTAACAACTGTGATCGCTCCTCTTTGATTACCTCTGGATACTAGGATAGATTTTTATTAACCTAATTATGCCAGATTCGATCACTATCTTTACTGTTTTCGATTGTAATTGTAAATTTTCCCCACCATTTTCGAAAAATATTTCTTCAACTTATAACGACAGACAAATTGAAATACAAGCTGAGCTAATATTTTTTTTTGTCAAAGGTTTTAGTAGTTAGGAAAAAAGATTCAATCCACGTTCGAACGCAGCAATTTAATCTGGAGAAAGCTTCAAATTTGATAAATTTATTACAGCTTTATTTTCCATTGTGTCCGAAATTTTTGAGGAAGTATTGATATTGGAATTGTATTTTTTGGAAGATGTTGGTGTGTGTCGAACTTCGAAGCCTTTTGATATTCTTCACTGAGCACCTGGAACTTGTTTCGTGTCAGAATGTTATGGCGATTTCTGATATAAGTATTGAGCATATTTAGTCTTTTAAGAGTGACCCATTTTCGAGTAAGGGGTAAGGATTTAGTCATGTCTATTGTATATGTTGGCATTTGATGAATTTTAGTTTTCGGGAAGGGGACAAATCTATTATTTTCAAGACAAAATTAAAAATGCGACCTCACTTTTGATTGGTCAAAAAAACTATTCTGGAGAATTTCTTATGACTAATTCGGAAGCATATGCTCGGGAAAAAAGTTCACAATCCAATGAATTGAGGATTGAATATGTGAACTTGTTTTATCGCAGGATTTATGTCCCCTTGTGATGAGTAGAGTGATGTTATTTGCATAGTGAGTTTGTGAGAGACAGAATAGGGTTAAACTCTCATAAATGTATACGTCCCTCAAAAAGTTGGTTGACAAAGTAAAGTGTTTTTCTTTTTTTGTGTGTGTGGTGCATAAAAATTCTGTGATATGGACAATATGCAAAGAAATCAGTATGGGAAAAGATAGTAGGTTGTATAGGAATTTCCGGGGAGTTGTTAGTAAACTGTGTCAAGCCAGCGTCCACAAGTCAGTCGCATGACATTTGTCCAGAAACTAAATAAGTGCCTTCTGTTTGCTTTTTTTTTCAAATTGAAAAACTGCAGCCAAAATCCTACTCCGATAGTAGTAGAAGAATAGATATACCTCAATTTTTTTCAGCTTCTCTTTCTTTGAACTTAAAGAGGAAATTTCCCTGTTCTCGAAGTTTCCTAAACAAATGAGTGAAACTGGATTCAGACAAATAAACCTGTGTGAGTTCATTTAACCTGGTTTTAATTTCTGTATTGAGAGTGACCAATTTAGGACTGTAATGTTGGATAATAACAAGGAAGGTTTTGGTATGCTTTTTGTGCTTCTACGATTAGATCTGTTTCAATTAAGGAAGAACAGGCATCATTTTTTTAGGTTAGCCAAAAAAAAATGAAGCTATTTTTTGTTCTGTAAGTTTATATTTTTTTATTTAGCAAATTTGATAGGTTCGATAAAATCAAATTCTCACCTGATACTGAAAATGACATTTAATCTGTTAATTGGGGCAAGAAATGGCCTGTTAATGTTAACGTCTCCAAAACGCAACTTCTCTTTTTTAATCGGTGATCGGAAAATTCGGTAACGGAAGATTCGGTAACGGAAGATTCGGTAACGGAAGATTCGGTAACGGAAGATTCGGTAACGGAAGATTCGGTAACGGAAAATTCGATAACGGAAGATTCGGTAACGGAAGATTCGGTAACGGAAAATTCGGTAACGGAAGATTCGGTAACGGAAGATTCGGTAACGGAAAATTCGGTAACGGAAGATTCGGTAACGGAAGATTCGGTAACGGAAAATTCGGTAACGGAAGATTCGGTAACGGAAAATTCGATAACGGAAAATTCGGTAACGGAAGATTCGGTAACGGAAAATTCGATAACGGAAGATTCGGTAATTTTGACAAGGTAGGAAAATTCGGTAACTATGAAATAAAAGTCGATTGAAAATTGATTTTAGGGCCGTTCTGGAGTGGGGATTGGGGGCTAAAGTCCCTCCAATATAGGGGAGGGGGCTTAGCCCCCTAAAACTTCCATCCAGAAAGTACGGCCCTGTTATTGTCGCAGTGGGGTTTTATCTGCATTATAACCCATTTAATTTTTACTTAATACTTATTGAAACGTATTGATGGGGGTATCCCTGGTTTTCTTGTAGTTGGGTTTTATCTAGACACTACATAGTTAATAATACTTGTTAAAAAAATAATGCAGAAAGAGGCTTATCCCCTTAAGCCCCCACTTCTGTAAGTACGTTCCTGGTATTGTCGTAGTGGGAGAACCTTTTTTGCCTTCATTCGACATTACACTGAAGCTAACCTCCAGGAGAGTGACTAATTGCGCTTTCTCAGGTTGGGGTTGAGGACACATGGCACAGTGGATAAAGGCGTTGGTTAGATCCGGTGACAGACCCAAAGAGTGTGAGTTCAATACCCGGTCAAGGCAGTGGAGAACTTTCAGAGGGAAAATTAGCAGGAGATAACTGATAACTGACATCCATCAAACATGGGTCGTGGAACTAGAACAGTCTACTCCAGTGATCGAAATAAAGGGTTCGATTCGAAATTCCAACCACCTGAAGAAGGCCGAAGCGTACAACGGCCGAAACGTTGAGACAAATATGGCGACAAAGATGAGGACAATAGTCCGACTAATGTAAATACTGTACATAATACCTCATCACAGAAATATAGACAGACCCCAAATCCAAAGAATTTACAATGTTTTTGATCCTAACCTGTCATCTCGGTTCCAGTCACTTAACGTAGCTTCCCTGTGACTTTTCAATAAATATTTTAATGGTAACTGTTCTGATTAGCTTTTCTCTTTGCTGCATCAACTTTATGATATTTAAGTGCAGTACTAGATTGGCAGTTAGGTCGACTTCTTTCAGAATTGATGACATAGTTAAGAAGGTAAAAAAGTTAAAAGATGTTAACTTCTTATTTAAAACTTTGTAAATGCCTCCAATAGAATATAAAAGACATTTATTGTTAGAGGACTCGTGAAAAAAGAACCAGGTGCTGCAAACTTGGATGTGCGGGTGGTGTAATGAATAACGGCTTGGAATTAGAAATCGGAGAACCGAGTTCGAATTCCAGTCGGGTTCATTATATTCACTTAGGCTCAACTACCCTTGGGAAAGAAAGGTATAGATTCACCTGCAAAAGGTTGATAAACAGTAAAAACGAACAAGTCAAGCTTAAAAAAAGAAAAGCAGGAATTATTGGCTCGGAACGTTGAAAGTTATAACCCTGATGTATGTTGTCTCCAAGAAACCAAAATCAAAGAAGGGCTTGATATTAATATCAAAATATAATTAATATCAAGCTTTGTGTACCTAGTTAATGTGAGTAAGTGTTGTTCCCGGCCACATCTTTAGTTATGATCCAAAATGAGATTCCCAACCTCCCCAGTTTGTTTTTGGCCCTCTTTCATCTCGAATGAGTCAGCTTTATTGATTTCCCATGTCCGTCTATATTTTCTCATTTTCATTTCCCCCGCGAGAGCTTCTTGATTCTGTCGTAGAGCAGAATACAGCGGCCTCTCCTTTTTAAGGGTTGGACGGGTCCTACTAACATCAGTTAGTTTTATGTTTACCTTGTTTTGATATTTTCTTTGTTTATGGGTTCATTCCCCTCCCCTCTCATTTGCATTCATCCGTAAGCTTAATGTATAAATTTTATTATCATCAAATTTAAAGTCACCGGGTGCGTTTTTTTTGTAGGACCCGCTGAGAGGATGCGGTATTATGGTGCGTGGAGGATTGATTGGTGACGGACGAGTTTTTGTGGTGAATGAACGAATTGTAACGAGTGAATGGGTCTTGAATCGGATTACCTAGGTATAGGATAGTCAGTGAAGACTAGCCTAGACTCTTTCCCCTCTTTTCGGCCTTGTGCCATAACTGTATTTTTTATACAATAAATATAAATATCAGAGTTTGTTAGAAATTTCCAGAAATAGTTTTGTCATCAACAATACGAATTGGAAGAATGACATTCATAGACATTGAATGAGCAACAAGTGTATTCTTATGGGACAATGATATTAAAAGAATTACCAATAAAATTACATCGTTCTTCGTAAAATAAACTTTGAAGAGCATGGAAGACCTGCAGCAATTTTCTTGAGTTTGTACAAGATTTTGAGAGGTTTGCAGAGGACTGATAAAAGAAATTTACAAAGTTGCACATTTTGTTTTAGAACGGGTTAACCCCGGAATTCGTCTTTTGTGTCTCGTCATCCGCTTGTCGCAGTTAGTTCCTCCTCAGTTCTTTAATCCTTCAACAGGGGTCTCTCTCCCCTGGCTATAAATACTGGCTGACCCTTCTCTCTCTCTCCCTTTTCCGACTTAGGCCTCGGGCCGCTACCTCGCGCGGAGACGAGGTAAAATCTCTCTCTTTTTCCACTTACACCAATATGTGACCTCTTACAGATACAGCGTTTCCCAAATTCTGGGAACGCGCTAAGAACAATACACGTACGTACGAACACTTACAACACACGCACATAATTTCTCCATACAAACTCTATGTAACAGTCCATGTCTTTGTTTAACTTGTTTTGTTATTAATATATATTTGTTTACCCATGTATATCGGTCTTGTTTGTTTTCTTTGGATCTATTTGGAGAAATTATGTGCGTGTGTTGTAAGTGTTCGTACGTACGTGTATTGTTCTTAGCGCGTTCCCAGAATTTGGGAAACGCTGTATCTGTAAGAGGTCACATATTGGTGTAAGTGGAAAAAGAGAGATTTTTACCTTGCCTCCACGCGAGGTGACGGCCCAAGCCTAAGTCGAAAAGAGAGAGAGCGAAGGGTCAGTCAGTATTTATAGCCAGGGGGTGAAAGACCCCTGTTGAAGGATTAAGGAACTGAGGAGGAGATAACTCCGACAGATTCATCGTCAAAATCGTTGTGTTATTATTAAGAGGAAAGACCAAAGGATTTTTTATTATTATTAGATTATATTTCTGTACCCTTTTTTAAACGTTCGAAATTTTAGCTAAAAGTTGTTTTGTTTTTTTGCGTAAGGGGAACCAAAGATTAGTATATGATTATCTTGTGAATAAGCTGCATTTTTATGAATAAAGTTTGCCTTGTAGTGAACAGAACAAGATCTAGATTTAAAATTCAAATGCTAAGCACTGACTCATTGATTTTGTTAGAAATTAAAAAGACTCGAATTTACAAACTTTGCTTAACACACACGCAGAAGCACATCCAAAACAAAATTCGTGAAATTTCACGAGTTTTGTTTTGGATTCGCTTTTGCGTATGTGTTAAGCAAAGTTTGTAAATCAATGAGTCAGTGTTTAGCATTTGAATTTTAAATCAAGATCTTGTTTTGATCGCAACAGCTTCTTAAATACAGTATTTATTCATTTACTTTTGAATGAGGATTGCTTAAGTTAAATATGTTATTTATTTTTTAATTAGGATTCATTTTGGAATTCGTTTTGGAGTCGTAAATACGAAAAATATACTATAAAACTGATATTTTCTTTTTATTACAGCCGATATAGTTTTTAAAATTCTTAAATAAACATTCGTTAATCCTAGATAAGTAAAAATAATAAAACTAGGTACCTCCAGGGAAATATGATACGCAAGGATTAAAATGAATTTTTAAAAATTAAAAAATCTTTCTTGAAGCTTTCATTTTAGTTTCAATTTCAAGCTAATATATTAAATTTAATATTTCTAGTAAGCAAAATTTTATTTTAAAACAGAATTTTCATACGGTATTTTTTCTTTTGCATTTGTTGCATCAAAGTTAAGAAACATTCTAATAAAAATATTTTGTAAAAAAGAATTAAAACTAAAAATTAAAATACAATCAAAAATAACTAAAAAACTGGTTAATAACAAAATTGGTAAATAAATTCTTCTTTGAAGTCTACATTTGTCCCTTTAACGTTTAGCACCCTGCATTATGTATATTACTTCCCTTTCTGCTGCATTCTTTTTCAAGGTCTTGTTTTATGTTGTCATAGCAGGATATGACAACACAACTATGAAATTCAAGCACCCTATAGGATCAGACTCAGCGTCAGTGGCAGAATAAACTTTCTGTACAGCAAATGAAGTCACATAGAGAGAGATAAAGGTTAATTTTACTTTTTACATCAATAAAAACCAATTTCTTTGAATTCTGAGTTCAACTGGAAAGCATTACGGCCAATGTTTTCACACCTACACCACTTGTGCGAATTAATTGAAACAAAACGAATAATTACGTTATATTTTAAAAAAATTTTCAATGAAACATGACGCAGTGCACATGTTAGTACTTCGTATGTCCATTCTACGGAGTCGTTCCTCGCAGATTGACCACAGATTCTCGATTGGATTTAAATCAGGAGAGTTTCCGAGCCAGTCTATAGTAATTTGATTTGCTCACTGGTAAGGCTTGTCAGTGTATTCATGCAGCGTTATAATTTTCGTAAGCTTCTTTGGAGTAACGTCCATCGCAGACAATGGCCGTAGGACAACTAATCGACAGTCGAGACAATAGTGCATGGGCGTAATGAAAATCTGATGCAATCACGGATGACGCAATATTTTTCAAGGCCAAACAAATTTCATCATAAACCCTGATAATAGATTCATATTACTACACACCATTGCAAACTACCTAATCTGAGGAAAAATAGAAATTGATTACACCCTGTCACTCCAGTGGGTCTAAAACTAACCGTATAGTGACAGAAAGGAAAATAATCGGTTGTTTCAATTAATTTGCACAAGGGTGTATGTGAGAAATCCATAACTTGGCACGAACCCTTTTATTTTGATTTTGATTTTGATTTTTTATATGTGTGTGTGTTTTGGGAAAAAGAATGAGGCTGATAGTGAAAGAAAGGATAAAGATATAACGGGTGGGTGGAGGGATACAATGCCATAAAATCAAAGAGTATTAAAAAAAAAGATTCTTGTGTATTGAAATTGTCCCATTTTCATTTCATACTCTTAGAGAAAATTTCCTCGGATTTCCCTGACAAGCTAAAGGAAAACTGTCCCGTGGAGCCTTTTCTTAAAAAAAAAACTTTAACATTCAGCATAAAAGTGTTTTTATCTTTTTAAGATACTAGTTAGTATTATTTTCTTTTTTTACCGAGAGTTTAAATCTAAATCAAATAATCCTTATATTAAAAGTCGGTACCTCCACAGATTCGCTTAAAAATGAGTATATAATGACGGAAAATAAAAAGGCCGCAAAGTTAATAAAAACAAAGTTTTATCGTCAAAATCTTTGTGATATTATTAAGAGGAAATACCAAAGTATTTTTTTTATTATTAAATTATATTTTCTGACTTTTTTTAAACGTTCGAAATTTAGCTAAAAGTTGTTTTTTTTTCGTAAGAGGGGGGACCAAAGATTAGTATAGGTTTTTTTTTTTTTTTCGGTGACAATCACATTAAATTGAAAATTCTTGCAAAAATGAAATAATTGTCAAATTTTAATGAAACTTTCATGAATTTATTCATGACTTATTCTCAAATGAATTAAATTATTTTAGAAAAGTTTCATTTTTTATAAAATCTTGGTAAACATAACTTTTTACGGCTGTTAACTCCGATTATTTAATTTTATGCCATTTTGACAAATTAAATTTTGTCCTGCTTAATGTTCATATTAGTTAAAAGCAGAACTCCTGGCAGAATTTAACTCATCAGAGTTTTTTTTATTAAAAAAAGGACCCCCATTTACCGACATTCTGCTCTGGATCGTAAAATAAAAGTAGGTACCTCCACAGATTCGCCATACCCAACTAAGGTTTTAAATGAATTTTTAAAAATGAAAAAAATTTCTTGTGGGTTTTTATTTTAGTTTTAATTTCAAGCTAATAGATTAAATTTATTTCCAATAAACAAAACACTTTACTGTAGGTATCTCCACTGATTAGCTAAAAAACTAATATATACAGATGTATAATCCCTTATAATCTTCCAATGGCAAAGGAACTCTCAATTGCGTCCCCAGACAAGGCTTTCATGCGCTTTCGACTTTCATTATTACACTGTATTAGCTATTTCCTTTTCCTTTATCGTTCCCCTTCTTCTCAGGACTGCAGTATATTAGACATAATCTCTGATAGTTATAGCAACGGCACTCTCTCTTCATCAATCTGCAAACATCTTTGTATTCGGTGATTTTCATACGCATTAAGACACATGGCGTAAACATTCTAATTGTTGCCGGTATTCAGAATTTTAAATTAAAACTAAATCTGCCATCTACAATGAGAAATGAAAGGTTATGCAGGATAGTATTAATTTCCATTGAAAATGAATGTGCTCAATCCCTCCCCTCTGGTGAAGTCGTAAATACATTTGCACATGCTAAGTCTCGAAAGAAACACGATATAAAATTCAGAATATTTTATCCCTAATGGTGAATGTATGAAAACGATCCAGTTTTTAAAAAGAAAAAAACTCATGTTGATGTTAAAAATGACCGCAAAACATTGTCGATTTCTTTCAAATGGAATCATCTATTTATGACAGGTCTCTAATCTTTATTTAGACACACTGGATTTATTTTCAGTTTTTCTACTTGAATTGTTTACCTATATTGCATATGATCCATTGTTGTACATAATTAGGTTACAATAAAATTTGTATTTTATATGAATTATTTTTAAACGAATCTGTGGAGTTACCGACTTTTTATATAAAGATTATTTGATTTAGATTTAAAATTTAGGTAAAAAAAAAAAAATGCTGACTTGTATCTTAAAAAGAAAACAATTTTATGCTGAACTGATATCAAAGTTTTTAAAGCAAAGCTCCATAGAGAGTTTTCCTTTAGTTTGACAGTGAAATCCGAGAGAAGTCTTCTCTAAAAATATGATATGAAAATGGGACAATTCCAATACCCAAGAATCTTTTTTTTACTACACTTTGATTTTATGGTCATTATAAATTTCATATTTATCTAATATTATTTATTTCATGTTTATCTAATATAAAAATATAATTAGATAGTCATTATTAATTAGATTGCAATACAATTTGTATTTTATATGAATACTAGCTTATGAAAATCAAGATGTAGTAGAGTGAGGGGGTCCTCGTATTATAGATTCAGGGTGCGGGGGACAGAAGACCTTTGCACTGGCACTGAGCTTTTGGAACTGATGCGAGTGAAATCTCAGACCTTAAGAAAGATGTTCTCGTGTTATACAGAATGAGTGTTTCACTGTGTTGATGTTAAATATTGCTGCGAAACATTGTTGACTTACTTACGATGGAATAATCTATTATGACATGTCTATAATTTCTATTTAGATACATCGTATTTATTTTCAGTTTTTCCAGTTGAACTATTCACCTATATTGGGCACCTCGAGGCGGTGTAATGGTTAGCAAGCTTGTCTCGCTAGAACAATTACGACTGAACAGTGAGTTCAATCCTCACTGGGTGCCCCATACTTTCGGCCGTGTGCCACATCTAAACTGCGCTTGGAAAATCGCTATTCATCTATATTGCATATGATCCATTATTCTACATAATTAGGTTACAATAAAATTTGTATTTTATATGAACACTATCTTATGAAAATCAAGATGTAGAGTGTGGGAGGGGCTGTATTATAGATTCGGGGTGCAGAAGAGCCTTGCAGGAACCCTGTGTTGACCTAAGTATCCTCTTGCATGCGCTCTATCTCTAATAGTATGCTATTTTATCCATAAATATCAAAAACTATATTTTTATTTTATTTTATTTTTTTTATATATATATATATATATATATATATATATATATATATATATATATATATATATATATATATATATATATATATATATATATATATATATATATATATATATATATATATATATATATATTCAGGTAAAATGAGAACAAATGGAGTATAATTCCACTGTCCATAACATTTTTTTTTAAAAAGAGGGCTCAATACAGAGTAGAGCTAATTATTTATTTTAGGATATTAAAACAAAACATGTTAAAAATTGCTACACAATGACAATTATGTTTCACCACTACAAATATGTCTCCTCGGGCGATGGTAAACTACTGGCGAGTGAACAATTAATTTAATTTCTAAAGCAGAATACTAGCTAATTTTCCGAGAAAAAAAAAACAGAATTAAAAATAGGCTTGTGCGCTTTACCGTGATTAACCAATTGAATGCGACCTACGCTAAATTCAAACTCATCGATTTTTTTTGTAATATAGGTCATATTCTTTTTTTTTTTTTTTTTAAATGTTGGTCTTCCTCGAACCAGACGACCGTCATGACTAGCACTGTAATAACAGTCTCTTCAAGATAGCTTGCATTACGTCACCAACAAAATTTTGAACGCTGAAATATTTGCAGTACGGGCCAACATCGAAAGGCAGTCGCTCGATCGAAATGCTGGCCACACTTTCGCACCGTACGTGTGTCGTCAGCGGCAAAGGAATCTTACATGGCACTGTCGGACGAAAAGCAGAATTTACCATTTCTTTACCGAAGAAATATCCCCTCTACTTAAAAATCAACATTCTAGCCCCAACAACACGGCCTTCGGAATCTTCCTCGAACCAGATGGCCGCCAAGAGTAATACTGTAATAACAGATCTTCAAGATAGCTTGCATTACGGGATCAACAAGATAAAATCCGGCGATAGTAAGGACAGTGACGAAAGCATCGGGACTTATTCGGCTTTCGAAATGCTTCCTTTTGATTACAGTATCCGTCCCGATGGAAAGGCGTTGGTCAGTTACGTGCCCAGAAATTCGGGATTTCATTACGTCCGTGTCCGAACTCATGAACAGGATGTCGATGGTAGTCCATTTCGCGTGCTGATCACTCATCCGACTCTAACATACCAAGATTCTCGTTCCACCTTCAAAAGAAGCTTTTCGTTGGACCCTTCCTGGACCGTGATAGATAACGATAAAAAAATTACTGTCCGAAAGAAACGGATATTACGTAGGACATTAATTGCTAGGGTCCTTAAGGATGAAGATAACAATTCGGAGTCTTCGAACGAGTCACCGTACAGAGACTTTTCAGATAAATTAGACGAACAAATTTAGATGCATTGTATATATTTTCAATTCTTCTAGTTGAATTGTTCAACTCTATTGCACATGATCCATTATTGTAGATAATTAGATTACAATAAAATTTGTATTTTTATATGAATACTGCATTATGCAAATTGAGATGGAGTAGAGTGGTAGTCGCGTATCATAGATTGTTGGGGGGGGGGGCGAAACATTTGTACCGGAGAGAGACTTTCTCTTCTTTAAGAGTTTTATCATATATTCAATAATAATAATAATAATAATAATAATAATAATAATAATAATAACAACAAAATTATCTCATAACTACATAAAGTATTTTTTTTTAAAGGCAAGTGGATATACCGTTAAACAAATACTATTTACTCCTGCCTCGAAAACAAATCTAGTGTCGCTGACAACACTAACCTGGCCGTTTGTCTCGAAAAGGACCTCCAGCCGGTTGTGGATTGGGGCAGGAATTGGCTGATTAACTTTAATGCCTCAAAAACAAAACTGCTCTCTATTACTCACCATAGAGAATATCCCTGCCCCCCCCCCATTAGAATGTCTGACGCTCAACTTCACGAGAGCACCTCTTTGCGACTGCTCGGTCTCACATCGTCCGTTGACCTGATATGGAACAAATACATTGAGTCGATAGCTTCGTCCACCGTAAGGAAAGTTGGCTCCCTGTGCCGCGCCAGGAAATTTTTCTCGCCGTAGTCGATCCTTCAAATCTACAAATCAACCATTCGCCCTTGCATGGAGTATTACTGCCATATATGGCCAGGAGTCCCTTCTATTTGTCTCAAGGTTCTTGATAAAATTCAGAGACGGATATGCAATGTAATTGGCCCTGATCTGGAATCTCGTCTGCAGTCGCTCTCTCACAGACATGCCGTCGCCTCCCTCTGTCTTTTTTACAAATACTTTCACGGTAACTGCTCCGATGAGCTGCTTTCGCTGGTTCCCAGACTTCATGAAATTAAGCATTCAACTAGGCTGGCATCTCGCTCACACCCTTTCACTGTCGAACCTGTTAAATGTAGCCGTCTCTTCTACTCCAATAGCTTCATGTCTCGCATTTCTCGTCAGTGGAACTCCCTCCCCTCTTCCTGTTTCCCTGATAGCTATAATCTCCAACTATCCAAATATACGACGTCTCCAGATGCCTTGATCTATCCCCTATCCTTCTCTTCATCCGTTCCTCTATCACTCCTATTTGCTCTCGCTCCAATTCTCTGTAACCCCTTGCGTGCTAGTGGCTTCCCGCCTTGCTTGGGGTGAAACGCTTAAAAAAAATATCCAGTTAAAGACTCTACTGAAATGTCTTCAAATTTTGGTCATTTACGCTGAGTAGATTCTCTGGGTATGCAGAGCTCTTTAAGAATCAAGTTTTCCAGTCAAAGACATCTTTTTACAATGTAACGTTCAAATAACGGGCATCACCCACCAAGGTCAAAGAATTTAATTCTAAGTCTCCTGCTGGTTCAAGATGTTATTCAAATGTAATGTCAATCGACGTCTCCAGATGTCTTGATCTATCCCCTATTCTTCTCTTCATCCTTTCTTCTATCACTCCTATCTGCTCTCGCTCCAACTCTCTGTAACCCATTGCGTCCTAGTGGCTTCCCGTCTTGCTTTGTTTGGTTTGGTTTATTTTGTTTAACGGCATATCAACCTCAATGGGTTATTTAATGCCGACATCATTTTTAGGATATATTCGTATGAATAGAATATGTATTCTTTGGTTTAGGTTGGTTTGGTTTATTTTCTTTAACGGCATATCAACATCAATGGGGTATTTAATACCGACACAATTTTTTATTGCTGGTAATATTTTGTTTTGTCAAAAATCTGTTTCTGGTAATATATTTTCTTCAAAATTGTTTTGCTGGTAATAATTTTTTCAAAAAATATTGCTGGTATATATATATATATATATATATATATATATATATATATATATATATATATATATATATATATATATATATATATATATATGGGGAGAGAGAGAGAGAAAGAGAGAGAAAGAGAGAGATAGACATATATACAGAGAGAGGGAGATATATATTTATACATATATATAATATAAATATATAATATATATATATAATATAATATATATTATATAATATAAATATATAATATAATATATATTATATAATATAAATATATAATATATATAATATAATATATAATAATAATATATTCATATAAAATTATTTATATATATATATATTTATATAAATTTATATATATATATTTATATAAATCATATATATGTATATATATATATTTATATATATAATAAATACAATATATATATATATATATATATATATATATATATATATATATATATATATATATATATATATGGTCATAATGATAATAATGAGGGCAACATCTGTAATACAAAGTGTTGGTGATGATGAATAGACATTTTGCTTCGTACTAGTGGCCGTGTACTAAAACTAAGTTACGCTTTGTAAAAAATCAACCTCACTGCTACTACCATTGCAACCAATACTAAATTGTATTACTACTAATAATAATATCACTCAAAATAAGACGGTAACTGGAGAGAAGACGACGAAAAAGAAGAATAATGGAGGAGGGGGTTGACTAATTTTAAGACTACTCCCCCACTGCCTTTCCAGTATTAGCAGCCACAATAAGAAGAAAAAGAAGAAGAAAAGGATGAAGAAAGAGAAAAAGAAGAAAAGAAGAGACTACAGGGTCCCAAGGGATCGTTTCTCTGTCAGAAACATATGGCAGGCTCTATCATGTTGTCGTAACCCGAATTTCGAGGGACGAAAACGAACTGGGACGGTGGGGGTGTTGAAGGGAAACGCTGTTGCTTTAACCTAAATAAAAACTAAACCAGTCTCTCTCTGTGTCGGCGCGCACCGACAATTTTTTTTTTCTGGTGGGTACGGGATTCCTAAAAAAAAAAAAAAAAAAAAAAAAAAATGAAAAAAAAGAAATGTAAAAAAAAAAAAAAAAATGAATAAAAAAATAAAGAAAAAATAAGAAGAAGAAGAAAGAATTGGTTCAGGTTAAAGCGGTAAAAATGGGTGCTCAGTCAGTTTTGAGTTCGATCCTTAGTGGATGCTCCATAAAGCCAATATTTCGAAAGCTGATTTTCAAAGCATGTCGCTAGGCAGTTGAGAGATTGTGTAAGACTAAAGTAAACCTATCTTGAATAGAGTGAAGTAAATTTATCTGTAGGGTCAAAATCAAAATCTACGGCTGCTATACAACGCATCTCCCCATATTTTACCGCCTCTTCTTATTGATAGTAAATATCCACAGATGAACTTTATATTATAAGAGTGATGACAATTACCTTATTTGTCGGCCTATTGGATTCGGGGCTTTCCAAGAAAAATGCATCAGAAATTACCCTGCGCTCAATAATGAAAAAGAAATAAGATAATAAAAAACTTCAATATTTACAGTATTCGGACTATTGTCCTCATCTTTGTCGCCATGTTTATTACAACGTTTCGGCCGTTGTACGCTCCGGCCTTCTTTAGGTGGTTGGAATGCCGAACTAAACCCTTTATTTTATTTGTAAGATCCTTTTGTTTTACTTTGCTGTAGCTACCATTGCTAATGAGGTCTTCCAGCTTTCTTGTATAATCTGATTTGTCCATCACTACAGTCGCATTGCCTTTGTCAGCCGGTAGTATGATGATGTTTTCGTTCCTCTGTAGGGATCCGATCGCCAGCCTCTCCAGTTTTATTATGTCAGACCTGGACGGCGTAGCCTTCTCCAAGGTCTGTCTCACCTTCCATCTCAGTTCATCCGCCTGAGCCTGAGGGATGTTCAAGGCCACCTCCTCGACTCTGGTAATGATGTCCAAGTATGGCACTCGCCTGATGGTTGTGGCGAAGTTGAGACCCTTATTCAATACTGACTCCTCAGAGACACACAGCTGATATTGGCTGATGTTGACTACTGCTTTCACTGGTGGGTGATGGACCTTCTGATCTTTCAATCTGTTTAATTTTTGTACTTGGCGAGCCTTGACTACATCGAATTGAAGGATTTATTCAGGTCATTTTGGATCCTTCCCCAGTCTTCTATATTAGTAATTCTGTTGAAGAAATCCTCGAGCCTCTGGGAGATATGAGCTTGTAGTCTCTGTTTTATCCAACGATTGTACTGGATTCTCTCTCGGACAAGGGCGTGTCCCGCTTTCTCTGCGACCAGATGGGCTCTCCTTGAATTGACGGGAAGTCTTGTGGCCAGGTCTGAAATATAGACAGATACTGAAAAAATATAAATATACAATCAATAAACATCTATATGAATGCATATAACTTGTCAGACAATAGTAATGAAAATAGGCACTGAGGAATGTAACAGCTGTTAAAACTTTAATAAAAACGCAGTTGTTTTAGATGTTATTTATTGTAAAAATTAAAATAATTAAGAATTCCTAGGTCTTTGTTTAATCCTAAATTGTGGGTATTAAGTTTTAGAATGTAATTGAGTAGTGGATCTAGGAAGGCTGCGTGAATATTTAAGATTGTGCTGTAAATAAAATATGCAATATCCACAAACATAAACTATAAGAAATGGCCAAATGCTAACGATATTCTATCACGACAAAAAATACATGTTTGAGACAACAGATTAAATTTTATATACACAATTTACAATTTCTTTGTTTGTAATGATGTGTTCAAAGGTATATTTTAGAGAAAAAGTTCTTTGCTGTTTCGGAAATGCAATGTCTAAAAAGTTACCTGCCTTTGATTCAAAAGGTTGACTTTAACTTAGACAAAAGATTTTTCGATGAAATATATTGAGTGAAAATTTTTTCTAATCTCTCATAAAGGAAGTGTGTTTCTTTGGTGGCACAATTGATTAAACTTTTCTATGGCGGTATTGTGAATTAAAGGTAGAGGCTATAAAAGCGCATCTGACATTGCCTATAAAACGATTAGGTAAGTTGAAATATTGCGCTTGTATTAGAACAATTAGAGTTGTCCGTAATTGTCTTTCTGGGATTGTTAAATCGGAGTTATATGATAATCTCCGCAACATAATCTTATATACCACTAGACAACCTGTGACCCGTTGGGTCAACCTTGTATTTACTGTTTACATTTAGTTTCATGAAGAGTTTGTGAAAGTAGGGATATTTTAAAAATACATTTATTTGCAGTTATTGAACTTGCTTTCAGCATTAAAAAATTGTCTGTTTAAAGGAAGTTGAACAATAAGAGCTTGAAGTGTCAAAATTCGGAGTGTTGGGATTCGATACAATAACAAAATATTGTTGCGGGGCTGCGTGTAATTCGGCCGTTTAGAATAATCAAACGATTTTCATTGAAAGAATAAAATTCAGTAGAAAAAAAACAACGTAGTTTCAACAAATGAACATTAATATCACGACAAGAATACAAGCAACTGGTTATAGATTGAAAAGTAATATATTTTTGTTTCGGTTAATAAAATCCTGAAATAAAATATAAATTCTCTTTTTGTACGTGTGCGTGGATCATAGTAAAGAGGATACAAGAGATAGAATTTGTTTCTTACTGTCTTACGGTGTTGCCGGAGTCTGAAGCGGTTTTATTTTAAGTTTGCCAGCGCTGTCGCTTTTAGCATCAGTTCACAGGCGAGAGTGGCGTGGACCCTGATGACAGCTGTGCTTTTTCTATTTGAAGCCGGATTTCGTGTGTTTTATACACTTTCTCGTAAGAAAATCTACACCATCCCCCACTTTCTATACGATAATAAATTTATATCTTTCTTTTCCCCACTTTCTATATATGACGTCTGGCACACACTCAATATACAAAGTTCGCAGAGCTTTATATAGTAATAAATTGAAAATCTTTGAAATTCAACGAACTATGTAAAGAAGACTATAATGCTTTGTTCATTTAAAAATGTTCATTTTTATAATTATCGACGCATAACTATCTTAACTTACCATTCATAATCTATTTCTTTTGTCCGAATTTCTGGGAAGAGGAGTCATCATTATTTACACAACGTTTCCAGCCTTCTTCAGGTGTATATCGATCTGCGTGACGGATATACACCTAAAGGCTGGAGGACACAAACAACGAAACGTTGGGATAACAACAACAAAAATGGGGACAAAATATAAATAGTGTAAATAATGATCGATTTTTATTGTTTTTTTTTTTCAACGCTTTTCTTTAGTAAAAACTATAATTGAATTTCTAGAGTCAAATTAATTAAAATTTACATCTGGAGTCATAGTAAAATTAAAGTGAATTTATATAGTCACATAATGCATTTCTGTAGTAAAATGATTACTATGCATTTCTTTAATAAATCCATTAGTAATGCATTTTCATTATATCTGTGACACGTTGCGCCTTCTCAGCTTACATGAAGTGGAAAGACTCTATTGAATCCATTGCTAGGTCAGCTGCTAAGAAAGTTGGTTCATTGTGTCGTGTGAGACAATGTTTCTCTTTAGAATCTATCTGACATATCTATAAGTCTACCATTCGTCCATGCTTAGAATATTGCTGCCACATATAATCCGGTGCCTCTGCTAATTACCTTGAGCTCCTTAATAAAATCCAAAGAAGAAATAGCAATATTATTGGTCCTGATCTGGCGCCTCGGCTTGAGTCACTCTCCCACCGACGTAAGGTCGCCTACCTGTGTTTTTCCTATAAATGTTTGTTGTTAAGGAGGACCTCCTTTCTCGTACTTTTCGTTTGTGGCACTCTCTTCTGGCTCCATGCTTTCCAGCCAACTCTAATCTGCAAAGATTTAAATGCAATGTCAGTCGCTATCTAATGTCCTCCTGATGTCTTCTTTCCTGTTCATTATTAATGTATCTGTTCCTAATTCTTTCCACACGCTGTAATCCCTTGTGTCATAGCGTCTTTACTGCCTTGCGTGGGGTAAAACTGATGTTAAAAGAATCTATAATATTCTTATTTTTCTAGCAACGTTTGACATAACTACTCAACCTATCTAGTAAACGTTTCATCATCCCAGAGCAGAAACTAAATTTCTAAAGTCCTGATGAATGGTTTTTAACGTATATAAATATAGGTTGAAAAAAAAGCAAAGGTTGATAAGATAGCGAGAGTTACAAAGCACTGCCCTGAATTCCCAATCCGACTCGTCCGCCACTACACTCGACCGTGTAGTGCGTACCGGCCCTGCATCAGTATACAACGATTTATTCGAACTGATTATTTAAAAAAAGTTTTCGAAATTTTCAGAATAATCCATAATGCGATAGACATCGAAAGAATGCCGTAGAGTAGAACGTGTGAAAAGGTTGTGACGATAACAACCAGGAATAAATCAGTTCACCATATGATGTAATGGAATAACCTGTCACTGATGGGGGTGACAGGTTATTCCACTACATCACCCCCCCCACCAAGGCTGATATCCTTGTCCTTGGGAGCCGTTAGTCTCTGAACAATTATTAGACATTTGAATAAATCTTTCGAAATCTCGTCTATTTTGAAACGATATTAAGGCATTTGTAACTTGTGTGGAACAAGCTATCTCTTTCGTCGAATATCCTTTGATAGGGTTTTAATTGTTTCTTTAAACGAGACTTCTTCCGGTTTCTTTGGTAATATTAGGGTAGAGTATTTTGTATTTTCATCCGTCCCCGTTTTTTTGTAATAAAAGGGTGACTTTTTCCTCGTCTGACCAGTCTTGGCATCTGTTTGTAAATATAGATTCGTATCTTTTGAAATATACCGGGAAGGTAATCCCATTGTCCGAGTCATAATGAAATTCCGTCAACGAATTTGCAATAGTTTAGTCACTCATGGGGGTGACAGGTTATTCCATTACATCACCATAATATGATTATGGAATCATTTTTTTTTTTATCGCTAAAATTTGTTCTGGATAGAAATGTATCCGATATATAGTGGGGAGATTATTTACATTATTCGGACTATTGTCCTCAAGGACACATGGCACAGTGGATAAAGGCGTTGGTTAGATCCAGTGACAGGACCCAAAGAGTGTGAGTTCAATACCCGGTTAAGGCAGTGGAGAACCTTCAGAGGGAAAATTAACAGGAGATAATTGATAACTGATATCCATTAAACATAGCACGTGGAACTAGAACAGTCTACCCCAGTGAGCGAAATAAAGGAGGCTCAGTTGTAACTGGCGGAACTAAGGAATTTTAGCATGATTGTGATTATCACTAACCTGCCTGCCATGTCTTTCATCAGATGTTTCCAAGGACCATCCTCTTCTATGGTTTGCAACGTCTGGTAATCTCCTTGATAAAGTCCGACTGTCATCTTCTGCAGCTCTTGATCTCTTCCTTGCTGTTTCTGCTTCTCTCCGTGATGAGGTTTCACTGTCAATCTTTGTGTGCACCTCCTCTGATGTTTAAGATGTTCTTGATTTTATCTGTCTTGCAGTACTTGCTTCTCTCCTGGCTTGTACCTCTTCTGATGTTTCCGTTGCTCGAGCGGTGGATTGCAGCATCTGCTTGCACCCTAGATTATGCCTCCGCTGGTGTTTATTTTGCTCTCTTCCATCTTTGCCTTAGAGCTCTGGTGTATGTTATTATCCATATGATTTTGAAGAAATAACTTACAATTGCTCAAATCACTCCATGGAACTTCATAACCTCACTTCAATTATTCAGGATACAAAGACCGATTTGGTCCGATATTCCAATTCAGGCTGAAAAACGGAATTCTCCAAATTCCAAATTCCGTGGAACTTCAATTGATTTGAGTTCTTCAAATCACAAACTTTGCGGATCTTTAAAACCTCACGTCACGAAACCTCTCACTTTAACTCTTAAAATTGATTTCCTCAATTCACAAATTTTGGAGATATCTTAAACAGAATTTAAATAAAAAAAATTTAACTTTAAACTTACTTTAAACTCAGTATAAGTTAAAACTTTTAGAATCAAGAATTTTTTTCAGTTATTTTAAAATTTGGATTTTTTTAACTGTTCTTCCCTCATCCGGAGACAAATCCTAATTCAAGCACCACGTGAAGCAGATTTTCAATCCCGGGATCATCCTGGATCCAAAAAGATATATTTCTATGTAGAGCAAGTTTACACCGAGTTAGAGGGGGTTTCAGATACACGGAGGGACATTCAGGATTTACCGTTTGTCTATTTAGAATTATTTAGTATCTGTTTATATTTCTGAGATGAGGTATTATGCACACTACTTACATTATTCGGACTATTGTCTTCAGCATTGTCGCCGTATTTATTACCAAGCTTCGGCCGTGGTAGACTTCTTCAGTATCTGTCTCTATTTCTGAGATGAGGTATTATGTACACAATTTACATTATTCGGACTATGGCTTCATCTTGTCACCATATTTATTTCAACGTTTCGGCCTTTCAGTATCTGTCTCTATTTCTGAGATGAGGTATTATGTAAACTATTTACATTATTCGGACTATTGTCCTCATCATTGTCGCCATATTTATTTCAACGTTTTGGCCTTTCAGTATCTGTCTGTATTTCTGAGATGAGGTATTATGTACACTATTTATATTATTCTGAATATTGTCCTCATCTTTGTCGCCATATTTATTTCAACGTTTCGGCCTTTCAGTATCTATCTATATTTCTGAGATGAGGTATTATGTACACTATTTATATTATTCGGTCTATTGTCCTCATCTTTGTCGACATGTTTATCACAACGTTTTGGCCGTTGTACGCTCCGACCTTCTTCAGGTGGTTGGAATGTCGAACTAGAACAGTCTACCCCAGTGAGCGAAATAAAAGGGTTAAGTTCGACATTCTAACATCCTGAAGAAGGTCGGAGCGTACAACGGCCAAAACGTTGTGATAAACATGGCGACAAAGATGAGGACAATAGTCCGAATAATGTAAATAGTGTAGATTTATTTAGTTTCGTATTTCTCGAGAACAAAATTTATTTTAACGAGATAAAACGTGATTTACGATAAGCATTTGAATGCTTAATATGTATTTTAACTGTATTGTTCGGATTAACATGCAACCCCCCATATGTTTGTATGTATGTGTGCGTGCGTGCGTGCGTGCATGTGTGTGTGTGCGTGCGCGTGTGTGTGCGTGTGTGCGTGCGTGTGTGTATGTATGTGTGTGTGTGTGCCTGTATGCGCACGCGCGTCTCTGTGTGTGTGAATCCAACAGGTTTTTCATTTCCTTCCTTATAAATGTTTTGTGATGTCAACGAACACTCGTTGCCACTTTTGTGATGCAAACGAATATTTGCTGTCATTTTCGTAATGCTCGTTGTAGTAGAGACTTTGTAATCGCAGATACAACTTATAGTAACGCCGTTGAACAATACTGGTATCAGACGCCTTCGAATATCACTCGCACTAATAGTACTTGCTCGATAACACTTGCTCGAATAGTAACCACCGAATAGTAATTCGTATAGTAGAGAATAGCGGTCCGTATAGTAATAGAGGATAGAGTAGAAATGGCGATCATTTAGACGTCACGTGACTTCCTACTTATGCATTTCTCCCATGGTCACATGATCCACTCAATTCAATAATGGGATCTCCTCGTTTGCTCACTGGCGACCTATGTTCAAACTCAAGTGTCGGCAGCGACATTCTTAAATAACAAAATGCCTCCTCTTCTCCAGAGTATCTTTGGGATTTCCCGGATTTAGGTCTACAGTTGGACGACAGATTTTCTAACAAGGAAATCCTCATGTTAGCTTGTCCACACAGTTTTAGAGGTGATAGATGTTACAATTTTTGTGTATCTATACTAGTGAGTAAACTCAAATGACTGGACTCACTTTATAGTTCCCCAAATAAAGGTTAACCAATGAGAAGGCGTAAAATATTCAATCCGTCTTATATAAAGGCGGCCATTTTGGTTACTCTCTACGAATGTCCAATGCGGATCTGTGAGAACCAAAGATGACCAGAACAGAAGAAAGAATTACGCTCTGCTACTGAAACGAGATATCCACCGCTAACCTGAACTACGCTTTCCTACTGTCTTCGAAATATTCACTGCCAACCTCTGGATTCTATACTCAAAGATTACCGTCATCATGAATAACAATACAGAGTATGTAAATATAAAATAAATATAAAATTAGACACTGGGATTAACACCGAGTGGTGATATTCTGTTTCTTGCTTCAACGAAATCTACGGTTCCTTTGTGTGTTGTGTGATGGCTCGACTATTGCTGGTTAATTGATAAAATAAACCGGAAATACCTGTTTTTACTATACGTAATGCCACATTGACCAGCATATATAAACAATCGCGCTAACACACACGGCTTGACTATTTCATTCAAACATGAAGCAGACTTTCACCACTCAATGTTGACCTCAGTGTCCACTCTTACACACACGCACAAACACGTGACTCCCAACACATATGACTTGACTTCCAACACACTTGACTTGATTATAACGATGAAGGTTTGTGATGAACCAGCTAAATGTTTCGGAAGGACTGATAACAGAAAAACTGGTGCATAATGTATTACGAAGTCTCCAAACAGAACTTCTCAAGTTTTTTATTTTATTCAGAGTTGCTCTTCTTCTAGACCGACTTCAAACTAAGCCAAAGAGCCTTCTGATGTCTTTCTCATGAACAACCAAGGCAAAATAAACCAGTCTTCTACTTAATCCATAGCTGGCGGGAAAGAATGGGTGGATTCATAACATATAAAAAGGAAAAATCGAGATGTATAAGCAGTCAATTGCTGATACACACTGACGAGTGGACGGAGTGATTTCTGGAAGGTTCGTCTGCGAAGCTCTGGAGTTGGGATAGTGAAGATAACGTCAATTAGCTAAGTGACAAACATTTTACTTGTATTAATTAAGGTATATATATATATATATATATATATATATATATATATATATATATATATATATTAAAAAGAAGAGAGAAACCGCAAACGTTTTTGATTGTAATGTGGATTTAACAAAAAATATTATGCTTCATTTTTCATAATTATGCTACACGTGTTTCCGGTCTCTTGACCGTCATCATGCAAAGTGTGGAGATTTACACATATTAAAAATAATTAATTTTTGCTTATGTTTTTCGATGCTAAATATTCTCGACATGAGACATTTCCTTTTTTGTGTGTTAGTTACCCAAATGTTTTTCTTGAACTGGCAGTGAAAAGTTCTGCGTGAAGGGTTATAAAAACAATTATGATTGGTCGAGAAATGATGAAGTAGCTATCGGCATTCTTATTTTTTAATGACCTGTGCGTTCTTAGATCTATTTCCATTTTTTTTGTGTTTTTGCATGCGTATATATATGTATATTCCCTCTCCATACATACACACTATCTTATTACGAGGAGTTAGTAAACACATTTGTACACATACACACATAGATACACACACACAAACAC
>OZ038499.1:14332184-14357184 GCA_964036315.1 Acanthosepion esculentum | reverse complement strand
TGCTTCATCTGATTTATTTTTCTTTGTTTTTCTTTCCTCTTCTGGGCTAGTAAGGGGATGGTTGATGCTACCCACCGAAGTCTCGTTCTTTTTCAGCTAACCACCCACCAATCTTAAAAAAAGTAGACAAAATTAATTGCTTTAAAGAAACTTTTAACACTTTCAAAGCCGACATATTCCACTTAGCACCAGTGAATAAATAACATCTCCAGAAATGAGGTGTTCGACATTGGTAGTCTGCGGAGAATAAAATGTAGATTAATTACCAGGGCGACGGTATTACTGGACGATTGTTTGATTTAATTCAATCGTTCCTATCAAATTATGACATGAATGTCGTTTTGAACGGGCTCGCTTCCAGATACTTTCACACGAACTCGGGTGTACCCCATTGCTCTATCCTGGGTCCTATGCTGTTTCTGACGTTCATCAATCATCTTCCTGGTGTCATCAGTTCCCAAATCGGCATTTCTGCTGATAACACTACCATTTACTCCTGTCTCAATAGCAAATCCGTCAGAGCTGACAAATTTAACCTGGCCGCTGCCTTTGAAAACGACCTCTAATCTGTGGTTAACTGGGGCAGGAAATGACTCGTAAATTTTAATGCCTCCAACACGAAACTGTTCTCAATTAATCATCGTAGAGAAACTTTCTTGCCTGCCATCATCATGTCTGATGCTGGACTCATGGTAAGAATTACACTGCCCCCCTTCTTGGCCTCACGTTCTCAGCTGACTTGAAGTGGAACGACTACATCGAATCAATAGCTGCATCTACTGCAAGGAAAGTTGGGTCACTGTGCCGTGCCAGAAGGTTTTTCTCGTCAAACTCCATCTTGCATATTTACAAATCTACCATTCGACCGTGCCTTGAATACTGTTGCCATATCTGATCTGGTGCTCCTGCTATTCATTTCGCGGTTCTTGCCAAAATCCAAAGAAAGATCTGTAATGTAACGTGACATGACGTGGCTTCCCTCTGTCTTTTCTACAAATATTTTCATGGCAACTGCTCTGACGAGCTTTTTTCCCAGTTGCCCGGACTATGAGCTGCTAGACTGGCATCTAGGTCCTACCCGTTTATTGTTGAATTAGTTAAATATAACCGCCACTTCTACTCCAGCAGTTTCCTTTCTCACACCTCTCGCCTGCGGAACCCTCTTCCGTTTCTTTGCTTCCCTGATAATTACAATCTTCAAAAATTTAAATGCAACGTCAATCGCCATCTTCATCTTTTTGAACGCCGTTCAGTCTTTATGCTTTGCTCGGTACCCAGCTATACCCAGTCGTTTCTCTCACCTTCACTTTCTGTAACCCCTGCGTACTAATGGCATTCCCGCTTTGCTTACGGTGAGATAATTATAAAGAAAACGGCAAGGGACAAATATGAAAAAAAGGAAAAGTCTGTTAAATTCGTTTAGTACTTAAGTAGCGATAACTTTGAGCAACGCCTTTTGGAACAGAATATTAAAGAAGCATTGTACAGAAGAGTATTCTATTTTTTAAAATTAACATCAAACAAGTTCTTCTTCCACCTGCCGTGTACCTTCTAGATGTAGGCGATCATGTCTCTCCACAATTTCTTGTCTTTTTGTAGCTCTTTCGTCTTTTTATTATTTCTTCTAAACCTTGTTCCACTATTCATTTACTCAAGCCCATTCTTCTTCTACATGCTGTTTCCCTTCAAGATATTGTCGATCATGGCTCTCCACAATTTCCTGTCTTTTTGTAGCTCTTTCGTCTTTTTATTATTTCTTCTAAACCTTGTTCCACTATTCATTTACTCAAGCCCATTCTTCTTCTTCTACATCCTGTTTCCCTTCAAGATGTTGTCGATCATGGCTCTCCACAATTTCCTGTCTTTTTGTAGCTCTTTCGTCTTTTTATTATTTCTTCTAAACCTTGTTCCACTATTCATTTACTCAAGCCCATTCTTCTTCTTCTACATCCTGTTTCCCTTCAAGATGTTGTCGGTCATGGCTCTCCACAATTTCCTGTCTTTTTGTAGCTCTTTCGTCTTTTTATTATTTCTTCTAAACCTTGTTCCACTATTCATTTACTCAAGCCCATTCTTCTTCTTCTACATCCTGTTTCCCTTCAAGATGTTGTCGATCATGGCTCTCCACAATTTCCTGTCTTTTTGTAGCTCTTTCGTCTTTTTATTATTTCTTCTAAACCTTGTTCCACTATTCATTTACTCAAGCCCATTCTTCTTCTTCTACATCCTGTTTCCCTTCAAGATGTTGTCGATCATGGCTCTCCACAATTTCCTGTCTTTTTGTAGCTCTTTCGTCTTTTTATTATTTCTTCTAAACCTTGTTCCACTATTCATTTACTCAAGCCCATTCTTCTTCTACATCCTGTTTCCCCTCAAGATGTTGTCGATCATGGCTCTCCACAATTTCCTGTCTTTTTGTAGCTCTTTCGTCTTTTTATTATTTCTTCTAAACCTTGTTCCACTATTCATTTACTCAAGCCCATTCTTCTTCTTCTACATCCTGTTTCCCTTCAAGATGTTGTCGATCATGGCTCTCCACAATTTCCTGTCTTTTTGTAGCTCTTTCGTCTTTTTATTATTTCTTCTAAACCTTGTTCCACTATTCATTTACTCAAGCCCATTCTTCTTCTTCTACATCCTGTTTCCCTTCAAGATGTTGTCGATCATGGCTCTCCACAATTTCCTGTCTTTTTGTAGCTCTTTCGTCTTTTTATTATTTCTTCTAAACCTTGTTCCACTATTCATTTACTCAAGCCCATTCTTCTTCTTCTATATCCTGTTTCCCTTCAAGATGTTGTCGATCATGGCTCTCCACAATTTCCTGTCTTTTTGTAGCTCTTTCGTCTTTTTATTATTTCTTCTAAACCTTGTTCCACTATTCATTTACTCAAGCCCATTCTTCTTCTTCTACATCCTGTTTCCCTTCAAGATGTTGTCGATCATGGCTCTCCACAATTTCCTGTCTTTTTGTAGCTCTTTCGTCTTTTTATTATTTCTTCTAAACCTTGTTCCACTATTCATTTACTCAAGCCCATTCTTCTTCTACATCCTGTTTCCCCTCAAGATGTTGTCGATCATGGTTCTCCACAATTTCCTGTCCTTCTTAGCTCTTAATAAATTTTGTGTTTTTGGTATTTTTTCTAAACCTTGTTCCGACATTCATTTACTCAAGCTCGTTCTTCTATGTGCCATGTCCCTTCAGGTCGTAGGCGATCATAGCTCTCCACAATTGCCTGTCTTTTGTAGCTCTTAATAAACTTCGTCTTGTTATTTTTCTAAACCTTGTTCCACTATCCCTTTACTCAAGATCATTCTTCTTCTTCCACGTGCCGTGTCCCTTCAAGACGTAGGCGATCATGGCTCTCCACAATTTCCTGTCCTTTGTAGCGCTTAATAAATTTTGTCTTTTTGTTATTTCTCCTAAACTCTGTTCTACCATCCATTTACTCAAGATCATTCTTCTTCTATGTGGCGTGTTCGTTAAGGACGTAGCGATTTACGGCTCTCCACAATTTCCTGTCCTTTGTAGCTCTTAATAAATTTTGTCTTTTGTTATATCTCCTAAACCCTGTTTCACCATCCATTTGCTTAAGATCATCAAGTATGTTATGCATTGTTTTCCTATGCCACTCTACCTGTCCTGTGAGTATCAGATTTTCCAAACCCTCCTTCCTCATTATGTGACCAAGAAACTTTCCTGATGTTATGTGTCCTTTTTTCCCCCATTTTCTCTAAAATCTCGTCGTTGTTCGGTCCATGGTAGAAGCGTAAATTTCTTGGGATGCGTTTTAAGAGGGGGACAGAAAATGCGACACCGAAATCCGAAGATTCAAGATTTCATTGCAAAAGCTAAGTAAGGTACTCAAAAATAGGAAAATCTCGTTAGAAAAAAGCGCTGTACTGTTATGTAATATCAATCTTCCTATATGTCAGCTAATGCGGGACAATCTCCTCACAAATGAAAACAAAATTGTCGTCCTGGGTATGACGATAAACTAAATCCGCATCCTGGGTAAGACGATAAACTACATCCGCGTCCTGGGTAAGACAATAAACTACATCCGCGTCCTGGGTATAACAATAAACTACATCAGCGTCCTGGGTATGACGATAAACTACATCCGCGTCCTGGGTAAGACGATAAACTACATCCGCGTCCTGGGTATAACAATAAACTACATCAGCGTCCTGGGTATGACGATAAATTACATCTGCGTCCTGGGTATGATGATAAACTACGTTCAACAGTAAGGCCTCTGATAATACGTTTTTGAAAAAAATAATCTTACCAGCTGTACGTTTTTGAAAAAATATTACCGGTTATATTTTTTTGAAAGAATAGTGTTGCCGGCTGTACTTTTTTGGAAAAAATAATATTATCAGCTATACGTTTTTTGAAAAAATAATATTACCAGTTATACATTTTTGAGGAAAAAAATATTAACAGAAATAGATTTTTGACAAAAAAGAATATTACCAGGAAAAAAAGAAAATAGTTTTCGGCATTAAATGACCCATTGAGGTTGATATGCTGAAAAACAAAACAAAACAAGACAAAATTGGAGGCAACAGAAATGTGGTTCTGCAGAAGAATGACAATGATAGCATGAAACTTCTTGGAAACGTAATGAAGAAAGTGGGCTTGGAGAATTTGAAACTCACAGGGTATATATAAAATAAAAAGACAGGGGAAGATATCGCGTCATCTACCCGACGAGCTTGTAGGGAGGGGTGACGGATGAAAAGCAGAAACGTTGCCAAGTGCTACAAGAGATAGGGCGTTATGGAAAGCCATGATCGCCCACGTCCTGAATGCATACAGAACACACGCAAAATGCAGTATGAGATCCACACCTCTACACCCACAGCTGATGTTTTAGCTGGCATCAGAGAGTCAATGAAACTCTCTATGGTGGCTTGATTTACATTTGAAATAAAGTATATATATCGCCATAAGATGGCCGGAGACTACAACTGCTGAAACGTCGTGAATATGACAACAAAGATGAGGACAACAGTCCAAACAATGTAAATAATGTAAATAGTTACAAGACCTCATCTCAGAAATATAGACTGTGAATATGGCAATAAAGATGAGGACAACAGTCCAAACAATGTAAATAATTTAAATAGTTACAATACCTCATCTTAGAAATATAGACTGTGAATATGGCAATAAAGATGAGGACAACAGTCAGAACAATATAAATAGTGTAAATAGTTACCCTCATCGCTGAAATATAGGCAGATGATGAGTGAACTTTAGTATAAACAGAACTTTCTGGTGACATCACGTACATGAATGAATGAATGAATGAATGAAGATACAAGAAAAACACTCTACATTATCTGATTCCAGTATTTCCATTGATGTTACGTATCACCGCAAAAATAGATTTTATCCCTTAAGATGAAAATCAGTATCAATATTGGCGTAAATGCAATATGAAATAACCATTACTATTTGCTAAATAACTCAACGAACTATTCGAGAAATCTCTGTAAAATAGCAACGGAACAAGAAGCCCCCCCCATATTAAATAAAGGATACTGTTTGAAATTCGCTGACGGTTACCCGGATCGACATGAAGCTGAGGATGCCGAAAACCACAACGGTCGAAACATTGTGATGACTGCTACTGTTTTGGCAACTAGGTCTCATCGTTATATTGTCGAAATAACTAGATTCAATCGTACGTTCTATTCTAATAGTATCTTTTCTCGCAATTCTCGCATCTGGAACTCTCTTCCAGGTTCTTGCTTTCCTGCCACCGACAATCTTCAAAAATTTAAATGCAACTTCAATCGCCATCATCTATCTTCCTCAGTCCTGTTCTTTTATTGAGCTTTCTCACTGCTAAAATCTTTTTCTTTTTCTTTCGCCCTCAGTAACCCCTTGTGTGTTAGTGGCTTTATTGCCTTGCCTGAAGTGAAACGATAAAAAATCACATCTTAAGATAAGACTGCAGGAACATTACAAAGCCGTAACACGAGGGGAAATAGAAAAATGAGGCTTGGCTAACCATATATTGAGAGAAAAGGAAGATAACCGCCCCCCTGTGGGGTGAGGTTGAAATAATAGACAAAGAAAATCACTGGAAATACGAAAACGTAAGGAATCAGCGCATATGCTAAGCCACAAAAATCTCCTGAGCCGGCCAAGCATAGGCATGAATACAATAGGGAGGCCAGTAATACGGAGTACAAGAGAAAAACAACAAGAAGAAAAAATGAAATATGAGCTCGGGTAAATAAGGTCACTGAGACATTAGGTTCATAAGTCCCCAGAATTCATTCACTGATATCTCCAAGGACACAAGATCCAGTGGATAAATTGGTTGAAATAATCAAATGACTCGACCCAAAGGGTTCTAAGTTCAATACCTGTCCACGGCAATGGTGAACAAAAATTTGGAGAGCTGAGTTACTAAAGGGAAATAACTGAAACTGAGTTCGGTTTGAAATTCCATCGTATATCACCTGAAGATGGCCGGAGCATACAACGACTGAAACGTCGTGAATGTAACAATAAAGATGAGGACAATAGTCCAAACAATGTCAATAGTGTAAATAATCTCTGATGATGTTTGAAGAAAGAAACACACTCTTACTTCCAAAGACGATCTCTCACCGCTAAGCACGGATGTTTAAATGCACCGCATAGTAAATGGTTGAAATAATCGAGTGACTCGACCCAAATGGTTCTAAGTTCAATACCTGTCCATGGCAATGGTGAACAAAAATTTGGAGAGCTGAGTTACTAAAGGGAAATAACTGAAACTGAGTTAGGTTCGAAATTCCATCGTATATCACCTGAAGATGGCCGGAGCGTACAACGACTGAAACGTCGTGAATGTAACAATAAAGAAGAGTACAATAATCCGAACAATGTCTCAGTGTCAATTATCTGACTTTAATTTAACTCTCTAAATTTATTTATTTTTTATTTTTTTATTTTTTTGTTCATCTCAACTGTAGTCAGTGGTATGAAGTTGAAATAATAGACAAAGAAAATCACTGGAAGATACGAAAACTTAAGGAATCAGCACATATGTTAGGCTACAAAAATCTTCTAAGCCGGCCAAGCATAGAAATGAATACAATATGGGAACCAGTAATACAGACAGGTACAAAAGAACAACAGTAAAAATGGTAATATTGTAAGATATTATATTTATAAATCCCCCAAATTCACTCAGTGATGTCCCCAAGGTTACGTGGCCCAGTGGATCAAAGCGTTGGTTGAATACTTTTGAAGTGAACAAAAACTTAGGGAGTTGAGTTACTAAAGCGAAATAATGGAAACAGAGATATCCATAAAAAACGCATAGAACGTGGAACTAGAACAGTCTACTCGCGTAGACTAAATGAAGGATTCTGTTCGAAATTCCTACGCATATCACCAGAAGATAGGCGGAGCCTAGAACGGCCGAAACGTCGTGAATATGCAAACAAAGACTAGGACAACAGTCCGAAAACTGCAAATAGAGTAAATAGTTACAATACCTCATCTCAGGAAATATAGACTGTAAATATGGCAATAAAGATGAGGACAACAGTCCGAACAATGTAAATAGTGTAAATAGTTACAATACCTCATCTCAGAAATATAGACTGTGAATATGGCAATAAAGATGAGGACAACAGTCCAAACAATGTAAATAGTGTAAATAGTTACAATACCTCATCTCAGGAAATATAGACCGTGAATATGGCAATAAAGATGAGGACAACAGTCTGAACAATGTAAATAGTGTAAATAGTTACAATACCTCATCTCAGAAATATAGACTGTGAATATGACAATAAAGATGAGGACAACAGTCTGAACAATGTAAATAGTTACAATACCTCATCTCAGGAAATATAGACTGTGAATATGGCAATAAAGATGAGGACAACAGTCTGAACAATGTAAATAGTGTAAATAGTTACAATACCTCATCTCAGGAAATATAGACTGTGAATATGGCAATAAAGACGAGGACAACAGTCTGAACAATGTAAATAGTGTAAATAGTTACAATACCTCATCTCAGAAATATAGACTGTGAATATGGCAATAAAGATGAGGACAACAGTCTGAACAATGTAAATAGTGTAAATAGTTACAATACCTCATCTCAGAAATATAAACTGTGAATATGGCAATAAAGATGAGGACAACAGTCTGAACAATGTAAATAGTGTAAATAGTTACAATACCTCATCTCAGAAATATAGACTGTGAATATGGCAATAAAGATGAGGACAACAGTTTGAACAATGTAAATAGTGTAAATAGTTACAATACCTCATCTCAGGAAATATAGACTGTGAATATGGCAATAAAGATGAGGACAACAGTTTGAACAATGTAAATAGTGTAAATAGTTACAATACCACATCTCAGAAAATATAGACTGTGAATATGGCAATAAAGATGAGGACAACAGTTTGAACAATGTAAATAGTGTAAATAGTTACACCACAATATAGACAAATGTTGAATGACTTTTAGTATAAATAGAACTTTCTGGTGACATCACGTACAGGAATGAATGAATAAAAAAAGATACAAGAAAGAAAGTTCTCCATTATCCGTTTCCAATATTACGTATCGCCAGAAAAATAAGTTTTACCCCTTAAGATGAAAATCACTATCAGTATTGACGTAATTGCAATATCAAATGACCATTACTATCGGCAATATTAAATATCATAATTAACATCGGTAGTCTTGAATCTATCGATATTAACTGAGCTAATCTAAGTCCGGATCAAAGCCACAAGTATGAGTCAACCATTTAGCATCGTGCTGTGACTAAAATAACAGTAATAGTCATCGGGCCAATCATAGCTTCACGGTCAGTGTCCCTTCTTTATTTTATCATTGATTTATTTTATTTTATTTCTTTTCTCTTTCTTCGCTTTCTTCTTCCTGGTTCTTTATTTCTTACTAATTTTCAGAAGCAATTTCTTTCTTTCTTTTTTTTCTTTTCATTTGCAATAGTCTTTTCTTTTCTCTTTCTTCTCGGACGGTATATCTGATGAACAGTAAAAAGCCATATTTTCTTCATTTTACTCTCTTTTTTCTCTCTTTCTTCTTCTTCTTGTAGTTGTTGTTGCTGTGGTTGCATTAGTAATAGTAGCAGCAGCAAAAGCAGCAGTATTAGGATTATTATTATTATTATTATTAGTAGTAGTAGTAGTAGTAGCAGAACTATTTTATTTCCCTTTTCCTTATTTTTCTCCAAGATGATTTTATATTGGTAGCAAAATTTCCTTTCTTTCTTTCTTTCTTTCTTTCTTTCTTTCTTTCTTTCTTTCTTTCTTTCTTTCTTTCTTTCTCAATATTATTATTATTATTATTAGTAGTAGTATTGGTAGTAGTAATAGTAATATTAGTAATAGTATTTGTAGCGCTATTTTATTTTCCTTTCTTTATTTTCTCATACTTCTTTGTTTCGTATTGGTAGTAAAAAGCTTTCTTTTTTCTTTCTTTCTTTCTTTCCTTCTTTCTTTCTTTCTTTGTTATTATTATTATTATTATTATTATTATTGTTGTTGTTGTTATTATTGTATTATTATTAGTAGTAGTAGTAGAGTAGTAGTAGTAGCACTATTTTCTTTTTCTTTCTTATTTTCCTTTCCTAGTTCTTTATTTCTTACTGATAATAAAATTTCTTTCTTTCTTTCTTTCTTCTTATTGTTGTTGTTACTGTTATTATTATTACTATTATTATTATTAGTAGTAGTAGCACTATTTTAATTTTCGTTCCTTATTTTTCTTCTTCTTATTATTATTAGTAGTAGTAGCACTATTTTATTTTTCTTTCTTATTTTCCTTTCCTAGTTCTTTATTTCTTTCTGATAATAAAATTTCTTTCTTTCTTTCTTCTTCTTATTGTTGTTGTTGCTGTTATTATTATTACTATTATTATTAGTAGTAGTAGTAGCACTATTAGTAGCACTATTTTAATTTTCGTTCCTTATTTTTCTTCTAATATTCTATTTCTTACTGGTGGCAAAATGGCTTTCTTTCTTTCTTTCTTTCTTTCTTTCTTTCTTTCTTTCTTTCTTTCTTTCTTTCTTTCCCTCAGTGTAGTGGCAATGTCTTCTTCCTCTTCTCTCAACTATGTCTTCCATGCTTCTTCTTCCACTTGACATAAAACCTTAGGGACATTTTCAAGCTCTGTAAGTGTATTTTTTTTTTCGTTTTTTCCCCCCATCTCTTTTCCTCCTGCCCTCCTTTTTCAGGAATCACCTATCATCACCTTGAAAAAAAAAAAAAAAAGGTTATATGAATGACGTCAACAGACTGGACCCAGACTTTGGGAAAAATAAAAGAATCAGCTTCATTGCGGAATTAGATAGTATTTACATAATGATATCAAAACAATTACAGTAAAAGAAGCAAAGAAACGCTAAAAATAATAAAATAAAAAACGATAAAAAACGATAAAAAATAATTTAAAACTTTTGCTGGACTTACTTTATGCGTCTGTGACGTTTCTCAAATGTACGTCTACCTCTGTCTGTATAAACATGGCAAACAGTAAAGAATGTATGTCCTTGTAATCTAAAATTAATGAGGCTCGTTATTAAACCGAAAACTTACACTGATATATATATATATATATATATATATATATATATATATATATATATATATATATATATATATATATATATATATATGAAGAAATATAGTCTTAAGATGTGCTATATTTATGGGATAAAGTGCTCAATATCAGAGATAGAGCGTGTGTAAATATAAAAGTGAACATAGAAGTCAACACTTAGAGGCGACAGTCTGTTTCATGCTAGATGCATTCGTCAAGCCACGAATATATATATATATATATATATATATTAGGCATATCAGGCTGAATAAATTACAGACATTATGTCTATTAATTTTTAACAAAATACATTCATACTGACGAATAGCCATCTATGTATTGATTTTAAAGGATGAGATAAATGTGCTATAGCTGTTTAAATTTGTTATTTTAATTTCCAAAGTACTTTCGATCTTCTTCCAATATCATTTTCAGTGGTGCAATTAGAACAAAAGTATATTTTGTTCATTAGTACAAGTATTTATACAAAGTTTTGCGTTGTTATCCATTATTTATATATAAGGGTAAGTGGTGCATTGTGGGTAGTCTATTTGGCGGTTATTTTACCGGCTGTCGTTTATTTGTTTATTTATTTGGGTTAAATTATTTTCTTGTCCTTATTTATTTTTATTTTTTATTTTTATTTTAATCGTTTTTTATTAACGTAGTAAAAATTTGTTTAGATCGCTTATTTAATAGTTTTGTTTTGGTTTGGGAAGGTAATTAAAGTTATTTATTCAATTTTGGGGTTGATTGCTGTAGTTTATTCTAACTATTATTTTGGCGGAAGCAGTTTTTAATTTGTTTATTACTTCATGTATTTATCTGGATTGATTATCTTTATTTGTTTTCTTCTAACGGTTAATTTATCGGGATCGGTTTGTTAGTTTATTTATTTGGATGAATTAATTTATTTACTTGTTTTTTATTATTTATTTATTATACCATATATTTTTATTTATTCTTTTTGGTTTTCGATTTTTAAGTAACGTAGTATTTTTTATCGTTATATAACAGTTATAGCTATTTTTTCGTCCGATTTTTGGTTTGATTTTTAGAATCTAACTGATATTTTGATCATAATGGTTTGTTAATTTGTTTATTATTTATTTAGGTTCATTGATTTTGTTTTTTATTTTTATTTACTTATTCTATTTCGTCTATTCTAACGGTGTGATTTGGTAATTTGTTTGGGTTAATTCATGTTACTTATTTTATTGACATTTTGTTCATTTATTTTATTTTATTATTTTATTTTATTTTTTTCAGTTTTCGATTTGTAAGTAACGTAGTAAAAATCAGTTTTCATGTCTGCATTTTGAGATGAGCTTGGATCTTTTATTTAATAATTTATTTTGGTCTGGGAAGGTAAGTTTTTGATTGGTTGTTGTAGGCTAATGATCTTTTCCTTATTTTCCAAGATATTTTTGGTGTGATGTGCGTTTTGTTTTTAATTTCCCAGATATACTTAGAAAGTATTGTGCTGTTTGCATATTTACTATTAGTGAAAGATGTTTTTCACAAATAGTAAATATGCGAACAGCACAATACATATATTATATATATATATATATATATATATATATATATATATATATATATATATATATATATATATATATATATAATATGGAGAAAACAACTGAAAAGTTGCATATTAAAAGAAAAAAAATTGAATTTCGTCAGAAATTAATTAAATAACTGTATTCAGAAGTTTGTTTTCAAGTAGCGTCCGTTGCGAGACGCAGACGTCACGTGATGTGGAATGCAACTGTGTTTGAATATTTCTAACGTAAATCTAACGATAATATTTTAGATGTTGTTTAAAAAGTTTTTTTTTGTAACTATATCTAAAGAAATTTTTTAACTATTGAAATATTTATACAGATTTAAAATTCCCAAGTCTTTGTTTAACCCTAATTTATATGTGTCTAATTTTAAAATCCAGTATTTCTCTTTTTTTCTGCGTGTGTATGTTGAACTAAAACCTGAATCTATCAATAAACATTTACAGTTGTCTAATGAGTGTCTTGATTGATTAAAGTGTTCAGCTATGGGGGAATAAGGATTGTTTTGACGTATGGATAGTTTATGATTGTTGAAACGAAATCTAAAATTAATTCCAGATTCGCCACTATATCCACTATTGGGACATATTGTGCAGAATAGATAGTAGATTATGTTATGGCTATCACAGGTGAGGCGAGGTGGATGTATTTTGATATATATATGAAAAAAATATATGTTTTGTAAAGTATTTTAGATAAGTAGTAGACATTCGTTTATTTCAAATTTATAACAAACTGAATCACGACAAATCAGGGAGATCACCAATCAAATTACGAATAGAGGCAAAGTGTCTGTGCCCACAATTATAAATGGTTCCGAGGTCATACCTTCCTCGTCAGAACCACTCCAAGGTGGTGTAATAGTTATCAAGCTTGTCTTGCTCGATCAATTTACGACTGGGTAGTGAGTTGGATCCATACTGGGTGCCCCAGGCACTAGACAACAAATACATACCAAAGACCATAGCATTAAATATTTCAAAGGTCTTTGACAAAGGATTGCTGTTCAAGCCCTTTCACTATGGAATCACTGGAAGAGTCTTCTCAATGATAATTTCCTTCCTAACGGGTATGTCCCTGAAGGTAGTCGTTTGCAGCCAGTCCTTCAGGTCGCTAGCATTTAATGCAAGCACCCCAAATAGGTCGCTTCACGGACCAGCCTTCTTTTTACCTTCCATAAATGATCTACCTATCCGATCATTTATGAACGAGAAGCGTGTCCGTTCAGCAAGCCTTCATTACACGATTTGTGAGAAATTTTAGAATTAAGCCAAATATTCGTCCAGAGACACTGTAGCCCTTGAGATTGTGGAAATGGCCAGCATACTAAACCTTAACGAAAGCCATTTATTCGTGACACAGTCATCGAGACAACATTCACAGAGGAGAAGAGAGATGTTCCAGGAGTATGAACAAAAATGTCCATAGACTGGAGATGCTTCATATCTATCTATCTATCTATCTATCTATCTATCTATCTATCTATCTATCTATCTATCTATCTCAGTCTGTTCCTATCTATCTATCTCAGTCTGTTCCTATCTATCTCTCTATCTCATTCTGTTCATATCTATCTATCTATCTATCTATCTATCTATCTATCTATCTATCTATCTATCTATCTATCTATCTCAGTCTGTTCCTATCTCTCTCTCTATCTCATTCTGTTCATATCTATCTATCTATCTATCTATCTATCTATCTATCTATCTATCTATCTATCTATCTATCTATCTATCTCAGTCTGTTCCTATCTATCTCTCTATCTCATTCTGTTCATATCTATCTATCTATCTATCTATCTATCTAATTTATATTTCCTGTTTGCATTACATATATTTAATACGTCTGATTCTAAAAGCGTTAAGGAGTTTCTTATGGTTGTATCGTGCGTAATTAATTTGTGAACATTACGATGACGTCAAGAGTTTGACTCCAGATACAAACAAAGGAAAAGGAAAACATAAACACATCCAAACACACATCGAGACACCCATATACAACCACGCACACATATATATATATATATATATATAAATCATACTGGAGGGTCAAGCAGCTGAGTTCTTAGAACCAACAGGCTACTCGCACATATGATTTGATTCTAATAGTGAAGGCTTGTGCAGAACCAACCACACTTTTTGGAAGAGTCAAATACAGCGAACTGGTGCATTGTATGCCATAAGGTTCCCAAGCGACCTTCTGATCGTTTTGATTTTAAAGTTGTCCTTCTCTCTTCTTTTAAACAATTCGCCGTCAAAAGCTATAGAACCCAGTCTGCCCTGGTGTGCGGCGAGAAGAGCTGGATTCATACCTTTTCCTAGGGTAAGTGAATGTAATGAACTCAATTGTAATTCAAACTCGACTCTCAGATTCCTCAATCCGAGCTGCTATCCACTATTCCACCGTGCCGTATATATATATATGTCGTAGAACGATAATTTTCTGTGAAAATTTCTCGGACATTCAGGCCGGTAAATGTTATTTAATACTGTTTATTATAAACAGAACATTTACTTAAATACTTGTATCTATAAAAAGAACGTTAAACATATCAAAAAAGTCTTTAAATAAATTGTCGGACTCTGTCCAATTCAAAAAAATGTATGACGTCATTTGTTTACATTTGATACGCTAAGAGCAGATATGAATAGAAGAGATTCATGGAAGATTTAAGTTTAAAGATAGTAAAATCGACATTGCTAAACGGACTTCTCTGTGGCCGAACGGTTAAGGCACGTCTCGCGAAATGACGGTTCCGTATAGGATACAGGTTCGATTCCTGTCGGAGAACGAAAATTTTCCTTGAAAATTTCTCGGACATTCAGGCCGGTAAATGTTATTTAATACTGTTTATTATAAACAGAACATTTACTTAAATACTTGTATCTATAAAAAGAACGTTAAACATATCAAAAAAGTCTTTAAATAAATTGTCGGACTCTGTCCAATTCAAAAATGTATATATATATATATATATTATATATTCAAATATATATAACACAACGAATGTTTATTATGTTTGATCATGAGCCGTTCTAAGCTTCGTATAGATGCATTAGTTTCGGGAGAAACCAAAGGTAAGGATGTGGTCGCAAAAATTGTCTGACAGCCATGACTAGGTTCTCCTGCTTGTGTGGCATGGTGCAGTGTCCTGTTGCCAGACAGCCACCCAGCAACAACCCAGCAGCCACCCTCTTGAATCAGGGCAGCACTACCTCCTCAAGGCACTTGATGTAGGCCTCCATGTTGAGTCTGAGGCTATCACCAACACCATTCGGATTCGTATCAGAACGAAGTGAAACAGACTGAGCCATCATCAAAGTGGTTATATGCACATATAAAGCCACTAAAAAAAACATAATAGACATTCGCAGTCTGTTATTTAAAAATATATGTTTGAATAATGGTCTGTGGCCCTAATACACTAATAATCAAGAGGTTGCCGTCTGGCGAATTAGGTGGCTAGATGCAAAGGGTGATGTGGTTTCAGAAATTTCTGAAAGCCATGACTGCGTTCTCCTGCTTGTGTGGCGTGGTGTAGAGTACTGTTGCCAGACATAGGATCTTCCAGCTGCTACCTTCTTGACCCAGGGTAGCACTCCCTCCTCAAGGCACTTGATGTAGGCCTCCGGGTTGAATCTAAAACCCTGTGTGAATACGAATAGAGACATAACGTCGCCAGAACGAATGATCACTTCAAACATTATGATGTTGACTGGTTATATCATCCTACTCATTCAGAATCCTCTGCACTGTCCTCAAATTCACATCCAAATGCTCGTATTAGAGCTTCCGGTGCGTTTCCAAATTTCTGTTGGAGGGAATTGCGTCATGGTGCTCTTTTTCTCAGAGACAGTGCCCAACTGACCCTTCTATACTGTGCAGTCGACAAAATAATAAAAAAAAACAACGCGCATGCGCAAAATTAAAAAAAATTAAAAAAAAAATGGCGACAAATTACACATCGCACCCTGTATATGAATTTCTAATCACTATACACGTAATTTTAGTGGGTACACGTGTTTGTCTTGTATACCGATGCTTTATTTTCATAAACAATAAAATTAATATCAACAGTGCTAAATCCAAACTATCCATTATTAAATACTATATTTTCGTATTGGAGCTTCCGGTGCAAATGCCAAGCGGTACATCATGCCGTTTCCAAATTTCTGGTGGAGGGAATTGCGTCATGGTGTACTTTTTTCTCACAGACGGTGCCCAACTGACCCTACTCTACTGTGCAGTCGACAAAAACAAACAACGCGCATGCGTGAAATTAAAAATATAAAATGACAATTTATATATATATATATAAATTGGCACCATTTTATATATATATATATAGGAACTGACTTGCTGACCATCATACGTTGAGTCCATATATATATATATATATATATATATATATATATATATGGACTCAACGTTGAGTATATATATATATAGACTCAACGTATGATGGTCAGCAATTCAGTTCATAGGGACCAACAGTCAGGCACCAGCACCTATGATTAGTGGTGAAGGCTTTGTGTAGAAGCAACCACACTTTTTGAAGTACTGAATACGCAGACCTGTTGCACTACGTGTCACAAGGTCCCCAAACAGGTTTTGAATTCAGAGTTGTCCTTCTCTTAGACCAGTTACCATCCAAGGCTATAGAACCTAGTCTGTCCTGCTATTTACCCATAGCTGGATGGAGAAGAGGATTCACACCTTTCCCAAGGGTATTAGCACGTAAGTGAATGTAATGAATTCGACTGGAATTCGAACTCTGCTCTCCGAGCCCTCAGTCCGAGCCGCTACTCACTGTGGCTGTATGATATATTTGTAATTCTTACAAGCTTATCGAACAAGCTGTAGCAACTATGGATGCGTCGTAATTTTAGCATTGTATCAGAGTAGACTAAATGTTTAGCTTTCAAAAATAACTTTAGCTTATGTGAACAAACAAAATGTATATAGACCTTTACTGACACACTGTATACCATGGATAGGGGGAAGGTTTTGGGTGTATTACTTCCAAATCTATTTGTGTTAAAGATATTACCCTGTCCACCGGACTTCAAAGCAAACAAAAAATCTAATCGCTCTTAAAATGAAAACTAAACTCCTTTCAATATCAGGAATTAAGAAGACATAAAATGCCACACATTCGGCAATAAGAGAAAAAAGAATCAAGGACGGAAGTACGCGGCAATAACCTAAAGGATTCAAACACTCGTTTCTGAATTTGGTGATATGGTAATGGTAATATTAGCTGCCTCCTTATAAGGAAATATTTGGCATTCATTGACCGAGCAACCAACGCTACACGAGTTGCGTTTTTCTTCACTCTCTGGCTATCGGGCTGAGATCAAAGTGTAGTGTCTGTTCTCCTAATCTCTAATGGTCATAGTTATATCAGCCGTTTCCTTATAAGGAATTATTCGGCATTCATTGACCGAGCAGCTAGTGCTTTTTTTACAATCTGTTTCTTCCCCCAGCAAAGCAGAAAAACCACCAAGGCACAGGGGGTTACTGGCTGAGGAAGAATAAGGAATAGAAACATTAATAATGAGCGGGAAGAAGAAAAAGTAATTAGGAGGACAGTAGATAGCGATTGACATTTAAAGTTTCGCTCTCCGACAGGAATCGAACCTGTATCCTATACGGAACCATCATTTCGCGTGATGTGCCTTAACCTTTCGGCCACAGAGCAGCGTCTGGTTAGCAAGGTCGATTTTCTATGAAAATTTCTCGGACATTCATGCCGGTAAATGTTATTTAATACTGTTTATTATAAAACAGAGCATTTGCTTAAATACTTGTATCTATAAAAAGAACGTTAAACATATTATATATAAATGTCTTTAAATAAATTGTCGGACTATGTCCAATTCTAAAATATATGACGTCATTTGTTTACATTTGATACGCTAGAGCAGATATGAATAGAAGAGATTCATGGAAGATTTAAGTTTAAAGATAGTAAAATCGACCTTGCTAACTAGACGCTGCTCTGTGGCCGAAAGGTTAAGGCACATCATACGAAATGATGGTTCCGTTTTCTATGAAAATTTCTCGGACATTCAGGCCGGTAAATGTTATTTAATACTGTTTATTATAAAACAGAGCATTTGCTTAAATACTTGTATCTATAAAAAGAACGTTAAACATAATATATATAAATGTCTATATATGGATATAGATATATGAATAAATATAGTCTTAAGATGTGCTATATTTATGGGATAAAGTGCTCAATATCAGAGATAGAGCGTGTGTAAATATAAAAGTGAACATAGAAGTCAACACTTAGAGGCAACAGTCTGTTTCATGCTAGATGCAATCGTTGTGACCTGATGATTGCATCGAGCATGAAACAGACTGTCGCCTCTAAGTGTTGACTTTTATATTTATAATTGGCAAATGTTTGTTATAAAAAAAAAAAATTTTGACTAAAAATATTGACCCTGAAGATGAACAATGATGTTCGAAAGCGCTAGGTCATCGTACGGACAATACTTATTTCGAAATCATTTTCAAATAAAAAAATCATTTTCAAATAAAAAGAATATGAGAAAATTCAAAAGAAAATATGCAGGACGATGTTGTCTTTAACATTCAATACTACATGTTTAAAAGAAAAGTTGCTGCCAAATTACACACACACACACACACACACACACACACACACACACACACATATATATATATATATATATATACACTCATTTGTATGGATATGAGTTTGTGACCCTGGGTTCACGCTTTTGCGATCATCAGACAAACTGGTTTAATTTTTTTAAAACTGGATTTATTTATGCTTGTTTGACTATGTTTGGTGTGTGGGGGTAGAATCTATTTCTGTGTTGGGGGGGGGTGACACTTTCATACACATAAACACAGATGTAAGCATTTTAGTTCACACAAACACATCCATATCAACAATCCGAGGCTAAGCGCAAATACACATCTATGCGTTCAATTGATGATCCCAAAACCGTGAAACAAGGGTCACAAGCTCATATCCATACAACTGAGTATATTAGCTCTATCATATATATATATATATATATATATATATATATATATATATATATATATATATATATATATATATATATATGTGTGTGTGTGTGTGTGTCTGTGAGTCTGTGTGTGTATCTGTGTTTGGGTGTGACTTTTTCGTGTATGCGCTTGTAGGTTTATCACTGATGTTATTGACTGGGGTCATGACAAGTTTCGGGTCTTTCAACATCATACCTATTCACCCAAGAGACCCTACCGGAGCAATATCTACCCCGGCAGGCGATCTTGAAGCAAATGTCCACCAAACACACAACAACGAACATATAAACAACTACCTCTACTGATTTTGAAACAGCAAAGTCACCAATCAAAAACGACCTACGTCACGTGACTTGGGGTCATGACAAGTTTCGGGTCTTTCAACATCATACCTATTCACCCAAGAGACCGCTACCGGAGCAATACCTACTCCGGCAGGCGATCTTGAAGCAAATGTCCACCAAACACACAACAACGAACATATAAACAACTGCCACTGCTGATTTTGAAACAGCAAAGTCACCAATCAGAAACGACCTACGTCACGTGACTTGGGGTCATGACAAGTTTCGGGTCTTTCAACATCATACCTATTCACCCAAGAGACCCTACCGGAGCAATATCTACCCTGACAGGCGATCTTGAAGCAAATGTCCACCAAACACACAACAACGAACATATAAACAACTGCTACTGCTGATTTTGAAATAGCAAAATGACCAATCAGAAACGACCTACGTCACGTCCCACTCATCTATGACGAGATAAAAGGAGAACAAACTGAATTCTCGTCTTTTCTCTCCTAGCACCAACACGTGGAAAGATCCACACTCTCAACGAATACTGCTTGACATAACAGGTAAGTAATTTCTACTTGTTGATTTTATGTCTTATGAAACGATATTCTACTTAAACAACAAACAGAATGTCCTTAGCAAATCGAAGACATTTTGTTTGTTGTTAATAGTTACTTTGTTTTCAATAAATTTTTCGTTTTTTCCTGGAAAAAGTCCACATTGGATGAAACAAGTCGGCTAATAATGCAGTTTTCTGATTGTCTTTTACCTTTATATATATATATATATATATATATATATATATATATATATATATATATATATATATATATCAAGTATGTGGTGCAGTTCAATTTACATTATAATGAATCATTCATACAGAAAACAGATATAGAAGTTAATGATATAAATGGCGAGAATACATCTTCGCAAACAATTTACTAAAAGACATTAACCCCGAACCTGTAAATGAATGTTATGATCCATGTTTATAAATTCCAGTTGAATAAGGTCTTTTGTAAAATATTTACGAGCTTTCATCTGTTCCTACAGACATCATCAGGTAAGAAAAATATTTGTTGTTTTATAATTCCAGGTAATAACAGGACATCGAAAGAGTAGTTTATAATCCGAAATTTGTTCTTAGAAATGTGTTATTGTTACTTGTAAGAGATTTTTTTTGAGCGTGCGCTCGCAACGCTAAAGTCGAATTATTTTAAATTTTAAAATTGTGCGTTCTGTACTTATATGGCAATGGAGAATTCTTTTGTACTGGTAGGTTTTTCAGTCAATATGGCATGAACTAAGCTGTTCAATATATACAGGAATGTCACAGTTATTATCCGAAAAATGCACGTCGGATCAGTTATTTTTAATATCAAGTATGTGGTGCAGTTCAATTTATATATATATAACAACGTGACTATATAGAACAGTCTTCCAAAAAATTGTGCAGGTATCGGACCTGCATTGCATTTTCCATTAAAAATCGCACCGTTAGGCGAAACGTGACGCTACCAATTTGGCCACAGGAGACCATCTTTTTATTAATTTCAGTGTTCGAGAAACAAAAAACGAATAGCAACTGAAACACGTACCCACTAAAATAACTTATATTATAATAAGAAAAATGTCGGATTAAAAAATCATCCAATATATATATATATCTGTGTGTGTGTGTGTGTGTGTGAGTGTGTGTGTGTCTGTGTGTGTGTGTGTGTGAGAGAGAGAGAGAGAGAGAGAGAGAGAGAGAGAGAGAGAGAGAGAGAGAGAGCGAACAACCGTTATTCTAAGAGCCAAAAAGTAACTGAAATAAAGTAGATCAAGAGTTGGGTCTTAACAGGAGGAAGCTAAAAAGACTTCTGACGAGTAATTTGGTATAGAGCAAAGAAAGTGTGGAGGCGGTGAAGCTGCGTAGTCAATCACTATATATTAAAAATAAAACATAGACCGCCTAGCTTTCAGCAAGCCACATGGGTTGAACAGTTATTCTTTCTGTCACCGCAGCGACCACCATCAACATCCGCCGTCGCCAACGCTGCCAAACCATAGCTACGACGACAGCTTATATATATATATATATATATATATATATGTGTGTGTGTGTGTGGGGGGGGGAATTGAATGTAAAAGATTTTGTATATATTTTATTTAGATGACATGTATGAACATAAAATTGTTTGTAAAAAGGGATTTTTTTGCTGAAAATAAATGACAATTTTCAAGTGTTCCTGCAACCAGCTTTTGTCAGTGTTTAATACAGTGTAACCCGGATATAAGAGATCCGGATATAAGAGAAACACGGATATAAGAGAGATTTTATCTGGTCCCAAATTAGAGCCTGTGTTAATGTATATATAATAGACCAAACCCGGATATAAGAGAAACCCGGATATAAGAGAGATTTTATCTGGTCCCAAATTAGAGCCTGTGTTAAAGTATATATAATATACCAAACCCGGATATAAGAGAAACCCGGATATAAGAGAGATTTTAACTGGTCCCAAATTAGAGCCTGTGTTAATGTATATATAATATACCAAACCCGGATATAAGAGAAACCCGGATATAAGATACTTCTTCTCAGGTCCCGACAACTCTCTTATATCCGGGTTACACTGTACATGTTTTATATAGTATAAGCTGTATGCGTAGATATTGAATATTGATATCACCATCGGTATATATATATATATATATATATATATATATATATATATATATATATATATATATATATATATATTGGATGGATAATTTTCAATTCGACATTATTTCATATCGCAATAAACGTTATTTTTAAGTGTGTACATGTGCTTGAGTTGTTATCATTGTTTTTTTTTCTTTTCTCAAACAGTGAAATAGGCCGGTTGTTAATTTCAATGTTTACAAAAAAAAAAAAAAAAAAAAGAAAGAGAGAAAAAAAACAGGACTGCAATTGAAACACGTGTACAACTAAAATAACGTTTATATGACTAATTGAAATATCCATAGCAATATATATATATATATATATATATATATGTATATATATATATATATATATATATATATATATATATATATATACACACACACACGTGCGATGAGTAAATTATCGCCATTTTAATTTCGTGCAGGTGTGTTGTTTTTTTAATTTTTAATTTTGTCGACTACACAGGGTCAGTTGGGCACCGTCTGTGAGAAAAAGTGTACCATGACAGAAATTTGGAAACGACATGCTGTACTGCTTGGCGTTCGCACCGGAATCTCCAGTACGAACATTTCAGAGTGTTTGGGTGTCAGTCTGAAGACCCGCGCATAGGATTCGGAATGAGTTAGATGATATATCTAATCGATATTATGGTGTTTCGAGTGATCACTAGTGATGGTGACGTTATTCCTCCATTTATTTTGCCCCAGAAGTGATTGAGGAGGTAGTGTTGGTTGCTGGAAGACCCTATGTCTGTCAACAGGACTCTGCACCATGCCACACAAGCAGGGGAACATAGTCATATCTGTCAAACAATTTCTGCGACCACATCACAATTTACATCTGGCCACCTAACTCCACAGACTGCAACTACCTTGATTATTATGTGTAGAACACAGTTGAGGAGAGACCAGCAAAACTCCTTGGAACACCAAAGATGAACTGAAGACAAGAATTATGGCAGCAATCACCAACTTAAACAAGGAGACCGTCCACAAGATTTGTAGAGATTCTGAAGTCTTCTGGAGGCGGTGGTTGAAGCCAATGGCGATTTTATTGAAGAATTTTACTCTTTTTTTATTTCAAGATCATTTTGTGTAATTTTGGCACATATATCTATTAAAATAAGATGTCAGTATGAATTTACTTTTTGCGTATGGTAGACGACAATTTATTTATCGCACCCTGGATATGTGCGAAATTTGTAACAACCGGCCTGTTTCACTATTTAAGAAAAAGAAACGAAAAAAAGAAAAAAAAAACTGATAGCAACTGAAACATGAGTATCAAAACATGAGTAAAACAAAGTTTATAGTAATAAAAAATGTCGGATAAAAATCTATCCATATATATATGTCATTCGCAGACAGTACTGTCTCGCTGTATCACAGCTCCTCAGTGCAACTAGACATCCGAATGCTTCAAGCCAGGACCGAAACCCAACCAATTTGATGTCAGTCAGAATTTCTACCGCTGAGCTATCATCATCCAGCAGAGAGAAACAGCTAATTATAGCATATTTGTACAAATGTAAACAAACGCCAATCAGCCAGAGGGCTCCAATTCATTTTACTGAAGAGCTTTGCATTAGCACAGGTGGCTGTTATTTATAGAATCAGCTTATCTCTCAACAGTGCTCAATTGAAATATATTTTTCAAGAGCTTAATATTTTCGTCTTCCTGTCTAAATATTCGTGAATTCTTATTAGAGATTAGCAGCATGGCCCGGCGTTGCCCGTGCTTGATTCAAAAATCGTACGACTCATACAGCAATCGCTATCACTTGACTTAAAATATTTTTGCCCTTCATTGCCTTTAAAGGAGTGCCCTTTGCCGTGCTGATGTTGCTACATGCCTTACTTCTTGCCTATCTCACACTGCGATTTTTTTCTAAGCTCTATACTAAACATTAAATCTGTTACGAAAAAAAGAACTAAACAAAATGAACACAAAACGATCAGCTTTAAAAAAGGACTCGTAACTGGAAAAACCGAATGAAAAAAGAATGTTAACAACAAATACTTTTTCACACTCACTTCTGCGAAATCAGAATCAACGTTGAGTTTAAGCAAGCGAATGAGCCAATTGGAGTAAAGTGGCATGCAGATTTAAATTTTTCCCACTTGTGACGAATGCAGCTATCGATGTTTTTTGCATGCTAGCATGCTAGTTAACATTCGTGTCAGTCAGCTGTTGGCTCTCACGCTGGCCAATAGAATTTTCCTGCTTATTCGTGCAAGCCAGCAATAGGCTCTCACTCTGGCCAGTAGAAAATGGCTGCAAACTACATGAAAACTGCCGTAGAAGCATGTGCATGTAAATTTTGGTGCAAATCCATCGAAAATTGCGGCCTTGCATTCGTTACACACACACACACACACACACACACACACACACACACACACACACACACACACATCGTGATTTTTATAGATAGAGATAAATATATGATCTGTCAGGATTCAAACCTGCGTTTCCCAAGAGGAAACCATCAGTTGACGAGATTTGGACCTCTCGACTACAGAGTGTGTTATATTTATTGGATACTCGCATTTGTGTAGACACTTCGTTTACTTATTAAACAGTGTATTTATTTAGTTTCGTCTACTGGCCTGAATATTCGAGTAATCTTAGAGAAAAATACGTACTTTGCATCTCTTGACTATGGAGTGCTTTGATGACGAAGTAAATTTGAATTTGAATTTGAACAGATTTTATTCTGACTCTAGAAATGCATATATATATATATATATATATATATATATATATATATATATATATATA